>OZ007592.1:342975129-343010129 GCA_963931845.1 Maratus michaelseni
TTTATTACGTGACGAAATTGTACGTATTTTGAAAAAATTGTATTTTTAAAGCGTGTTTTTGAAATCATTCCAGAAAATGTTATTATAACAGGATATACAGAAAAGGCATGCATTAGTAGTTCAACCACAAGTTTTGAATATATTTTTTTATTATTTTCATAATAGAATTTTGTGTGCATATAAAGGAACTTTCAGAGAAAACAAAATTATTATTGAATGAATTATATATTTATCACATTCAGGAAATAATTGTAAATACTACCTCCGTAAATAAATACAAATATAACAAATCAACAATCTTCGATAATTATATATATTTTTAATAGGTTCTATTATGTAAAACCTGTAAAACATTTTTTTAAAGTTATATTCCGTCAAAATTAAATACGTTTTACCGATAAATTGACCTTTTTTTCGTAGAATGACCTATATGAATAGATTGGTTTATGTTTCCAGCAAAAACTTTATGTTTCAAAAAAAAAAAAAAAAAAATTGTTTGATTTTTAGTATACTTTATTTTAAATACATACGTATATTGTATATGCATTAGTATTATACATACATATTAATTTCTTCTTGGTTGAATGGTACAATACAAATTCTTAAATTTTTCCTTAAAATGATTGATTCTGCTTACACTGGAGACACTGAAATACAGACTTCTTCGTCCAGATTCTATCTTTTTAGTTTTCATATATTTAAATGATGCTAAGAAATGAATTTAAATAATTTGATGGTTTAATTACATGCAAATTAATTCGTTAAACAGCTAATTAAATACTAATAAATTAATAATTGAATTAATTATCTTTAGTACATCTATTTTGTAGACAAATGTCTCCTGAGTAAATCTTAAAATTTCGCAACATTTACAGGTCTCATAATCTTTACATATATGTATTTATACATAGAAAACATATTTCTGTGTGCTCAATTTCTACAGATCTAATCAAAATAGTACACAGTTATTATACTAGAAACAAATTGCAATCGGTATTCTCTATCGAACGAATATTTGTCACAGAAAATCAAATCTACCTCATTCTGTATATGTCACATAATGCAGACAACTTAACATTTCTGAACATTATTATGAAAATAAATACATTAATCTAATATGAATTTGAAATCAGCATACATTTCTGATTAGCAGATACGAAGGAACATTTGTGTGGTACACAATTGAAGAAATCTTATTATGACAATCGATGGAGTTCGCTGAGTACTGTGAGAAGAATATCGATTTCATGAATACTATGTAAGTAATATCGATTTGTTGATTATTATGTGAGGACTAACGATATACCTTAATCACAATCAACACTTATCGAACAAATTCGGTTTCAGTAAATAAATAATATTTCAACTTACTTTCATTAAAATAAATATATTGTTTGCTTGTATTCAATACAAATCATGCACTTTCAAGCATAGGAATATTCAGTATCCACAAAATAAACGAACAAGACAAATGCTTAATATTTTTAAAAATTCGTTGTTGTTCTGATTGTTAAGTTTCAGATTCTTAAAAAGTATAAAAATACAATTATAAAACAACAAAAATATAAACTTATTCTTCTAAACAGATACACATTTAATAAAATCATTAACAAGAACTTCATTATATGGTGTGATAACTCAATTTGCTTAAAAAGAGTAACTTTCTAGATGAAATTTTTCTCTTAGACATTTGAAAGAATGGAATGATGAATTTACCAATTTCTTTTTCTTTTTCACTTTTTTATTATCAACTTGAGTACTGTGAAAATAATTTCGATATCAAAATATTATAGATAATGGAAAAAGATTGTCATTTAAGAAATAGACAAAAATCAAGTAAAAATATTTATATAAAGTGATAATTTCCCTCATTTATTTGGGTGGAGGATATTTACAGAAGCCGTTTTGGTTTCAAATTATATTTAAAAAAGCTATATCATTTTTCTTAGAGTTTCATGCTTAAATAAAATTTCACGCGTGAAACTTTAGAAACGAAATGATAAGGATAAGATTTTGAATATTACGTTTCAAAAATATATAACTGATTGAAAGTGCAAGCTTTTATGCTGTGCTTTCAAAAATTTTTGAATTTCAATAAAATTTTTGCTTTAATCATATATATATTTTTTAATTCCAGATAATATATACAGGGTGATTATAAAAAAACTATCCCGATATATGAGCCCCTAACTGTCATACCGTTCACAGAAACTGAATGAAATTCTGGCCTAAAGTATTTGGAGGTATGCGCTCAAGAATCATGTGAAAAACAACAGTTAAATTCTAACAGTTAGTGTTACAGTGACAAAATTTTGAAAATTTCAAATGGCAACACCTACTTGCTTTTATTGGAATGTGATCTTCACAGTGAAAAACCATAAAAAGCGTTGGAACGGTACATGTAGCACGAAAATCGTCGACGCTAGACAGACTAAGAAGAAAAGTGAAAACAACCAATAAAGGACAGAGAAGCAACGGAAAGTAAAACATTTTATTGTTCAGTGGTATCCATCATCTGCCGCATGTAAAGTGTCATCGTGTGTGAAATGGAAAATGTATGAAACACAATAAAATGTTTTGTTTTCTGTTGCTTCTCTGTCCTTATTGGTTGTTTTCACTATTCTTCTTAGTCTGTCTAGCGCCGGCGATTTTCGTACTACAGGTACCGTTCCAACGCTTTTTATGGTTTTTCACTATGAAGATCACATTCCAATAAAAAAAAATAGGTGTTGTCATTTGAAATTTTCGAAATTTTGTCAGTGTAACCGTAACTGTTAGAATTTAACTTTTGTCTTTCATATGATTATTGAAGCGCATACCTCAAAATACTTTAAACCAAAATTTTATTCAGTTTCTGTGAACGGTATGATAGTTACTGGCTCATATATCAGGATAGTTTTTTTATAATCACCCTGTATTTAATAAATTATACAGGTCACACAATTTTCCGTTATTAAATGCTATATATCCTTTTTAAGTTACATAACATTTGTTTTACTAAATGTATATAAAAATCTGTGACAATTATTTTTTAAATTTGAATAGAAAATGAAATGCATTAGAAGGCAAATAATTATTTCCTTTTAACATATACATTGGTTTCGATTTTACTTATTTTGTGATCAGAATATCAACTCATACCAATATTTATTTTCTTTCATTAGAACACAAAACGAATTAATCTCACCCTTCTAGATAAAAATATCTCTCTTTCTGCATATTTAAGAAACATAAAATAAAATTAACTTTTCCCACAAAAGTTAGAAAAATTTTATTAGTATGGCTCTAAAAATTGTGCCTCAGTTTAATTTCTAAACGATTACAAATGAATAAGAATGATATTAGAAAGGATTTGTAAGGAAACAATTTTTATTATACATAAAGAGATGGTTAATTACAAATATTATTAAACAAAAATGTATAGAAACCGAACGTAAATAACAATGTGTTTAAAATTCACTTTCATGGAGATTCGTAAACTAGTTTTTAGAGCTTGTAAAAAGCCAGCTGGATCAAATTAAACGAGAAAAAAATGAGTAGTATACAACAGGTTTTAAATTTTTATCACAGGATGTTACAGAATTCCTCTGTATTGTTATATGTTCAGACCATATGCACGGTGAAAAATAGCTTTGTGTTCAATTCGATATTACAACAAAAATCACTGTACAACATATAACAATCAGTTCTATGTATCCTGATTGGTCGAATTCTGTTTTTTAACCGTTTTATGGACACTGATTGGTTGAATCGTGTACCTCGGATCCTACTGGGAGTTTCTAGAATTGACGTAAAATTATATATTTTAATTATTGTATACAGCAGGATAAAACAATTTATACCCAAAATAAGAATTTTTAAAAATACCAAATTAAGAAAATTACAATAAAAGGAGAATTCGAGCATCATTAAACTCAGTGGTGTGAAACAAACGCAATAATTAGAGGATAAGAAAAATATTAATATATATTTCAGAGTAGAAATGTAATATTTTAGTAAAAAAGAGAGAGACACAGAGATAGAAACAGAAAAATAACACTCTATATAGTTTAATCTGCAAATTGTCCTGCGCCCTCCCCCCCCCCCACAAAAAAAAAGAAAAAAAATTAAATATCTATTCGACTACATATTATGCCTTTTTTCCAATCTGTGTTAAAAGAAAAGCGTATGAATATTGAAATTGTGCCAAAGTTTGTTATCCTCAATACGAACACCTAATATTTACATCACAATTGACAATTTCAGTAAATTTTACTGATACCGCACGAAAATAAATTTGGTCGTGTAGTTTAGCAATTAGTAAGATTTAAATTATTGAATTCCCAATGTCAATGTTGCAAAACAGACTTTAATGCTGGTTGTTTTCTAAGCATAATTCAAGTCCTTTTTGGCGAAATGACCTGTAATTTTGGATTTCCATATTTCAAGCGTTCAAAAATAGATTTCTATTAAAAGTTATATATTTTTCCAAACATTTATAAAAATATTTATTTTCGATTATACGTATTATTGTAAACATATATTTTCGACATAATTTCAGTATGAAAATTAACGACATTATAAACTTATTATTTTAACATGATTTCAAAGTATATATAATTTCCAGTCAAGTGCCAATTCCTGTTTTCACTGTGCCAATTTGGAGATTAAAATTTTTGGTATGTTTTCTTTTTTTAACTGACTGTACATTGATTATATTGTCAATCTAATTAAAAAAAAAGTCGAACTTTTACAACAAGTGAAATTTTACTTCTAACAATAATTTTAAGTATACTCAAGAAAAAGAAAAGTCATTTTGTAATTTGATACAAAATATTACTTTGAGTTCATCTTGAAAAATTCGTCTATATCGATAGAGCTGTCTATAACAGATCTCTTTGTTTATCATATATAATCGTGTATTGTATGTCGTATATCGTCGCATCGTTTATTCATATCACTTTGTTTTCCTTATTAGCAATTTTTTAAATATTTACCTAATGGTAAAGAAAAATAATTATTCAACATAACTATTCTTATTATTTCATAAATGTATGTGTTGATTTATTTTCGGCTAATTATTTGTTATAGGAATTTTTCATTCAATTTAGGAATAAATAATAAATAACTCTGTATTTAGATTTGTCGCAACATATAAATATATGCAAATGTATTTTCGGCCAAATTCTTCTATTCTCAATCGCTACAGATATAATTAAAATAGTACAAGTTTATTTCGTTGAACGAATTATATTAGTAAATGCTATTCTCTATCATACCAATAATTTGGACAGAAAAATCAAATCTACCTCCTTCAATGTATGACAAGAAATGCATACAACCCACAATTCTGGTTATTACTATGCAAATCAATATATTAATCGTATTAGACAGTTGAAATTATTACACATTTCTGATTATCGCATACAAAGATAGGTTTTGCTAGTACCAATGATAGAAATCTTAACAAATATTATATGTTTCGTTGAGAACCGTGTAAGGAAAATCGATAGATGTTTTCATAGATAATATTATACAAAATGCTTGTTTTGGTTAGGTGGATAATAATAAGTTACTTTCTTTTGAAAATGAGTATCGGTGACTAAATTCTGAATAACGAATATGCTTGAATTTATTAATAATAATTTCTGGTATGTTATTTTCTTATCAATTTCTGTAACACAAATCTGGCCTGTTAAGATATTTTGATTTTTTTTCGATTTATATATAATTTAAAGATGCAACTTCAGAAGGAGAAAGGATGATATAAAAAAAATTCTAAATATTTTATTTTTACATCTGGTTTATTTCTTCTAATTTCGCTTCTTAAATGAAAATTATGAAGAAAATATATTTTTACTTTGATTTTATCAGAATCTAAATTAAACTTTATTGTTTTGCTATGTTCAAATTACTTTTTTCCGTGCAAACAAAAATTTGAATGCAAACCTTTCTATTGACGTAATTTCCATATATATATATATATAAACATATATATATATATATATATATATATATATATATATATATATATATATATATATATATATATATAAATATATATATATATATATATATATATAAGGGTGCAAAAATCTAGGCGCCAATGGGCTGATTCCCACCACTAAATTTTATTAGTATTCTTCGTCAAATTTTATTAGTGTACTTCACCTAAGTTTTATAAGAATACTTTCTTATTAGGCGAATAATTCTAAAAAATTATTGGTGGGAATCGACCCATTGGCGCTTAGATTTTTGCACTTCTGTATATATATATACACTCTGGGGTGCAAGTTGATAGAAATGAACATTTAATTTACTAAATAATAAATATAATTCTATAAATGCACATATAAACCATACAAATGATTTTCATTATTACAATATAATAAAATGCATATTCACCGGATTTACAGTTGGAGCAAATTGATAAGAACCGAAGAAATTTTCTAATTTATAGAAATATTTTACGTAAATTGTGCTTCCTTTGATTTTAATAATTTTAATGCAGCATTGCAGCATACAGTTTACAAGGATTCTATCTTGTCCAGGTGTCAAAAAGCGCCTTTTCTCACAAATTGCAGATTTAATTCTACTTTTGAGTTATACTGGAGGATTTTAAATTTTTCTCGCTAGATATTGCGCACTTTAACCAAACTTTATCCAAAACGTTCTCTATGGGATTGACCAGCCAATCAAGTGTAGGAATCTTATCATCTTCAAATCACTAATTTGTGTTTTTTGCAGAGTGAACTGAATCCTTGTCTTCTTGAAAAATATTTTATCCTGAAAAACATTTGAGTTTTTTCTCCTTGATACAACAAATTGCGTCCTAACATGTGAATATAGGCATGCCGAATTTGCCATCTTTCTAGAAAATCAATTCTAAGATTACCTCCAAAGGGAAAAAAAGCCTAAACCATTATGGAATTTCCACATAGTTGACACGTTGAAAATACGTCTTTTTCCATTTGAAGTCCATATCTATATGAATGAATACCATCCGAACCATCGAAATTAAACATATTTTATTAAACGAAAATAATTTTAGACGAATTCGTTTGTTGCTTTATATATTTCTCGGCAAAATGATTGCAAACAGTTTTATGGCCAGATGTTAAATCCGTGGTTTTGCATATTTTATGATTCCCGACCTTTACATTGTTCTTCCTATAATAAATATTAATGTTGGTGTCATATCTCGCTTCCAATTGGCTTTACTGATATAATTTTATTTGCGAACAATCAAACTTTCTGATAATTTCGAAAGCAATCGCGGTCTTTCCGTAGATAGTTCTGTACTTAAAGTATTTGGATTCTGTAAGAAATTCAAAAAGACACTCTGAACGCTTAATTTTGTCGAAAAATTTTAAGGGCAATCCGATATTGTTATAAGCTAGAATTTGGCTCTTTCGAAGTCAGAAAGCATTTACATCTCCCCGTCGTCAAAACGTTTTGTGAACTAAACGACTGCGTTCTTTTAATTAGTTTCTTTACATCATTGCGAAAATATCCCCAATCACGAGCCACGGTTTTCAAATATTTGCAGCATAAATTTAGGAAAATATGTATTTTAAATATATTTGAATATATATACAATTTTTGTAAACCAATGCTTTAATATTAATCTTATAATCTGAAATTTAATTTTAACATAAAGATTTGCGCAATTGCATAGCAAAAAAAAAACTGATTTCTTTATTTATGTGTCATTCCTATCATTATGAACCCCGAAAGACGATTTCTGTTTTGAAAATATAACATCGACTAGAAAATGTGAACTCATGTTATGCTGATGGTATTGCTGTAGTAGCAATCCAGCAATTTTAGTTATAAATCATCAACGATAATATACAGAATTTGTCCGATATTTGAAAAATTCAGGGACTTTGATCAAAAATATGTATTAATAGAAATGTCAAATTCACAGGTTTGATGGAAATACGCTTACACCGATAAGGATTCAAATCTTTATATATTGAGATTCCACAATACTTCTATAATGAATTATACTCCCAAAACAGCTTATAAAAATTCATAACATCTCCCTGCAAAACTCTGTAACAACTCCATACTGGCTACGTATCATCTCAGAATAACTCCGCATCTTACATCGAATAATATTCCACAGTACTCTCGTGCTGCATAAATTCTGATGACGATAAAAAAAGCGAAAAATCATATCTCAGTGACTATGCATAAGCTTTTAGCAATGACTTCATAGGAAATTGAAACTTCTAAAAGCCGCACTGCGGTAAGTCATATGAACCAGTCAATAAGTCCGCTGAAACTTGCTTGTGGCGTATTGAAAAAAAAATGATGCAATATGGCGCAAACATTGGTACGAAAGATCCCAAAAATCGTCCATTTGAAAATTGGAACTTGTCTTATAGCCATAAATAGAATATTATAAATCGAAATGAATTTTGATACAACAAAGCTAAGATATTAAGCGTAGAAACAAATAAATTTTGAGCTAGGGAAAGAAAAGAGAAAGTATTTTAAGTTTGGCAAAAGAAAATTATAAGATTGGCATAAGAAGGTTGACATAAAAAAGGTTGGCATAAGAAAATATATGAAAGATGATGATATGTAAATAGTTGATTTACTTGAATTATATGAACAAATAGACGATGAATAACATAATATGAACTTTAATACAGTCCTAGAAATATCATTCTACAATACTTTACTATCAATTTCTTTTCAGCTAATACACTTCTCGCCAAACAAATACAATATATTTATTTACCAAAAAACCAACTAGGCCTAACAGCTCCTTTACTGGATATTTTTCATTTCGATGCTTGCTTACAATATAAATTAGAAGACTGCTCTTTTTCAATTTTGAAGATATTCTGATCTCGTGATCTAAATTTTTTATAACTCGTGCATTTTAATCATGGATAATAGAAGTACTAGAGCGTCAGTTAATTTGATGATCATGTACGACATAAAAGGAATGAAGTGTTTAAACTGAAATCCTACAAATCGGTCATCTTGACGTGATGGCGTCTCGACATCAGCATCTGGATTTATTATGTTTTTAATGCCTAAACAGTTAATTTTTTGAGATTTTTTTTTCTTTCCGGATATTGTTCTCTATCTTTAGAAGCTATATATCTGTTTTCCTTGTAATTTCTCTCTGCATATTGATCTTTACCTTTGGAACCTGCGTATCTAATATTTCTCTAATTTCTTTCCGGAGACTGCTCTCTACCTTTAGAAGCTATATATCTATTGCTTCTAGAATGATAAGAATTTGAATAAGCATCTCTTCCATTATAAGCTCCTTTAAATCCATGATGAGAATTATTCCTATGTGATGGTTGTGAATTTCTTTGCTCATTATAACTAGCCTTACATGGTCGTCGGCCATCCTTAATTATAATTATTTCGACCATGATAGTAGCCTCTATTCATGTACCTAGGGGAAAATTTTGGATTATATCTTGCTTTTGAATTAGGTGAAGTATTTTTTGTTATGTCTTGAGGTATCAAATAATCTTTAGTCTCAAAGTTTTCAGGAATCTCAGATTCATTTTGGTAAGAATTCTCGGAACTCTGTTTCCCATATCTCTATTTATTGTAATTTCCCTGTTTAAATGATTGTTTAACTTATCTTTGGCCATATCTATTATTGCTTCTGTTATGAAATGGTCTATCAAAATTTCTGTTAGCTAAATTTGTAATATGAGTCAAATTCATCTCATCACTTACGCAGTCGGTATTAACCGTATCTTCCCAATCTCGATTATCGTTGTCTATACTTGATGTAGCTACCTCATCAATTTTGGAGAGAACTTCGTTAATTTTAACGTATCCTACTCGTACTGTGTTGTCGCTTATTATTCTAACACCATCTTCCGTTACTTTTAACGTCATGCCTTCTACTGCTTTTCTACCTATTATTAAATCGCAGTCCGTCTCTTGTACCAGGTAAAATTTATCCTGGATTTCTCTGTCGTCTACGTAGACTTTATGCCAGAAAAAACCGGTTGGCTTAATTTCTTTTCCACCTATGCCCGATATAGATATATTGCCGCTGGTTAGTTTTGGCTCGTTTATTGCAGCATGATACCTTGAATTGGCAATTGAAATATCACTCCCTGTATCAATTATTACGTTTGTTTTTATTCCGCAAATATCTAAGATTCTTCCTTTTTTACCATTTAACATGCCCATATTAACTGTTTTTCTTTGTGTGTTTTGGGTATCATCTTGGTATTTTGTTTCTCGCCAATTTTGATTACGTTGCGGGTAAAAATTTTAATATTCTTGTTCTGTATTATTCACCATGGCACATTTCGCACTCACGTGACCAGAGTTGCCACACGTAAAACAGATTATATGCGACTCTTTGCTTCCGTGATCTAATCTGATGCTTCCGTGAGATCCTGTGCCTATTGTCAACTTGGCGTCTTTTCGAATTGGCGTCGTCAGCCACTCTCGATCTTCTGTCATCAAAATCGCCGCTTGTATTCCTAACTGATTGTTTATTGCAAACCCTTCGTGCCGTTTCGTAATTATCTAATTTATTAAAAAATTAATCGATTTTCATTATTACTAATAATTCCTCTACGAAATGTGTCTTTGTTTTCGAAGGTAAATTATTCCTGATTTGATTAACTATGATTAATTCTGATAATTCTTCAAAAATATCTACTTGAAGACCTTCAATCCATTGTTGAAAATACACCTTGATCTCATAAGCGAAATCTCGCCAATTAGCCGATGGCTCCTTTTTAGATGAGAAAAATTTCAGCCTAAACTCTTCTGGCGATAGTTTGTAGCGTTTTAGCAGAATATTTTTTATTTAATCATAATCGTGAATTTTGGGTTCGTTTTTCCTCGTTATTATATTGTTCACATCTAATGAATGGCATTAGATTAATTAAATAGTTTACCCATTCTTTTTTATCAATGCCCGTTTGCGCATATGCCTTTCGTACATAGCCAAATATATACTAATATCATTCGAACTTTCGTATTTAGTTAATAATCTAAGCAATTCAAATTGCTTACCTGGATTTGTCCTTGGGTTTTCATCAATGTGTTCTCTTGAATTTTCTTGTATCTGCATTTTCTTAATTTCCAAATCTCTTTCACGGTCTTTTTGCTCCAATTCTACTTTCCATTTTCTCTCTTCCATTTCCATTTTCAATTTCTTTTCTTCAATCTCTGCTTGTAATTTCTTATCTTCAATGTGCAGTCCCCATTTTCTTTCTTCTGCTTGTAATTCCTTCTCTTCTAGTTCTGCTTCTGCTTGTAATTTCTTCTCTTCTAGTTCTGCTTGTAATTTCTTCTCTTCTAGTTCTACTTGTAATTTCTTCTCTATTAGTTCTGCTTGTAATTTCTTCTCTTCTAGTTCTGCTTCTAATTTCTTCTCTTCTAGTTCTGCTTCTGCTTGTAATTTCTTCTAATCTAGTTCTACTTGTAATTTCTTCTCTATTAGTTCTGCTTGTAATTTCTTCTCTTCCAGTTCTGCTTCTAATTTCTTCTCTTCTAGTTCTGCTTCTGCTTGTAATTTCTTCTCTTCTAGTTCTGATTGTAATTTTTCTCTTCTCTTTCTCTTTCTTCTTCTGTTTTCTCTTTTCTAGCTGCTACAACTACTTCTAATCTTACAATCTATTTTTATAAAATATTCTTCGTAACTCTCCCAGCTTTTGATTAGCTTTATTAGGCCCAGTATTGTCGGTTTTTCTAGTGCTTCAATTCCGCATTCCTCGCAGAGATTTATTAGATCAATTATCTTAGCTTTATTTAGAGTTCCCATGTTTATCTTTCAAAACTGTACTTTGAGTAATACGATTACGGTTTTCACCTTGCTAATTTGTAATCCAACTTTTGATACTGTCGTTTTACAACACTTTAGCTTTGGTTTCCATTTCACTACTAGTTGCTTGTACTTTTAATATCCTGGTAGTGAAAGTTGTTCTTCCTTTTAATTATCCTGGCATCCGAGCCTCCATATTTGTAAAATGATGATATGTAAATAGTTGATTTACTTGAATTATATGAACAAATAGACAATGAATAACAGAATATGAAGTTTAATACAGTCCTAGAAATATAATTCTACAATACTTTACTATCAATTTCTTTTCAGCTAATACACTTCTCGCCAAACATATACAATATATTTATTTACCAAAAAAACAACAAGGCCTAACATCGCCTTTAATGGATATTTTTCATTTCGATGCTTGCTTCACAATATAAATTAGAAGACTGCTCTTTTTCAATTTTGAAGATATTCTGATCTTGCGATCTAATGATTTTTATAACTCGTGCATTTAAATCATGGATAATAATAGTACTAGAGCGTCAGTTAACTTAATGATCATGTACGTCATAAAGGGAATGAAGTGTTTAAGCTGAAATCCTACATATATATATATATATATATATATATATATATATATATATATATTAACTTTAGGATATGACAGTGAATAAAAAAATCTGTTTCTGTGAGATTATTGGTATTTTATTTTTATAACGATTTTATTTTTTATCATTTCGTCATGTTTGTTTCGTAAGTATTTTTCCAAGACAGGAATTAAAAAAATTATAATGCATGTATATTATTTTATTTGAATATGTATCTTACGTAGTATATTGTGCCATGCCGACAGAACCTATGCACTGACAATTTCGTTTTCAACATTGCACTGCCGGATTAATTTACTTTATAGAAAGCAATCTTTAGTTTTTAGTTATATTCTCTCCTCATATGTTTAAAAGTTTAATAAAATTTCTCAAAAATTCACATAAATTCACATGTCTGAAAATATTTATGTTACTTTGACAAAATTTACCTTATATTTTTTACGTATTTATATATTTTTTACGTATTTATATATTTTTTACATCCAGGATTTTTGTGGAATCACATTAAGCATGCAGAATGGCCGTTGGCGTGTTGTGTAATTCCACCCACCGTGATACTTTTGAATTTTCCATTTTGTATTAATTATAAATAAAGTGCACTAAATTTATATTTATTCAATTAGTGCACAATGCATACAGTTACTTTTATTAGAAGGAATGTAATCATAATATATTTTCATTTTCATTATAAACAAAAACAGAGAAAATGAACCAAAATTTAAATAGTGCAACGTGCAAGCGTAATTAGAATACGCGATGCTTCTTATTAAAAAGATGAAACTGAAAGTATACAATGTGTTAAGCAAATTTTTTTAGTAAATATTAAAATACATGCATATCAAAATAAACAAAATTCCATTCGAATACTTTTAAAATTTACATAGTAAATAAAATGTTTTACCAAAGAAGGAAACATTCCAATTAAAATTTAACAATTCTTTTCATTTTACTTGATCTCCAACAATAGATGATACAATATTATCAATATTTGTTTTGCGTTATTAGTAAACAAAAGGCATTATTTTCACTCTGCTGACGATATTAACGTTCTTTTAGAAAATAACGAAAGAGAAATTTAAATTACCAGTTTGTTTCTAAACCCACAGAAAAAATTTAATTATTATGTCATTTTAAATCATTCTTTAATGCATCTCTATACAGCCATAAAAGAATGGAATTCATCTTACTTCTTTGTAAACAACCGATAATTAGTCTACATATTGAAAATATGCAAAAACCATTAGAGAAAAATGTATTCAAACTGAAACAAAATTAGATTTTCTTTCGTGTATTTTACAAAATATAAATGAACGGGAAAATTAGTTATGACGAGGTGCAATATGTATAGCTTTATAAAACGTAAACAAAAACTGGTATATAATTTAAAATTAGGATTTTTTTATGTGTTTACACAATGATTATCACTTCATAAATTGTATACAAAAATAGATATTGTAAAAACTGTAATCCTTTGTTTGTATAATGCTGATTATATTTTATCAGAAATTTTCTCAATTTCCCTGTCAATATATATATATATATATTATAAATGTTAATTGGTACTTTTTTTAGAATAAAAAATAGTAATAATGATTATTATTTGTTGTATATTTCCAACATGTAATTTTCATTGTACATAGATAAATAATCGATTTACAAAAATAAAATAAATATTTAATAGCTAAATTTTAAATGCTTGATTTGTATTATATATGCTAGGTTTGGTATAAAAAAGAGGTGTATTAAAATATTGACTCCTGAATTCGTCACTAGAAATTGCTGTATGAAATCTTATTGAAAAACTGTCAAATAATATCAGATCAATATCAGTTATCATCTCCGTATTTGGAGTTACAAATACTAAAGGTTTATATAAAAGGACTAAACTAATGGCTAAATTTTAAATGCTTGATTTGTATTATATATGCTAGGTTTGGTATAAAAAAGAGGTGTATTAAAATATTGACTCCTGAATTCGTCACTAGGAATTGCTGTACGAAATCTTATTAAGAAACTGCCAAATAATATCAGATCAATATCAGTTATCATTTCCGTATTTGGAGTTACAAATACTAAAGGTTTATATAAAAGGACTAAACTAATGGCTAAATTTTAAATGCTTGATTTGTATTATATATGCTAGGTTTGGTATAAAAAAGAGGTGTATTAAAATATTGACTCCTGAATTCGTCACTAGGAATTGCTGTACGAAATTTAATCTCCAGTGGTTTATATAAAAGGACTAAACTAATGTAAAATAGATTTAAAACCTTTACTGACAAAGAAATTTATGTAAATAACGCACTGGTTAACTATTGGAGAAATCACTTGTTCTTAAATGAAAGTATGTTGCATTATAAGTAAAATTTTTATATTCATTTTTTTAGTCAAAAGTAAGCGTGAAGAAAAAAAAATCAGTATTAACACAATGGCTGATAAGTTCCCGGTCTAATAAAGAAAACACAACTTTTTAACAAAGCTTTATAACTTTATGACTTTATAACTTTATAACTTTAATAAATAACATCACTTTAATAATAAATAATAATAATTTAATAATAATAATTTTAAAAATAATTTAATTATAATAATTTTATAATAACAATTTAATAAATGATTAATAATAATAATGGTCAAATGTCAACACGCGCGGCAGCCACTTTGACAACAGCTTTTTCATAGACAAATGTTCTATCAAAATAAAACCTACACGTTCCTTGGATATCTTCAGAGTCTGAGCTATCTCCTGCAACTTCACTTTACGGTTCCCCAAAACGATTTTGTGGACTTTTTTTATGTTTTCCGGAGTAACCACCTCTTTTGCGTGGTGCATCACTGGTGTCCGTACGACCACGTTTAAATTCAGCAAACCAGTCAATAATGGTTGATTTACCTGGTGCAGTGTCCGGATAACGCTTATCTAGCCAAGCTTTTGTTTGAACGGTATTTTTTTCCCATCAAATAACAATTATTGAAATTCTTGTTATCCTTTTTTTGTTTATCAACAAAGTCGTTCAACTAAAACCACTCTAACGTTTTATCCCCACGGCGAATCATCATGGCATTTTTTCTACTACCTTTTAAAGGTTAGTATTTACTAAAAAAAACATCGGTTCTGCGATTTCAACGCCATCTGTGTGCCAGACCGGGAACTTATCAGCCCATGTGTTACTTACCAATCATACGTAGTATAGAGTAAGTCTTGTAATCGTTTTGAAAATCGAAAAAAAAAATTGACGGATTTACATGTTTCAGACACTGGAGATTCCGAAAAACATATTTTTAGAATAAAAAATTGCCATCCCTCTGTCTGTGTCTCTGTAAACGCTTTATCTCCCGAAACGGTTTATCTCTCGCTTTATCCCCCTTGAAATCTCCCGAACAAATGTACTTAGTATGTAATAATGGGAAGAAGCTCATTGAATTTCAGTAACCTCGATTATCCGGAACTATTTTTTCGGACTATCGAAATATTCGTTCTGATAAAAGGTATAAAAATTTTTTTCGAAATTGTTTATTTTAAGAATTGAATATAAAAGACAAAATAAAAAACATAAATTTTGCACAAAGATTGAAGTCGATTGGATAATTAGTTGCCGAGATATTTGAAATCATATTTTCCACACTCTTCGATTTTTCATAACCCTTTGTATTTCATTCAAATTTCAATTCAAAGATAAATACTGATTGGAAAAGAGCCGCTTAATCCGACGCAGTAAACCATTAGTTAATATGATTATCAATTTTGGAGTTATAAGTATGTATCTTTTACGCAATTCAGTAGTATAGCATTTAAAGTTTATGACGTCATCAAGCTACGATTTTATTCGAATTGCAATGCATTTTATTAATAGTTTACACATGTTTTATTTTCATATTTTATTTTATGCATATCCATGATGGGTAAGTATTACAGCGGCTCCCAACGACTAGTTTTTATATTGTGCTCAAACACTACAAAAGTAGGCATTTTTATTACAGTACTTGAACAACCCCGAATAAGTATATAAATCGTTAAATTTTAATGAAAAATAAATTCAGTTACATAAAACAAATTTGAATGAAGTTCAAGTCTCAATTAATGGTCCATGGTAACTTAGTTGAACTCGATATCAAAAAAAAAAATTGTGAACATACCATGATATTTTCCCTCATAGTGGTAAGTTTTTGTGGATTCTTGGAAATATTGCTAATTAAACAATTTTAATTTCAATCAAAGCTTTGTTTCCAACAATTGTAAGAATTTTTTTCATAGGATCTTATAACAATTTTCTGCTAACCAAAATTAATGTAATCAAGCATTTGTTTCTTTCTTTCTACATGATGGTCAATCACTGGTGCACTCGCCCTAAATAGTAATCTTCAATTTGAAAGCATTTTGTGAAAGTGAGCTAAAAAAAGTACTTCAAAAGAATTTAGTCCACATTTTATTTTTTTTTTCTTGTCCTTTCATCAACTTTCCTCAGATATAACCCTAATATCATACACGGAAGTTCTATTAAATATACATTTTATTTTTTATTTTTTCAGTTACTGAAACTATTGTGAAGACATAAAATCAGTATAACATAATACAAAAATCTATCAAGAATATGTGTCGGCAAAAAGCATTATGTTTGTGGTATTGTTTAATAATTTTATTGTATGTGTCGAGTGTATCTTTTTATTAATTATTAATTATTAATTATTTATTAGCTTTTCTAAATGTAAAAGTTTTCCCTTTTCTATGATTTAACTGTGAGTTTTTTTTTGTTTTGTTTTTAGAAACGATAAATAAAACTTTTGACCACCAAAAAATGCTATTAAATGACTTATAAATTACTCTTTTGTATTCCATATATCAAAATTGCCACAGTAAACAAAAAAAAAAAAAAAAAAAAAAAAAAAAAAAAAAAAAAAAAAATCGCTACATTAGTGAAATTTAAATAGGATGAAAATAATCAAATTATGTTTGTTTCAATTTAACTTCACTTTATTGTAACATATCCTTATATGTGGTAGGTGAACCAAAGGTGGCCATAGTTAAGCTTTGAGGATTTTTTTATAATTTTTAGTTGGGTGTGTGTGGCTGAAGCTGCCGAGAACTGGTTTAATGGGGATGGACGCGATTTCTACCAAGCTGGGTAAACAAGTTCGTCCTCCGTTCAGATAAATATCGAAATAGGTTCAGTGATTATGTGGAAAAGTAATCGGAAGTATGCTCTTTAATTTCTTTTTGTATTTTATGTCTATTGCTAATGAATATTTTTTTATTACCCTTGTAACCTTTTATTTGGATCCATCCACGTAAATCACAAAAGTTTATTTTATTTATTCATGAAACACACTTTGTTAATGTGTACATCAGATATGCTTCTTCAGGCAGAAAAAGGTAAAAATCCTCTAAAGTATGAAGTACATTTTTATATGATACAGAAACTTCTCGTTTCACAAGATTGAAAGTAAATGTTTATAAAATTAGTTGTATACTGGGGATTAAAATTTATTTCTGAGTATTGAGTTCTTTAATGATTATATATTACCGACGTAGTGAGATATTGAAATATTTTGTTTTTAAATATTAAAAATTTAAATATAAAATATAATAAATTTAAAAAATTAATAAAATAAAATAAAATTTAAAAATTTAAATATTAAAAGCTGTTCAAGTACTGTAATAAAAATACCAACTTTTGTAGTGTTTGAGCACAATATAAAAACTCGTCGTTGGGAGCCGCTGTAATACTTACCCATCATGGATATGCATAAAATAAAATATGAAAATAAAACATGTGTAAACTATTAATAAAATGCATTGCAATTCGAATAAAATCGTAGCTTGATGACGTCAGTTTGTTTTCGATTGAATACTTTCGGTATCGGGTTCAAGCTCGGATAAAAGAAACATTTCGGTCTCGGACGGACTTGTATTTAAAATTATCGGGCTCGGGCTCGGAAAAAGTAGCCTGGTATCATATCTAATAGCCAATAGTTGTTAATCTAATAAGTCGTTAACATATATATATATATATCACAAAGCAAAAATTTGCCCATTAGTAAATCTCGATATCGACAGTGACAACGATATAAAAAAATCCAATTCCTATATTCGCAAATTTAATTACATCTAAATATCGCATAGTTTTACTTTTTACACCTTCGAATGGAGAAAAAAATGCAATTTGAAATGCATCTTGTTTGAAAACTATATTTAAATTATGGATTTCTTATGGCTTTTTAAATAATTTTTACACATGATTTTTTCAAAAATATATCTATGGCCTGCAACTTTGGAAGATTAATATAAATTAATATAGAAGGAAAAAATATTTCATCGTTTGATTCTAGATAATATTCCATAACGAAGTTAACACTTCATTACTAAAAAAAAATATATTAAACATAAGTTTAACAAATGTATAATAGAAGTACATGCTTAAACGCTGCAATAATCATAATAATAAAAGCGTCTGTAAGTAGGGAAATGTTTGGCGATTTCTTCGGCTATTAACCTATTGTATGTGGCTAATACAAAAATATCGCTTTAAATTAATTAAAAAAATATTTAATAGATAAATGACATTTTTCAAGTAAAAATTCTTTTTGGTGTTGTTATACATACTTTGTTATAATACATAAATACTTTGTATACATATACATTGTTATAATACATATATATTTATTAAACGTAAAAATTCCACCACTGTTTTCCTACCCTCTTATCTCTCGCCCAAAACCGTTACGATGCTACGCATGTGAACTCGGCGTCGGGAACTCTTTTTGATTATTCGGCGAGTGGAAATAACCGAGTAACCTTTGGAATGCGATCGATGCGAGATGCATATATGATAAATCCGCGAAGCGGCGTGTTGGTATTTTTATTAATCGTCACGTTTATTAAGAGGGCAGTGGACATTCAAAATCATGAAATGTGACCGAAAAATTGATTTTTTGTATTTGAAGAATTATGAAACTTGATGCTCAAATTTATCTGATGCAAAAATAATTTTTCAATTCTGAGGCTTCTTTGCACAGATATTATGTTTTATCTTTGTTAAAATTCTACATATTTATACAGTTTTTTAAAAATTAAAATGCTGTTTTATCAAAAGTGAAAATTTTGCACATTTCTAACTTTTGAAACGTTCTATGCACAGCACATTCCTAATCATCAGATTCTTTTGAAATTCATTCTGTATATCCTCTATATATTATTGGATAAATGTTAGCAGAAATAAAAGTATCTCAGGAGTATTTTAATGTTCAAATATGTGCGCATATGAAAAAAAAGCTACTTTTTTAGAAAAAAACAAGGTATAGTTATGAAAATATATTTTTTCTGATTATACATTCAGCGAACATTGACAATTCATGCCAACGTCCATTCTAATATATAAAAATTACCTCATAAATAAATATTGTCTTATTTTATGCAAAAGCAATATTTAAGCATGAAACATTTTAAAATACTATAATTTTTTGTTAATTTTAAATTTAAAAATTGAATAATTAAAAAACTTTATTATTTTAACACCAAATTTTGAATATGACTATTTTAGCTTTTCATTAACTAGTCGGGCGATTTTTAGATGAATCCATTAAAAATTCTAGGATTTGGTTTTTAATGTCCACTATCCCCTTAATGCATATTAACCGTCTAGGAATGAAACTCCCCCCCCCCCCCCCCTTCTGATTTGGGTGTAGTATAAGCGCGAGCGGGAGAGCTAGTTTAAAATAAATTTTATTTTCCATTATGTTACATGTTCTTTGATTTGTGAAAGAAAAAGAATGTTTAAAACTTAAAGTCTACAATTTATCTTTTTCATTCATATCGTAAAATCTATTTCTTTCCTAATCAGAAGCTAGTTTTTAATATTTTTAATTTTTCAAAAATATAAATTATTTCTTTGTATTATAACTTTATTTTAATATTTTCACTTGTGGCATGTTATTTGACATTAAAATGGCATGTTATTTTTATATTAATTTTCCTCTGGATTAATGTTCTTCAATGAATAACACTTCATTTGTTCTAAAGAACAGAATGAAACAATTTTTAATCTCCAAAACAATTTTTCAATAACCCTAACGTCTAGCTACCATAATTGAATAAGATGAGAATTCATTCATTATTAAACGCATTTGTCAGAAACCAAAATAAGAAGAAACGACGCGACGAGACCGAAAGTTTGCTGTAGAAAACAAAAATATTTTTACTATTGAAGAACAGTTATAATGCCAAATTGTGATTATCTGTCTGAGAATATTTGTTGATCTTCCGAAGTACTTAATAAGACGAATTGTACATAAGTCTATTAAATTAACCCTTTTAGACTCAACAGCTGCGATTTTACGAATATTCACTCAGATGTTAGAATATATCATTTTAAGCATATAAATCAACTATAAAATAAACTATATTAGAACTTAAAAATAAAAATACACTGACTAAAAGGTACTTTTTGTATATATGCAATAGAGAGATATTTACATACTTCTCACAGTATTACCAATTTTCTAATACAAAATTGTAAAGTATACGAATTTGCTTTTGTACAAAATCTAATTTTACACGTCTCCAGCCTTTTTAGTTTTACGAAACTTTTTTCTAATACGGTATCACATAAGTTAGATCTTAAAAAAAGTCACATATAGACTAAAACAGTGAATTTAAAGTCCACATGAAAGCTTCATATATATTGAATTTCAAATAAATCTTAATTATTACTTTTTTATAAATAACTGTGTAAGTCATTCTACGATTTTTAAAGAAATAATTCATATTTTATGTAAATATTATAGCATCAAAAAAATTAAAACAGGTTGAGAAAACAGCATAAAAACACAGCATAAAAACTATGCTTCTGAAAACCAGTGGCAGCAAAATAAACTATGTTTTTTATAAAAGCGTCTTTAAATCTCGAAAATATATTAGTGTCTGAATTTTCTTAAAGTTGAGAAACGATTTTTTAATCGCAACTCGGAAGATGTTATTGTATATTTTCATACGTGTTTATATTATGTTTGCCTCTATTAAGAAACATTTGTAATATAATTCATTTTTACAGTATACGGTAATATGTGCCCATGTGTACAATGCCCATTGTGTTTTAACTAAGTATTAAACAAAAACCTAATTTTCTAAGTTGAAGTAGCAGTTTCGCTTAATCATTTGATTATCAAACACAGATACATAAATTTATATTACAACACATTATTTAAATTAATATTACAAGTGTCCATTCTACTGCATGGAATAATTTTTTTCAATAATTGTTAATGTTTTGTTTAAAAGGTATTAAAAACAAGAACGAAAAATCATGCTTCAAGCATAAATTATGTAGCACTTTCCAACGCTTCCAAAATAATTTTACAAAACATACAGTTTAATAAGCTAAAAGATAACATCTAAGTAAACAATTTGGAAAACGCATAACATATTTAAAAACATAATTTCAGGAATTTCCAACAGATACAATATTCGGAAAAATATCCGAATACTTTTATTCAGCCCTGTATAGAATCTATAGATTTGTATATATACTACATAGGATGCTAACTTTTAGTTTAGATAGGAAACGCGTAGCACAGTTTAAAATTATCCTTCTGGAGTTTCTGTCAGTAAACGGAAATGTGTTCGCGAACTTTTGTGCTGCCCTGTATAGGATTTACAGAATTTATACACACCACATAATAGACAAAAAGCGAGTTAAAATTAAAATCGCGTTCAGTAGCTTAAAACGCACTTCCAGGAATTATTGTTAACCGGCAGTAGAGAATTCTTTTGTGTGTCCCTGTAAATGAATGATGACTGCTATACACACACTATTCTGTAGTAAGCCTCTTGTAATGCACCTTTGTAATATATATAAATTTCAATGCGTTTAAAATAGTGAAACATTATTTAAATAAACCGTAGACGATTTTTCTCCATAGACGTAATGTAACGGAATTCTTTTGACTGTCCCTGTAAAGTAACTATAAGTGCTACGCACACCCTATTCCATATTAAGCTTCTTCTAATGCACCTTAGTGATATATATAAATTTCAATGCGTTTAAAATAGTGAAACATTATTTAAATAAACCGTAAATGATTTTTTCAAATAGACCGCAATGTAACGGAATTCTTTTGAGTGTCCCTGTAAAAAAACTATCAGCGCTACACACTTACGTTGAAATAGGGAACATGCTATAGATAAAGCCAATAACATATAAGAATTGCAGAGCAATCCGAGCATATTTACGGGAGTTAGAGCACGGACAGACGGCAGACGGCAGACAGACGGCCATATGGCAGACAAACCGACGTCATAAGCACTTTTCAACTAGGTTGGAAAGTGCTAAAAACCTAATTTTTCAATGTTGAAGTAACACTTTCGCTTAATCATTTGATTAGCAAACATGGATACATAAATTTGTATTACAACACATTATTTAAATTAATATTACAAGTATTCTTTTTTTTATATATACAGCTAGCCAGGCCCTGACCTGCCCGAAATGCCTGCCTAGCTTGACGGGTTAGTACCTGGGTGCGGGGCGGAAGTCGCTTGATCACAGCATGGCTGTGATCCATCTGACTATAGATTTGTTCATATCGCTGCTGTGCTTGCTCTCTTGTGATTTGCTATCGGTATCTTTGTTTGCCGGTTCAAGGTTTCTGTTTAACTTTGTTGAATTGACATATTTAATAGGTCTCGTAATTTAGAACCTTGATCAGGTAACGAGACCCTCACCCGACTAGGCAACCCCAGAGGTATAACTTGGAGGGCTTTGCTCCCACGATGGATTTTACATGCACCAGGTGCCATTAGCGTACATAGATTTACATATTTACCATGTCTGTTGGCTTGTCACGTTCATGGTGGGTTGTCGCTGTAGTGTTTATCGCCTCTTTTATGGGCTGATTTCTCTTCTTGTTGTATTTGTCTCTGTCAAGGTTTTCTGGCGTTTTCATAGGCTCACCCCTGTTGCGGGTTGTTTTTTGTCTATCATTCATTGGGTTTTTGTCTCTTTCTTGATATATTGTTACCTCTAGCTTGTGCTAGAGCTAGTTGTCACATTTTGAATCTTGGTCTTCTTTCGAGAGTTTCACTGGTTATTATGTCACTATCGTGGGTTTTGTCACATTGTAACTTTTGTTACTGGTGGTTGTCACATTGTAACTTTTGTTACTGGTGGTTGTCACATTGTAACTTTTGTTACTGGTGGTTGTCACATTGTAACTTTTGTTACTGGTGGTTGTCACATTGTAGCTTTTGTTACTGGTGGTTGTCACATTGTAACTTTTGTTACTGGTGGTTGTCACATTTCTGGATGTTGTACACTCATTTTTGTTGTATTTGTCACTTTATCTCACCCAAGCATTGAGGGTTTTGATTTTATTTTTTCTCCCTTCGTGAATACGCTTTTTGCGATCAGTCCATTGAATCCTACAAGTATTCATTCTACTACATGGAATAAAAAAAAATTATATTATATTCGTGAAAAAACTAATAGCTGTGGAAAATAATTTCTCTGTTATATAATTCATAGTTTTTCGTTTGATGTGATTTATTATTTCCTCACTCTAATTTCATCCTAATTTAGTTCCCCACTCCCCTTGCACAAAATAGAATGAATTTAATTATTACATATTATGATACTGTTGCTCGACATTTTTTGGTTTGATCCATTAATTAGTTGTATAAAGTCAGAACATAAAACCTTTAATTACATTGAGTGCTACTTTGCATTTGAAATAAAAATTGTTTTCTTAAATTTCAGCATATTCATCAGCCAGAGTACAAAGCCATTTTTAATCATTTTCAAAAACAATTAAATCATTTTAGAAGAAATTAGAAATAAATTATCAGAAACATTATGAACACTAAAAAGGCTGATTAAGTAATTAGAGATTCACGACCGGCCAAAATTCATGATCTTTTAATTTCTTAAAAATCTATCAAAAGAATTATTGCAGCATAATTATTAAAAGCTCAAAATATTTTTTAATCATTCACAATAATAATTAAATCACTTACGCAGAAATCTAGAATTAAATTAACCCAATTCATTATAAACACCAGAAAAGCTGTGATTATGTCATTAGAGAAATATGATCGTCCATATTTTGTGATAATTTTATTTTATAAAAAGTATCAAAAAAATGTTTTTTCAGAATATATATTTTGAGAAGTACTAGAATTAACTGGCATTGAAAGTATTAATTAAGAATAAGAACTAATGATAAGTATAATTAATATATTTTTGTATAAACAGTTTCTAACCATATTTAGAACTAATAATTTTATTTTATGGAATATTATAAACATAGACCGCCTTAAATGATAGATTTTTCATTTTATTTTACATGAATACATTACCGAATTGCCACTTTTTACTTGAATGTTATAAAATTACATGAAGAAGCAGCTTCCATCTGAAAGTGATGCACACTTTTTTGTTAATATATGCATACATTTTAATAATCACACACTAGCAGAAATTCATATACACATACAAGTATATTTTTAACTTTCTTCATAAACAAATATATTAACAGGGATTGTCCGCTTAAGAAAATATGAACACTACCAAATTTTTCTTAAACTGATATTCGTCTTATTTAAAGAAGAAAATGTTTATTTAAATTTGCCAACAATTACTTTACGAAAAATCTGGTATTCAAATCTCCTGAATCCTTTGGCACGTACGTACCTTGATTAAACTAATACGAGTTGTAAATTTTCCATCTGAAAGAAAACGGAGTCGAATCCTGATCTCCTGGTTTAAATTATCATTGTTCTTCCAATCGAGAGATTTTGACGCCACCCAGCCAACACAATTCACTCAGACAACCTTTTGCCAATAATATATGGTCTGTTGTCTATAAGACATTACCAAAAGGTTGTGCGAGTGAATTGAGTCGGCTAGGTGTCGTCCATGTAGTTCAATTATTATTGAAATTTAGATCAGGCATACTTGCTTTGACTCCTGTACTAAGAACGTTTACACTCAGTTGGAAAAATTACAACTCGTATGATTTCTTTACCAACTAGTATTACTGTAAAGATAAAAAAAAATCCATCAAACTACTGTCTGAAAAAGATCCATCATTATACAAGTTTCGAAAAGTCGTTTTAAAACTTACACTTTCCTTGACATTGAAAAGATTGACTTTTTTTTCTTAAAATTATTAGCACACCACTGTATATTGAATCACAAACAAATAATTATTGGAATTCGTTTTGAATATTATGGGATGCTTATCACTAATAATATGAACACTAGCGAAGAAACTTTGAAGATTTCCCCGAAGTATATAAAATAACAACTTCAAAGATTTCACCGGAGTTGATAGATGCAAACACATTTAGCAATGGACCGATCAAAAAAATAAAAAAGATCTCATTATTCTTCTGCGGTGTAAAATACGTTCAGATATACAGGTGTATGAGTGACATTATTTTTGCACTGGACTCATGAAAATAACAAAGACCTCATCAGGTAAGTGGCGTTTCTGAAATTCTTGTAAAAATGCTTCCTTCCTTGTCACCAAATTAATTCGATCTGATTAAGAAAAAGGTCAATCGATAGTCCCGGAAAAAGGTCGTTGAGATTTTTTTTTCGAAATTTGAACGTTGAAATTGTCCGTTGTAATAAAGTCTGGCCCGACCACCGTTAAATTCCAACGGCTAGGCCGCCGGAAAATCCTTAGAACTATATCTTGGTATCGTTCAGGAGGAGAGTCCCAACTTATCTGAGAAATTCGTGAAGAACGCTTTCAAAATGTCGCTAATATTGCATCAGTCTCTCCTTGTCCTTGAGAGATTTAGAAAGATTTAATATTAGCGTAATTTATGAGAGGTTAAAGTAAATATTTTTGCTGAAATAATGATTCTATATTTAAACAGACTTTATTTCATTTCATATTATTATTTAAGTTATTGCCTAATATTGTTGAAATAATGATATGGGATATAAACAGATTGATTGAGTTATTACTTAATCTTGCTGATATAATGAAGCGAGATGAAAATAGATTCTGTTTAATTTCGTATAACTGATTTATTGTCAGCTGCAAAAAATATTTTGAAAATATCATTTCTAGGATTTATTTATTGAATTACTTATTATTATAGATAACACTTAAATGCAGCTCATAAAAGATTTGAGCATATGAATAAATATGGGTTTTTTTGTGATTACCCATAGTAAATAGATGTTAAGTTTAAAGGGAAATTTATAACGCAATTTTGAAAAATGAAGTAGGATAAAAAGAGAATTAAATACTACGATATGCCATACTGTATGATAGAAATATTAGACCCTTCGTATCCCGAGTTCTATAGTTCTTAGAATATATGATTGCTAATTACATTCTTAATTTTGTATGATTAAAATGCATGAACTCAGGAAAAAAACGTATCTAATTCTTCACTAATGCTTGACGAGGCGAAAAAAAAACATATTTGGCCAAATTTGAGTTCTCCATTCGTCTCCGCAACACCTCATGCGTTTTCGTTCGACATTTAATTAGTCGGTACCTTATAAAAAGAATAATTAAAATACAAATTGTTCTACATCTGAATAGAATAATTATGTATATATATGTATATACTATACATACTTACACCTCAGTAATGTCCAGTGTTAATGTTTTGATAATACCTATATTGGCTATATGTTTACACTCTCAAAACAAACTCGTTAAAAAAGTGAGTGTCTTTTTAAAGTGAGTATTATATCTTAATTATTGGTTAGAGTAATAAGTAGGATTTATTTTTGAGATAAAAATTTCCAGGGAAAACCTTTTGTATCTTCACATCTCCCAGAACTCTTAAATAATCATAATATACCTCATTTTCTGATTAGCTTATTTTGGGAGAAACATAGTATTACTAATTCAGTTTAAACATGCTTGCACTCCTATACAAATCACGGAATAGCCTCTTTTCAAATAAATAAAATCATGAAAAATAATATAAATTAATTTTCTGCAAAGCTAAAAAAGAATTATAATATGTAACTGTTCAACTAAATAAAATAAAATTAAAGTACGATATCACAATAAATTTAATATTATCTACGGAATGAAACTAGGATTGTAAATAAAAAACAATGTACATTTATGAGATGTCTCATCTTTCTGAAGTAACGTTAGTTATTTGTCAGTGATTATGAATAGTTTATTCAATTTATTGTCCAATAAATATTAATACATGTGGAATTTAAATTTGAAATATTTCGAAATTTAATACTATAAATTGGCTAAGTTTTGGAGTTAGAGTTTGTAATGAACATGTTTCTTAGAATAAAAGTATGGGCACAATTTTCTTTGTGATTCTTTGTGATTTTGACAATTTTCTTTTGGGTAAATGCAAATTTTAAAAGTATACCTATACTTGTTAATATTAAAATATATCGCAGTTTAATGAAACATTAGAATTATGTGACTTATATAAATGAAAAAAAAAACTTTTTATTAGGGCAACATTTTTTTCAGTTTCAAGGCGCTTTGCTTTTAATCAGCTCCTCAAAAAGAAATATTTCTGTAATATATCTTGTAATTTAAAAATGAAATAGTGATAAATGTTATCTATAATAACCGAAACAACTCGGCATTTATCGTAAAACTACATTGAAGATAAAAATAGAAATTTTAACCTTTTTCGTATTTAATGTGATATTTAGCAATTTAGGGAATACAGTGGAGCACCGCTTATACGTTTCTCGTTTATACGTTTTTATCATTTATACGTTTTTTTTTATGGTCTCGGCAAAATCCAATGGATATTAACGTTAAATAATTTAATTTATACGTTTTTTCTTGAATCGCTAATTCCATTTATACGTTTTTTTCAACAAGTCAAGAAGAGACAAAATGCGCATTTCAACCTCAGATTCCTAACTCCCGATTGTCCAGTCTTACAAAAGGCAGGTGACCTTGACAAACACCTGCCCAATTGAACAAAAGCCCTACCCCTAAGGAATGTGAATATCCCACTTTCTATTGATAAGAGTTATTGTTGTGCTGTCACCAGGCCCCATCAGGGCAAATTCTTTTCCTTTCAGCTTCAGTATCTGGATTTGTATCGTGTGCACTAGCGGTTCACGATGACTTCGCGTAATAGAAAATCTCTGTCGTTGAAGGAAAAAATGTGCATTTTAAAAAAAGTGGATGAAAACCAACATTTAAAAAGAGTGGATCTTGCCAAAGAATTAGGTTTACCAGTTTCAACATTAAACACGCTAATCTATAAGCGTAAGATAATCGAGGAAAGCCATCATCAAAGTGGATGTAGTGCTTCAAAAAAACTTCGAGTTCAAAGCGGAAAATTAGCTGATGTTGAAAAATTTCTTTTACAGTGGTTTAATCAGTGTCGTAGTGCAAAAATTCCCATCAGCGGTCCTTTGTTTATGGAGAAAGCACGAGAAATTTCGAAGAAGCTGAATGTGGAATGCGATGCATCTTTTTCATCAGGATGGCTTCACAAATTTAAATTAAGACATTGCATAACAGGCAAAACTGTAAGTGGAGAGTCTGGAGATGTTGATTGCGAAACAGTGGATGATTGGATAAAAAACCAATTGCCAGATCTGATAAAAGGATATGAACAAAAAGACATTTTCAATACCGATGAAACCGGTTTGTTTTATAACATTCTGCCATCTAAAACTCTTGCAATTAAATCGGATACCTGTCATGGTGAAAAAAAGAGTAAAGTGCGATTAACAGTGTTGTTGTGTGCCAATGCAGATGGATAAGAAAAATTGCCTCCTTTGATTATTGGCAAATCAAAAAGCGATAGAAAAAACATTATACATCATACCGTATATTCGGGCGTAAACTAAATTATTTTCATATAAAAACAAAATGATAAAAATTTTTCAGTAGCGTATTATACGTCGGTTATAATAATGAGAGAATTAAGTAAAGAGAGTTGAGAAATGAGATTTCTACATTGATGAACATGCTATCTATTTGCAAAAGACTACATACAGGATTACCTTAATAATATTCTATGTGAGCGCTTAGATAATACTGTTTTTGTAATACCTACGACGACGGAACCTCCCTATAAAGGAATCCAACCTTAAATGGTAAATTTGCATGGTCTCGAAAAGTAAACGATAGAATTATACCTGGTAATATGGAAAATTTCTGAACAAATATTGGCGCAGCATGTGCCTAGGGAAATTTTGTGTCACTAAACCCTTTACAACCAATCAACCAAACTGAAACATGTATTTTTAATCGCTCCCTCTAGCACGTTTTGATGTCCTTTATTGTAATTGTTTGCTACTTATCTCATACACTTTTTTTTCTATTTTGAAAGGATGCGCGTAATACAGCGAATATATCTATAAATATAACTAGTCGGATATACCAATCCCAAATCTTTCTTCCATCTCATATATGCTAATACTTCACAATTCGCTATCACACCACCATAAAAATCAATTTTTTTTCATCATTCTGTTTTACGTCAAATGTTTCCGAAGCACTCTTCATTGCACGGACAGCCGATGTACAACTCGATTACGAAACGTCCTTCTGGCCTGCACCGGTGGGAAGAGATAGCCTTCCGACTCCTTGGTTTTAAGAATTTAGCTAATGTTAATGGAAAACACTAAGTTGAAATGCGTGGAACCACAGTACAATTCGCTAGATTCGTTCACAGTTCAAGTCACTAATGAATTTGAATCAGAATTTCGAGACTTGTCGAGAATTTGACGCTGGCGAATATGAATATATGGTGTTAAACATATAACTGTTGTAACGATGATGGTTAGAACAATGAAAGAAAATTTGCGAGGAAGCATGTTCACTAAAACTCATAAATTATTTTGTGGGGGAATCCTGCTGTCTTCTTTCCAAATTTTAACCACCCTAAAATTTCAAACTTCTATATATCAGCCAATTTTTAAGATATAAGCAAAAATATATCACTCCGAAATCCATGGATCAAGACCAAATATTTAACGAAAAAAAAAACTGTTAGGATTTTTTAATTTTTTGTAGATCTTTTTGATTTTGAAATCTTTAAAGGGCTATCACAGCGCCTCCTTCCGGCAGAATAGCCAACATTGAACCTGCAGACCGTAGTCAAAAACATATTTAAAAAATGGCTCAATTCTCTGTATAACTTCATACACTTTTTTATTATACAATAATGAAAACATAAATCTCAATCACAGTGAACCCTTTCTTCGAAATATCCCCAAATTCAAGTGGGACCTGCTGGCCATAGCCAAAAACATTTATATGAATTTTGGTTCAATTCCAGGCATCACTTCATACACTTTTCGGTGATATAAAGAGGTCACACATACGGACACAGAAACAGACAGACATTTTGTAAAACGTGTTTTTCGTAATATTTGACCCGTAAAACCTATAACACCGTCGAAAACCGGAAGTCGAATAAAATTCCGATTACAATACTTTCTTTTATTATAGATAGAAGAAAGTATAAAATGTAGTCTGACATTGCACGTGCGCGTTATACGCCGGAATATATGGTATCTGCACTTTACATTATGACAGGTGATCTAATTTCATTCGAATTACATTATCAAAAAATGCCAACTTTTTTTATCGGCAATAAAATTTGTTATCAGGCGAAATAATGATTAGGAGATTTAAAAAAATAAAGAAAGTGATTTCGAATAGTAAACCGAAAAGCACTTTTAAACAATACATTGTGAAAGTAACAGCCTAAACCGTGAAATACTAGCACAAAACAGTTACTTAACTTTAAAGATGTTCTATTTTAAGCTTTTGTATTTAGGAAGAAACTTAAAAAAAACTATTTTATGTGTTCAAAGCATAAAAGTGGAAGTAAAAAAGAAAAAGAGTTTGTTAGATGACTTCCATCAATATATCGCTTTTTTACGCATTATATTGCGTAGCTTAAAAAGAAATCTAAACTATTTGGAGTTATTTTTTCCCTACTTTTTTTCTGAAAGTAGCAAGAAAATGTTTTTACATAATGTAACTCTAAAATATCTGTAAAATTGAAATCTGAAAAAAAAAAACTCACCTAGTAACGCAATTTGAAATGTACTTTAATATGTGAGTGTTTAACTCCACAAAGAACCACACTATATATTCAGAAGTTTAACTAAAGTTGTAGATGACGATGATATTTTAACGACGTTATAGTGATTTTTTTTTGTTGTTGTTGGCCAGAAAAGTAATAGCATCAAAAGGAAATCAAAAAGTTGTCGCTATCACTGACCGATCACTGGCAACATTGAACCAGACAAACCTCCTTTCCTGACATAACCAGTACACTGTAAAAAAATTCCTTCATCTAGAAAGGTGATTTAGGAAAACAAAAAATACAGTAGTACCCTGACTTACGTCAGCCCGCATTTTCGTCGCTGGCCTGAAAAAGTACATTTTCTTTAACCCTCTGAGCGTTTTGAAAAAGGGTAAAATTGTAAGGTTGTTTTCTCTGTATTTTGTTTTAAATGCTAAAAAAATATGATTCCTTCAGCATTATAAATAAAACTTAATTACAAATATGAATGTAACCCTTGAGAGTATTAATCATTCTTCAATGTTTTGAAAATTCATTAAATCTATAGAATTATATTATCTTAAACATTGCATATATTGCAGTGAAACCTGGAGCTTAGTGAACTGTTTTACGTTCCACACATTTAGAGGGTTAATTTGACGCACTTTGAACATTTTTAGGACTTTTGACTTTACGTTCTGTGAACGAAAAGTGTCCTGCGACAGTTACGTAATAGAGACAAATAGATCAGATTGAAAAAGAAAATCGGATCATACTCCCACCTCCTCTACAACGCGGATGGAATAATTGGTTTGCGAGAAATGCGTAGTAAAAATTCACTCATTTATTTATCTAACACGACGCGACGATGGCCCCTAACAGAAAAACTAGTGATTCAACATATGAAGAAAAGAAACAATGGGAGATTTTTACATTGGAAGTAAAACATGAACTCATCATGTTTTAGGAAGAAGAAATGAAGACACACAAAATCGCGTCAAATATATATTTAGCTCGTACGACTATAAGAACATCATCAAAGATAAAGAACGAATACTTACTGGATGTGAAGCCCAATGAATACGATGATGATTCGAAATCGATTTGCCGTGGTTTCTGAAATGGTATCATTGCAAATGATATGGTTCAAGAATAAGGCGATGGTCAAAAATTGTTTTATCGGCCAAAAAACAATATCTAATGAAGCCAAGTTAATTTTTCAAAACTGAAAGAAACATCAGATAAAACGAGTGAAAAATATTCATTGCTAGCAACGGCTGGTTTCATCGATTCAAACAATGATGTAGTTTTAATAGCGTTTCATGGAGAGACAGAAAATTCTGATAAGAAAGCAGGCTTTTCATTCCCTAAAAATTTAAAGACAATGATAAATGAAGAGGGTCCAAAGGATATTTTCAGTGTTGAAGAAACAGGACATTTTTGAAAAAAAAAATGCCAAAAAAAATATTTATTGCACAGGAAGAGAAAAAGTTTCCTGAATTTAAAGTGCCGAAGGAGTCATTACTTCTTGGCTGACGACACACGACCTTTAAATCATATTGCATGGTATGTTCGTTTTACAATTTGAATGCAGCAATAAGAGAAGTTACAGAATTAACAGTAAAAGACATCTGGATTCATGCAGTCCAGGTTCGAGTCATAAAATATCCTAAGTCATAGGGGATTCGTGGGGTGAAGTTCAACAAAACGCAATGAGAGATGCTTATAAAACAAAAAACTGCGTCCATGTAACTTTGTAGAGATAAAAAAAAATCTGAAAATTGTGATTCCGTATCTCTCCTTATTGATCAAATTTACGAACATGGAAGAGAACTCACTTTAGATACGAATGATAAAGGTGTTGTAGAATTCCTAAATTCTTATTATCCAGAACTAACCCTCGACGAAATTATTGGATTGAAGAAGCAATGTCCTGTTGAAGAAACACATAAAGACTACGGAAAAGATTATTATAGTTTCAAAATTAACCGAAGTACTAAACCGAAGTACTTTATTGAAGCTCAAATGAAGGTTCTTGAACATATTGATTCGGACGATCAAAATTCAACAATGACTACAAATACCTTAGAAAACTCACTCTGCTGTTACATGGAGCTTCTAAGAGAAGAAAAGTTTGTCGGTTCAAACTATATTGCTGGATTTTTTCACATCATCTTCAAAGACTCGAACGAGGCAGCTAGAAGAACAATAAATTATAAGTAACGACTTATTGATTTAAAGAAGCAATGTCCTGTTGAAGAAACCAATGAAGACTACGAAAAGGATTATTACAGTTTCAAAATTAACCGAAGTACTAAACTTTATTGAAGCTCAAATAAAGGTTCTTAATCATATTGATTCGGATTATAAAAGTGCAACAATGAGTAAAAATAACTTAGAAAACACACTTTGCTGTTACATGGAGCTTCTAAGAGAAGAAAAGTTTGCTAGTTCAAACTATATTGCTGGATTTTTTCACATCTTCAAAGACTCGAACGGGGCAGCTAGAAGTAATTTTCGTATTGCAAACGCATTTTTTCCGATTGTTAATTGTATGTAACATTATACTTAAATACAATTAAATATGCTCATTAGATTTTTATTGCTTATATTTTTTTCTGTTTACCATTTTTTCTGCTTATCCGAATTTACCTCGACTTACGTCGCTAGTCTTGGAACGAATAACTTACGTAAATCGGGGTATTACTGTATAGTAGACGCTTTCAAACCGACACAGCTTGGATACAGAGGTTCTGCAATTTTTGGAGTTTTGCGGATTTCTGGTCATTGTTTTGTTTACGTTTTTGAAACAGTAATTTGAATTTAATAATGCCCTTGAAATTGTACTGAATGCTTACAATAAAGTAAAATATTAAAATAAATAAATAAAATAATAAAAATGAAGAACATTTTAAAAATGGTTAAAATATTAAAAGTAAAGATCAAGTAAATAATTCATAATGCATAACTAAATATGCATAATAATGAGATAAATTTATCTTGAATTATTAAACGAAACACATCTCATAAAGATACACTAACAATTTGCATCAAAATCGTAAAATAACAAAGTTTTATTTCACGTTTAAGCAGACTTAATAGCGAAAAAAATCTTGATTAATTAAAAATTGCATTTGGTAAGAAATATCGCGATTGCAACTGATACCAGCGCCAACATTATCTTTTTCAAAAATAAATTTATATATCCTTCAAAAGAGAGCAATAAGTTCAGTCATATTAACAAGCATTGCATATTAAAATGTGCATTTACTGATGTAAAAATTAAAACTAAATCTTGATTTATTTTTCCTTTCATCGTAACTATAAGTGTCATTGTTTACACCTGCAACAATGTGCAGATTGCAGGCATTATTGGATTTTAGAGAGTCTACTTTATAACCTATTCCGAGTTACTAACGATTTTAAAAAGCATTCCTGTTGTTTAAAAAAACCTCAGAAAGTAATAAATAACCTCCTTAAGTTTCCTCAGAAGCATTTTTGAAATAATTAAATATTTTGCTGCCTGTAATTTTAGAAAACGTTTTGGAGTAATTTTTATACTGTTTCAATAGGTTATTACAACTCGGTATTAACATGGAATATCGGTTTATTGAATGCTATCGATTTAATGGTATAA
>OZ007592.1:343697629-344125430 GCA_963931845.1 Maratus michaelseni
TGAATGCGCAATTAATATCTTATGTGTTAAAAATCTAATTTTATATTTGTTCTTTTGTGTATTTTGTTATTATTGATATGATCATTATAATATGTATGGGTAAGTACAAGAATTTTTCTTGTTTATTTAATTAATTCTAAAGAAATAGAATCTAAAGAAGTTTCATTTTTATTTTATTTATTTGCTTATTGATAATTGATTGCTTAGAGCAGTTTTTTTTTTCAAAATGCATGGTAGAAGGTCACGTAGGAAATTTCAGGGTTGCAAATCTTTTCAAAATTTATTTCAACACTCTGATGCACTGCAGATTGATTCTGCGAATTTTGATAGCACTCCTGAAAATTTTAAGGTGAAATCTAATGCTTTTAGTAGTTTAACGTTACAAAATTTTAAAAATATCTTAGATAAATTCGTTCGCACAGTAACTTCTGAAATGCATACATTAATGGAGTCTTTTCTTAAAAATGTTAATCCTGACTTCATTCAAAATTTTGATGCATTTCAAAACGAAATAACATTTAAATGCAATATTTTGATGGATTTATGCCGGAATGCTCAGACTGAATGCACTAAATTAATTAAGGATAAACATAATTTATTTGAGGTGAATAAAAAGTTAATCGAAAGAGTAAAGTACTGTCCGCGTCCAAACAATCCAATTCTTCTGATGCAGTCATTCAATGTGACCTTATGAAGTATACTTTGACAAAACCTTGCAACCTAGTTAATATTAAGGATAATACTGTTTATGATAATACAAATTTGGCATTTAAGGATAAAATGGAAGTTGAAACTCAGACACTAAACATGTCAAACATATGTGAACCCACTTCTAGGAAAAGTCAATGTAATAACATTATTTCATTAGCAAAATATATTGAAGATCTCTGTAAACACAATATCACAGATAATGATGACATATCTGATGACATAAGGATTATATTGCTAAATTTAAGGGATAATATAGACAGTACGGATATTATGTATGCTATTCACGACAATATTGGTGAAACTATTCCTTCTATTCATTTCGAAAGAAAATATAAGCTAAAACAAGGACAAAAATTTAATTGGGTCATTAAAATTACACCTCACATAGCTAATATCTTAATTCAACGTGGAATATTAAATATTAATGCAAAGGATTATGTTATTAAACCTTTTGTTCAGGTAAAACGCTGTTTTCATTGTCAGAAGCTAAATCACGTTGCCAAATTTTGTGTTAATGATTTGGCTAGTGCAATTTGTGGTGATAGTCATTCTTCTCTTAGTTGTAAAAATGCTCCCCGATGCATTAATTGCACCACCCATAATCTCACTCACCGAAAGTCATTTAATATAAATCACCCTACATTTTCACCTGAATGTAAAACATTTCAATTTTATGTCAGGCAAAAAGAATCTCTGTTGCTAAATTCGACTTAAATTTTTCATTTGGCATGCTAGCGTTATGTTTTTAAAATTCACACATAAATTTTCTCATTTTACAGGACATGTTTACTTTTTGTGCTCGCCAGTTTCTCTTTTAATAATTCACTGTTATTCAAAATACATCGAACATATTTTTCTGAATACACTTCACTTGTTCATTTTTAACTTTTGGTATGCACATTCATAGGATATATTTTTCGATTAATGACAATTTACGATATGCTACATTATCTTCCAATAAGTACGTTTAGGTGTCTTCTTCATTCACCGCTTATCTGCAGAAAGCGCTGACTGATTCTAATTTTTGCATTTTTGATTCTATGTTGTTTTCTTTTAGCGGTTAAAGCCATAATTGCTACTTAGACTTCCGTATTGAAGCTTAAATGTTTCTTTCTATCTCTCACAATTTAATTTTTGCAATACTTTATAATTTTTCTAATATTTTCTTTGGCATTTCATACATGTCAGTTAACATTTCAATTTCACTTATTAGAAAGCTACATTTTGATTTTGTACATGAACGTATATATTTTTTCCATTTTTCACGGATGCAGTGTTCAAAATTTTCAACTGTCAGATTATTCATACTTTTGGATGTTGTTCTTTCTAATTTTATCAGATTCCATTTGGTTACCGATTGCATTTTTAAATATGTTTTCACATATTTATCAACATTTTTACGCAGTGTCGTTGTCGTATATTCATTGGTGCTCATGATACAAAGTTTACAATGATATATTTTTTTCTTTTTGGGTACTTCTGATATTTGCGAATGACACTCCTCCCACGACATCTTCGCAAGATTTGCTGCAGTTACATAGGTGTACAAAGCATATTTTCTACAAAGGTTACAACGTTTCTCTTTGCAGTAGGCCTTGCATTCAAGTTGTTTACATACACATACATATTACATGTGCAATTGTGTAATTATTGGTTCTTTACAAATTAACGATATTCTTTTACATTTTGTTTACCACACGTTTCTCGTTTTTCCTTAAAAAAAAAAAGTTTTTAGGGTTGTTCATTCAAAATTTTAAACAGTTCATGTTAGGTACATGTTAATATCTTATTAAAGTTCTTCTAATATTACTTTTCAGTGTCATGTTCCATTGTTACACATTCTAGCATTGCCACTATAAATTTTCATGTTACACAGACATTTTTGAGGTCATTGTTTAACACAACACAAATAAATTAATACTATAAATTTCTTTGTATAACATATGCTTATGTTTATGCATTCGTATATTTGATTTTACTCTCAGTTCTCATCATCGTAGAGATACAAAAAAAAAGTTTTATAAAAAAAAAAAAAAAAAGGTTTTGATTATTGTTTCCACTAGGGATAATTCAATCTCAAGTTGAGATAATTTTTTTGGTCCTCATATTCCAAAATTTACAGTTGTTAAAATTTATGTTTTGGTTAACTTATAGCATTTATTTATCTATTGGTTCAATTTATTTTAAATGCTACAAAATGCTGAAAATATCCTTAAAAATTTGGATATTTTCAGGTTATGTACTCACATTCACTAAATATGTCTTTTCCACTGCAATTGGTGTTTTCACATTTGACTACATTTTTTCTCTTCAAAACTTAGAAATTAAAAAAAAAAAGAGAGAATTTTAATTTATTTTCAATTTATCTTTCGTTTAATCTTAAAGGTGTGATAACTTCTTGTTATGCTCTTACTTGCCCTGCATAAAATAAAGAAAACAAAATTGGTTTGCTTATTTTTATATGAATGTATATAAACTTTTACAGTTTTGAAATGTGTATATGATATTTTTATTTTATATAAGTGTATTTTATTTTTGCTTGCAAGCGTATATTATCATATAACATAATGATAGTTGGTAATTGAGATAGACCAACCATGTGCACATAAAAAAAAAAAATACTATAAAGTGAACTTTCAGAAAAAGAAAAAATTGTGAACTTTTTCACACTAGTGAAGTAAATATATAGCATGCAGAACAATTTTCTTTAAAAAAAAAATGATTGAATGTAGTCGACTACTTACTTACTACTTACTCATTACTTACTCACCTATTTACTATCTACTTATTGAATTATAGGAACATATGAAAGTTCCAAGGTGAGATATATGAAAAGAAAATCACATTGGTGTGATTATTATATGAATATGGACGAATGAATGTCCAAATGGAACTGATCAGTCACATATTTTAAGAGCTCATTTTTTTTTTTACATTTATAACTTTATATGTTGTTTATTGTACCTTTTCTTTGCATATTGTTTTTGTATCATGTATGGTGTTATTGTTTACATATAGGATCATGGCGACACTCAAAATTTTTTTCATCTATTGTCGGGGTGTATATATATGATGTTGAATCATATATATTTTAAATTAAATTTATATTCTAAATTATATTTTATTTTTCATCCCTTCTTTCCAAATTTAAATCCCATTATTCTTAAAGGAACAAGGTCATTTAATTTAAACTCATTTATTCTGCTAGGCAATCTCTCAGATCCTTTCTCCTATCAAAACGACCACATATTATAACAAATAAAATAATAAAATGGAAAAGAAAAGTGCAATAGTCATAAAGAATTAATATCAGCATTCACCAGATGTCTGCTCCGCGTTCAAAATGAAATAATTTATAAAAACAAAGGATGTTGTGGCACTTCACTTATATATAATACCCTAAACATTATAGATCGCAGACGCCTTCTTTTGATAAACATTCATGTAATAGCAGATGTTATTTCGGCCTTTCCCATAAGGGTTAATGCTATAAAATTCATGGTTTTCAGCGCTCCTGGTAGCACAACATCGCGCCAAGCAAATTCAAACCACCCCCATTGGTTTAACATTAACGAATCTTTTTCTATTATTCTTTGGCATTATTTTCGCAATCGCCATGACTCTATATTCGATTATTGGCTGTTAAAATGTAACCGCGATTCTTAATCACTTTACCGCCTCTGCTCATTGAGTGACGTTCTAATCAAAAATCGACTGAGAGGCCATCCCATGTTTTTGAGTTGTTCTATCCCATATTATTTTGAAGTGTTCTTGTCTTGGATAAATAAAGCCTACAGTATGCAAAGAATACAAATGACTGGACTTAATTCTGGATTAATCTTCTTCCATTACAGGATACGTACCTGCTGGCTTTTGCGGAACAACTACCGTGCAAATGTACTCCTGCCACAACTCTTTACGATCACTTTGAATCTTAATAGATCCAAACAATCCTTCAAATAAAAATTACATTTAATTATTTATACCCAAATCGCCTCTACACCATATATACACCATAATATATATATATATATATATATATATATATATATATACGTATTATATTTTTTTATTTCACTTCTCCGTTATGTATATTTTTTTATTTCACTTCTCCGTTATGTATATTTTATATTCTATATCTTATGTATATTAATTTATATGATTTACATAAACTCACCCTGTCTCTAGTTTTATGATATATTATAATAACATATTTTTAAAAATACACTCTGAGTGCAAACATGGCAGTTTACTTTCGCATTATTTTTGCAAAATCATAAAGGAACTGCTAGCTCGTTAAAATCTTTTTCCGTTTCATTGATTTCCGATAATCTGACAAAAGTGTGCGGAAAAAAACTCAGTTTAATTTGGTTTGTTAAACTTCGCTCGAAGTTCTAATTTTGAAGGAACCATGAAATGTAATCGTGTAATTATATCCGAAGTATAACTTCGATTTTAGAAACGATTTTCGTTTTTGACAAATAGTTAGTTTGTCGATACTAGTTTGAACATACCAGTTTTAATCTAAGAATCTTTTTAGTTCTATTTTTATAAACAATTACTTTTTAAGGGATTTTAAAAGAGCATTATTTATGTCTTGTTAAATATCTATAATATTGTATAATTTGGGGAAAATATTAATGCAACATATTCCCTTCTCTAATAGTACATTATTTTTTTTTCTATTGAAAGGACACAAAGATTAATAAAAATCAATATTTTCACTAATTGTTCGTAATTAAATAAATTATAGTATTGTAATGAAATTAGAATAATGTATAGGTTAGAATGTATAGGTTAGATTTTTATGAAATTTACAAATTTGATAAAGTATTAAATGAGACACTTAGAAAATTATTTTTTCAAACATATTTGCCAAATATTTACCAAATATCTATTACTAATAAAGATGTACTTAAAAATTTAGCTTTTATGAATTTTACAATTTTATTAAATATCTATATGAGGCATTTAGCAAAATATTTTACACATATAATTCCCAAATATCTGTTGTCAATTATGTTACACTGAAATGTATAAACCATAAATAAAAAAAAACAGAGTTTTATGAAATTTTTAATTTTATTAAAAGCTTAAATGGGACATTTAGAAAAATATTTTTCATATATAATTGCCAAATGACTCTGTACTATATAGATAAATTAAATTATTTTAATTATTTCGTATTGAATTACTATTAAATATCGATAACGCAATTACTATAAAAGAAACATCCCAATTATTTCATAAAAAACCCCTACTTGTATTTTTGAAGTGTAACAGTAAACTATAATTATAAAAATTAAAAAAAAAGTATTTTAATGTGTAATACAAGTAAGCTGAAGTTATTGCCCTTGTAAATAAATGTTCATTTTCAATTGGAATATTTACAAATTTTGCAGAATCAGGTATACAGAAATCCATATCTTAGTTTCCTTGAAATCTTCACAATTTATTCGGAAAACATGAGATTTTGGGAAAAGGAAAATGAAGTTTGTATTTTTATTAGGATGATAGTAGATTCGTGTACCAGTTATAATAATGTATAAAACAGTTGTGTTCCATAACTTTAAATACGCAGGCATACAACTATATAATTATTTTTTAAGGAAATTTATATTATAAAATAACTTGTACAATAAAGACCAACGACGTTGTCTTTAATTAGATTATAATGGTTTTTTTTTAGGAAAAAAAAATTGATATATTAAATTACTCAATTCTTACTTTTAAAAACTTAGCTTTAAATAAACTGATAATAATGACAAAAATTGTAATTAACGATTGATAAAAAATCCTTCGTAAAAAACGTTAGAAAAGGAAAAAGAAATCTTAATTGCCTTAATTTAACACCAGCTTCTACCTTGTCTTTATTCCTGTATATAACATTTATAAACTAAAGCCTAACATACACTTTAATCCTGGCCTAGTCATTAATTTTCTCCAATCGTATGATAACGTACTTCATCAGAATCCGTAGATCCCACTTTGACGTATAATTAAAAGTGTTTTACTGTATTTCTTATCTTGAAAATTTTAATGAAACTGTTATCAAAAGGAGAATTTATTTGCGTAATTAGTGATGTAGTACCCGTTGAGATAAAATCCTGAAACGGAAATGTAAGTATTTAACAAAACTGAGAAATGCCCATTAGCACGTCCTCATAGTAATTAAGATAAAGTAATTTAGTTCTGAAAGGATGACAGCCAGCATGTGCAAATGTTTGTTTAAATGTCTAGCTAAATTAAGCTTGGGAAATATTCTAAATTTTGATTAACCCCTTAAGACATGAACAAGTTTTCTTTAACCAAATCATAAAACGCCTATTTTTGCATTAACGTAATCTTGCCTTTTTTCTGTAGTGCTCTGAATGATATGTTATTAATATTGTCTTTAGATAAGTTCTGCGACCACCCTTAGAAATCCTGCAAAAATGCTGAGTTTATGTCTGTAGAAGAAAATAAATATATAATATTATTGGATTTTTTTATTAAACATTTCATTAATGTAACTTATGAAATTAGAAGATCTTTGAAATGTTTTTTTCTTTACTGGTAACAATTTTCGAAACATATTTAGAGATATCAAAGAGATATATTTATAGCTCATTTTATAATGTCAATATATGTATGTTATCTGGTTACTGCTAGTTAGGTAAATTACGTTTAAGAAATATTTTAAATTTTGAATTACACCTTAAGACATGAACAATTTTTTTCTTTAAGCAATTCATAAAACGCTAGTTTTGCATTAAATTCTAATTGCGCCTAATATTGCAGTTTTTCTGTAATGCTCTGAATTACATGCCATTAATATCCTCGAGATAAGTTGGGAGCCCATTCTTAGAATTTTTTTTTTAAATTGCTGAGTTTATGTCTTTAGTTAATAACTATATTATATTATTAAAAAATAAATAAATATTCCATTAATGTAACTTATGAAATTGGTTGATCTTTGAAATGTTTTTTTATTTTTACTGGTAACAATTTTCGGAACATATTTATAGCTCTTTTTATTATGTCAATGTATGTATGTTATCTGGTGACTGCTAGTTAGATAAATTACGTTTAGGAAATAGTCTAAATCTATATGTATATAGATGTGTGTGTCCCTATATTTCACTTTGCAGCCACAACTACCCAGTGCAGACCACTGGTGTTTGTGTGTGGTGGTAGCCTCGTGTCTCCCATCGTTCACTATGGTGGTTGCAAGTCGGTATCTGTGGGAGTGTCATATTTCGAACGAAGAGTTCTAAAAAGTTTTGGCATCTTCTTCAACGGGAATTGTTTCATTCAACTTAACATGAACTAATTAAGATATAGATAACAAAGTAACATGATTTCATGCACCCTCGCGGGTGGAAATTGAAACTAAAGGGTATTGCAGCGCGTGCGTAGCATGCCTGCTACACAATGCCGTAAGCAGCGGACAGCAGTACCGGAGTTTCGTTCCGATAGAGGATTATTTAGAACAAAATTCACGCCAAAAATGGCTATTTTTATGCAAACCGCAACTCTCCTACGCCAATTGCTTGATCTTTTATTGACTTTTAAAATGTGTCAAGCACTTTTGAGACACCCTGTATATTTTTAACATTAATTGTAGTTATATTCGCCTATCAAAAGGATTTTTAAGTTTATTTTAAATATAAATAAAAACAAAATCCGTATTAAATACTTTTAAACATTATCATCATCATCTCGAATCTACAAAACATGAATAGACAACGTAATTGACAACAACATATCTAAATATGATAATCATTGAATTTAATGATAATAATCATCTCTTGTCATAAAACGATATTTACAAATTATAATCAAGATATGAAATTTCAATGTTTACTATGCGATTTAGAAAAATAAAGCTCGTTACATTTTAAAAGATACAAATAAATTACTTTGCAATTTATCTTTATTATGGCCTGGAGGGTATCACTAAAATTTAACTAACCGGAAGTATAGCTTATGAAATACTGAATCGAATAAAGATATTTATATTAAATGGTTATTCTTTTGTTATAATAATTGTTAACATCTTTAAATAATATACAAAAATAAACTATCATTTTTCATCAGTTATAGACTATCAAGAAATTTAAAAATAAATGTGCTTAAGATCATGAAAATGAAGTAATCTTGCTTAATAAATATTGTTGTCCATGAATTTTACAAAAGATAAATGTTACGTTTTTAAAAAAAATGTGATACACACACACACACACACACACACATATATATATATATATATATATATATATATATATATATATATATGATAATATACTATTCCGAAATATAAGATAAATATCAGTTAAATAAACAGTTAAGGTAACCAGTTAAGATAAACATCTTCTTACATATATTTCTTAAATTATTGCAAACATGTTTTTTAGATATGAAGAAACTGAGCACCTACTTTATGATATTCGCTAAAAATACATATAAAGATCACATCGAATGACTTGACGTATCTTTTCTTTTAAATATTTGAAATAAGTATAATCTATAATTATTATGTACTGAAATAAACGAAGTAAAATGATTTTATTTATTGGTTATTCAAAAAAATTCTAGTCAAATATACAGTGACTGGATGTTAGTATATATATATATATATATATATATATATATATATATATATATATATATATATATATATATATATACTATATTAAATTGTCATGTAAACATTTTTCTCAAAACTTAGGAAAAAATATGTTACAATTTGAAGTCAATTTCATTGTATAATTTAACCTAGGTAAAAAACAAAAACAAACATTTATTATAACATTATATTAAAAGGTGTTTTTTTCATATATGTAATACTTTCATTAATTTAAATTCTTTCCTAAATCTTTGATTTTTACTTCATCATAAACTGTTAAATTCTTCAACAAACTCTAAAGCTATTCAACCGTTTTTATAAATAACGGTTACATGACTATATTATGAAGCTCTCTCATTGGTCAGATTAGATATGAATTATGGTTATGTAACCGTGATCTATAATTTTTTTGAATGACTGTGTAGTGTGCTGCAGATATACACAGATGTATGCAGGTGTATGCAGATTTATGCAGGTTTATCAAAGTGTACCCCGCATCATATATATATAATTATAATATCTTTGAATTTCAAAAAATATATCAAGTTCTTGTAACATTTTTATTAAATCTCCTAAGAGATAATTAGTAATAAAGTGTAGACAGAATACCACATAGTTAATAAATTAACAAGTGCAATCATAATATTACCATAGCATTTGCTTCAATGGTAATTGGCCAAAAATACTGAAAATAAGAAGAATATTTAAAGAGAGAGAAAAAAAAGAAAAAAATTATATAATAAACCATAAAATGTTAATAATTTGAAGTTGATATCAAGTGAATACAAATGGATTTTGAAATGAAATATGAACTAAATATAATGGAAAATTGGATAACAAGAGATTTAAATTAGAATTGGATATGAAAAAACACGTGTAGATATAATCATCAGCCTGGATGTATCCACACGTGTTTTAAAAATAATACAGTATTTCATAAATATACCGGCATTTATGCTATCTTTGATACATGTTTTTTTTTTGTATTTATTATATTTTACGTATGTCTAAACTGTACTACATCATCTCTTTTTCTCATCTGATTAGTTTCAATTCTCTAATTATAGAAAGAGATCTTTTATCCACCAAACAGTAAAAAATAATAATTGCAAAATCAAAAAAAAATGCAAAAGTTTAATTATAGAAGAACAAACCTACGTTACTAGTTTCATTTTATGACTGTTTTGTATTTCCATTATGCAAATTATATATTGAAGGAGAAAAAAAAACGACATTTCCATGATGAAGCATTTTTTCATGAGATATATTTAAAAATATAAATACCGAGATAAGTATATTTGCTCTAACTCTTAAGTAAATCTCGAAGAAAAATTTCCCTGCACCATCTGTATTCTGTAAACTTTGTCTTTGATACTTATTCATTTTTATGAGTGCATTATCGTAAAATATGAAAGCTAAAATGTGTGCTGTGCGGCCATCAACGTGTTCATATGTATATTTTTATTAAGCATTTGCCTATATTTACATATCATTTCTGTCTTCCTATCAATATATGGGTCTTTTTTATCCGGGGTCAAGCTATATTTATGGACTATATTAAAATAAATGTATGATACATGGAAAATACAGGCAGTTTTTCATGCTATATTTATTTTCCAAAATTCATAAAATTGTAAGAACAAATATTTAACGGATCTTATGTTAAAAAGGTCTCTGAGAAACAATCGTTTATACAATAAATAAATAAATAAATAAATAAATAAATAAATAAATAGTGAACAAATTTCTGTATGAGTTGTTCTATAAATATTTAGTCTTATTTGTTATATTTTATTAAAATATTTATGAAGGATGCAATATTAAATTGATTAGTGTGAATAATTTTAAAGCCCATTAACACTATAATCACCATTACATTTCAAAGATTGGCACCTCTCAAGAGCTTTACTTTTATATGTTGTATAGTTTACAACGAGTAGATTATATTCAGAAATTAAATACTTTAAAAAAATTGCTTTTGTAAAGGAAAATAGTATTTGTCACATTCATTAAAGGCATTAAATATGCGCTTCGACTCATACAAACTCTCCAAAACTCTTTGCTATTTTTCTACATTTAATTATCCTTTTTACTGGGCAATTAGCTTCAAAAATAGCAAAAAAATATATATAGGAGGGTTGTAATTAGTATAAACAAGAAATCCGTTTGTTAACCCGATATACATTCTTGGAGATCCGTATTCTGTACTTCATTGTTTAATTAACAAACTACAAGCATGTATTAAAAAATAACCTTACTTTTTGTAAGGTTACCAGTAATCGGGTGTATTTTTTGTTAGTCAACCCTATATTTGATTATAGCGATCTGTGTTTTCTACATAAGCGTCAGATTAATATTATAATTAATGATATAAGCAAGTGTCCAACCATATCCAAGTGTTGTCAGTTGAGCTACTTTTTTATACAGATCGTTTTATTACTACAGCTTTTTTAAAAATAATATAATCCACCTTATTTTCACCTTATGTATTATTTCATTAATTAAAGCAAATAATACTATTTTAGGAAAGGGGTATAAATCAAACATTTCGGGAAAAAAAAGCGAACTACCAACACTGATATATCCTTAATTTTCCACATACGTTTGCCCTTAATCACATCGCGAATTATCTAGACAACACAATATAAAATAATAGCTGTGTACATTTTAGCGTTGATTTCATCTTATAAGTAATATATTAAGCAACTTTTCAAACGTATCCGGAAATTTTGAAGCACGGTAGCCTGTCTTTTTTGTTAGCCTCGAAGCGAAGCTAACGAAAAAGACAGGCCACCGTGTTGCATTCCACTTATCTTTTTTTACAGACCGATAGAGTGACGTGATGCTCTTTTCGTACACCTGCATTGGTGCATTCGAGCATCACGTGACTCCCGCGGGCTGTAAAAAAAGATACGCGTAAAACACCGCGGTAGCCTTTCTTTTTCGTTAGCCTCGATATATAAGTAAAAAGGAAACGAAAGTTATTTTGGGTTAATTTAATTTTCCATAAAACTTTAAATGTTGAATTACATTAGCATACATTTGCATTTTTTCCTGTTGATTTGACTCGAAAAACAATCATAATATATATATATATATATATATATATATATATATTAATGCACTTGTTCATTTAATCGCAATTTATCAATTTTTAAAAGTTTGTAATTTCCTAATATAAAGGGGGAATCAATAAAAATGAATCAGCGACTGTGAAAAAGATTAGGAAACATTCATTTTTACAAATTAAATGAACCAGAAAATACGAAAATACAGAAAATGTTTTTTTTTTTTTTTTTTTTTTTTTTTTTATGTATCTAAACATATTTAATTTTCACAAATTAAATGGAAAAATACGTAGCAAGTGAAGCAGACATAGCTTCCAAATAATTTTAAAAACTATCCATTCACTTCATTATACATATGTTTTAATTCCTCTCATTTTTTATCTTGTTTGCTAACTTAATAGCAAATTGTGAATTTACCGGTACGTAATTAAAACTTGTGTCAACTTAGGGAAAAAAAACACGTCAAATGAAAAAAAAAAACTGATTTACGGCAAAAGAAAAAAAGATTGGTTTATAAATTAAACATTTTTATTTATATTTTGTGTACCCATTAATGAGATTGCATCTTAAATATTTACATTTCCTTTTTTTTTTCATTTGAAACTTTTTTTGCTCTTAAAAAATCAAGTATCTAATTTATAGCTTAAAAAAAAAGACTTTCCAATGTTCCTTTTTTTCATTATTTCGATGGGGTTTTTGTATTGTTTCTGACATAATTGCTCGTAAAAATAAAATCAATACTTTTAAACTAGGGCAAAACTTGATTATCCTTTTCGAATATTTTCGTTCTATGTAGTGTTTGAGCAATTGGGTTAACATCGATTTAGTTATTTAAAAATTTTACAGGTGTTCCTCATCGATCTATGAAACGAATTTCATATTATTTTTTCTTTCCATTTTATAAACGATTTAGCAAATGATCGTTTTTCTATACTCATTTTGTAATGTTTTGAAATTGTAAGTGACAATTTTTTAATGAGTCGAAATACTTCCAGTGTAATGTTTAATTTATAATTTGAGACATAAAAACAGCATGAAAAGAAACTACATTCCAGAAAAATTATACAGTTTTACTTTAATAAATTTTATAAACAGTTAATATTTGTTTGTACAAAACGTAATGTTTTTTAGGTGCGTTCGTAATTATATAAATACGTAGCACCTATTGTCGTCGTCTGGTCCGTCCGTCTGTCCGTCCGTCTGTCTGTCTGTCCATCTGTCTGTCTGTTCGTCTGTCTGTCCGTCCGTCCGCATATAACAACGCAAAAACTACCCAATCGGATGGTTTGCAATTTAAGATATATTATCTTTGCAAAATTTTGTCGAGACATTTCAAATTTTATCAAAATCGAATCAAAACTTTAGAAAATATTAATAAAAATATTTTTCAAGAAATTTGAATTAAAAAAAGATAATTGGTACTTTTTTGTTATAGGAGGTTCCGAGGTTTCATCATCAAGCGACCGAGAAACTTATTTTATTACAGAAATTAATCTGCAGGCGATATAATTCATTTCACACAATTAAAAATCATCAAGATCTGAATATTTATATAACTAGCTATAGTACGAACGCACCTCGTTTGTTACGTTTGACGTACAATTTCTAACTTGTTTTTAATATATAAAAATACAGTACATCATTTATTAAACTTCTTACTCCAAGCTAAATTAATGTTGTAATGCTGCATAAGTTCAAAAATATTACGCAAACAGTTTAATGTACTAGAAAAAAAGTCCATTATATTTATCTATGTCTAATGTTCTATTATTTTTTAAATGAGATGTTAAAATGCATATCAAGTGAAGCATATATAGCTTTCAGAGAATTACGAAATATATCCATTAACTTAATTATACACATTTTTGGTTTTATCTTTATTTTCTCTTGTTTGCTAATCTAATTGCAAATTTTAAGTTTCCCTATACGTAATTAAAACTAGTGTTTTTCAAAGAAAAAAAATGTCAAGAGAATAAAAATTTATTTTCTCTAAAAAAGAAATGATCCATTTAAAAAGTTAAAAATTAAAAATAATTATAGCTTGTGCAACATCTTATGAGACTAAAAATATACACACTAAATATTTATTTATTTTTTACTTTTAATATATCAAGTACCTAATTTATACTTAAAAAAAAGGCCCTTCGAATATGACTTTTATTTTTAATTATTCCGGCGGGTTCTTTTTTTCCAATGTTTGTGACATAATTGCTTGTAAAAACTAAAATCAATTCTTTTAAACTAGAAAAAATCTTGATTATATATTTCATATTTTTTATTATAGGTATTAACAATTGGATTATTCAATTTAGTTTTTTAAATATTTTACAAATGTTTCGCTTCGATGGATGTATGGAACAGATTTCGGATTATTTTTTCTTGGCATTTCATAAAAGATTTAGTAAATTTTATTTTTCTATATCCATTTTTTAAAGTTTTGAAATTGTAATCGATAAATTTCTAATGAGTCGAAATATTTACGGTGTACTGTTTAATTTATATAAAAGCTATCAAGCTACGCCCGCTACGTTAGTGACTTTCTTCTAACGCACCTTTAAACTAACGAAATATTGTCCTTGAATCAGAGTTTTTTGTGTTTTAAAACCATATGCACTTTTACTTGTAATATCCTTCCGCATTGCTAAAAACGATACAAACGCCATTCAATATAATATTTTTAATGTGTCAAACAAAATTTGGGTTGTTAAGGAAAAACTTTTTAGTTAATCATTTACAGTAGGATTAGGTAAAAATCTATACAACGACATCGATTTAACTAAAACCACCCTTGATAATTTATTTAACTAACAGTGAAGGTTCCATTTAAATGCATTCTGCAGAACCTGTTTAAAAGGCTAATTATTCATAATCGGATTCATCTGATTATAAATCTTCCCCCCCATGTTTCTATAACTAAGAAACGTAGAACAATATGCGAGGTACTAAAACAATCTCTGATAAAATATCTAACAGTGCAAGTCCGCCAAAATCCATTCCGCATAACTTAATAAAATTTCCTTTTTGAATCAGCGAAAAATATAAGTTATAACTTAATAAAAAAATATTTTCAATAAAAATAAAAATATTAATATATTAAAAAGTTTTGCATGCTTACGATTAAATAGGAATATTAAAAAAAAAAAATAGATTCGCGTTCAATAAATAGCAATTCACAATGCTTGGCACGGTTTGCAATAAAAATTCTTTGCACTTTCATAAATGGCGCATTAGCATATATTTCGGCATGATGTTGGTATAATAGAAAAGTGCCAAATGTTATTAAAAAACACTTTGCTCCAAATTAAGCAAATTCTGTGTAAACTCTTTTATGGCTTTAAAAACATAGAATCAACATAACCACTTTTTAAGTTAATTATGCGATAAACGTCTCCCGGTAACATACGTCAATTGTCTGTTGACATGATTGCGTAATTTACCTCCTTAGTTAATGCTTATGTTACAAACTACAACTATTTTCCAATCAGGATGAGTGGTTACAGCTAGATGTAAATATCTCTGTCATAGTTGCAGTATTTTATTTTTACCTATGGAATATCTGATGCGCCCGTGAGGTCCCGACTCGGCCCCTTTAGTAGAGAAGATGACCGGGAGCCCGGCACTGCAAGATGTTCTCCGACACTATCCTTTGTAGGAGCTCGATGATCGAAAGCGGCAATACAGCAAGACTCGTTGGGGAATCTCGGCATAAGGCCCAGGTCTCGGTTTCCTCTTTTGTTCTCCGGCCCCTAACCTGTTGTGGGACTCCGTCGTTCTCCCAAAGTGAAATGTGGTGGTGACCTAAGAGGGTAGGTACCAGCAAATCTCGCAGCGAACTTTGCTGTCATTTGCTTGGAAAAATGGAAGTGGTCATCAAGTGGCGGCTGTCCCAGCGCCCTTAGCGCATACGGGAACTCTCCTGGTCGTGCGCGTTAAAAGTTCCACAGAACTTCGGTACGGCGGTTGACGCGCCTGAATTTTCTCCCATTGCTATATAACCCAAGCAATGCAGAACATATAATACACTGCTCAAAACAATTAAAGGATATTTGAAGTTTTATATAAAATAAAGATATAAACGAAATTTTTTTTGCCGAAAATAGAAGAAGAGAATCACAAATGCAAATTTTTCTGGTTTTCAAACTGTGGAGTATGCAAATTTAGAGTTCGACGTCAAAAACGTCGCTTCAGCGGCAGCGAATGAAATTTGACTTTCAACTGTTTAAAAGAGAATGAAGACAAGGATGATCGGCATTCAGTGATTGCTTTGTTTCGATGAGTACGATGTCTCAGCGAAGTCATTTGACAGATTCAGAAGCTTGGAGAATTGTTGGTAGGTTAGAAGGGGGCCAAACTCAAGCCGAAGTAGCGCAGGCCATTGGAGTGTCACAAAGTGTCATTTCCAGGATCTGGAACCGTTTTTTGGAGAGTGGATGTGCAGGCCGAAGACCAGGGCAAGGTCGTAGACGGGCAACAACGCCCAATGAAGATCGGTATTTAGCGTTAACAGCTCGGAGACACCGAAACATGAACGCTACTCTTCTCCAACAACACCTTCGCTCGGCTACAAGCACCACGATTTCAACTCAGACTGTCCGAAACCGGCTCCATGCTGTAGGTCTGTATGCTCGCCGACCGATGGTATGTGTTAGATTAACATCAAGGCATCGTCGCGACCGCAGGGAGTGGGCAACCGAGCATGTCAACTGGAGGAGAAATGAATGGAGCAATATTCTGTTTTCTGACGAGTTCCGTTTTTCTGTGCATCCGGATAATAGGCGTATTTTCATCTGGAGGGACCGTGGCAGTAGGAATAATCCTGCGTTCGTGCACGAAAGTGTCAGATTTGGCGGTGGAGGAGTGTTGGTGTATGGTGGCATCTCCATTGACGGGCGCACTGACCTCTACATCATTCGAGATGGAGCTCTGACTGGTCGCCGATATAGGGATGAGATCCTCAGACCTATTGTAGTCCCTTACGCTGCAGCAATCGGAGATAACTTCATTTTAATGGACGATAACTGCAGGCCACATCGTGCAAACCTGGTGGAGGATTTCCTTTTCGAGGAAGGAATCGTTCGAATGGAATGGCCAGCGTGTTCTCCAGACATGAATCCAATCGTGCACGTTTGGGACGCTCTAGGAAGACGAGTTTCTGGCCGCCAACAACCCCCACAAACTCTCCAAGAACTGGAAAGAGCTCTTCTGGAAGAGTGGGGCAGAATACCCCAACTCGTCATTAATAGCCTCATTGAGTCCATGCCTCAAAGGTGTTCAACGTTGCTGGCCGCCCGTGGAAACCATACCCCCTACTGAAAATGATTTTCTTTGAAGAAAACACCTTTTCTTATTCTTTTTTTCTCATATGCACAAATTGTGTTTTTTTCCTTTTGTACACAAATGCGCAATAAAATGCATTTTTTCTGCCAAACATGTGTAATTTATTCTCATATAACCTACTATGTCTGTCGACCATGTATCAATCAGCTAAAAAGTTTCCCAGATACAAAATCCACCTAAAACTGCAATATCCTTTAATTGTTTTGAGCAGTGTATTATATACAAAAGTATCTTTGAAAAATTATCAACGTAACAGTGCAAGTCCCTTCAAAATCGTTTATTAAAACCTTTTAAATGGCTTTCAACTATTATTGTAGAACTAAGCAACGTAGAATGATATGTCATATAATAAAACTTTCCTTAGAAAAGGATACAACTAAAAGTGAAGGTTCCATTCGGCAGAATCTTTTAAAACGGCTAATCTTTCACAATAGTGTTCGTCTGATTATAGAATATTCCATCATAATTGTATAACTAATCTACATAAAACAATATGGTATATATTATAACCTTCCCTGAAAAACAATTTCTCTAACAGTTAAATTATTTTACGAGATCTGTGTGTGTGGCAGACATTTACACTGAAATTTAAATATAAATGATTCTAATTTTATAATATTAACTGTTTGTTATATAATTTACATTTGAATTTTAAAAAAAAGTTAATTAAAAATGCTGTCGTATACTTGAAAAAACACCATTATTGCGAACAACGCTCATACCAATGCCACGCTTATGATGCTTGGCTTAAATTAAAATTGTGTGGCGACAATATTAAAATCAAAATCGTAAATAAACAAATAATACGTAACACACAACTATACGTCCTGAGTGTGAATTATATTTCTCAGCAACATTTGCCTTCGCTTCAGCAATGATAAGACTGCTAGTCAGAACTTTTGCTCCTTCACGTTTCCTTTTTTCAGAGGCTTCCCTCACATGAGGTTAGAGTTGCAAAAATCCGGTTTATTCCCGGGTTTATTTCCAATAGACTCGGTTTATTCCCAAAAGACCTGGTTTATTCCCAAAAAACCCGGTTTATTCCCAGGTTTAAACCGGGGTTTTTCTAGCTTTTGCAACTCTACATGAGGTGCACAAGGAAGTTGAGATACATCAAGTTGTCTGATAAATGAAGATAATGAACTTGAAGATGCTGCTGTTTGAAAAGATACACACGTCTTCGGAGTATCAAAAACAGATGTTGTCGGCGCTGGAATTAGAGGAGGTGACATTGAAACTGTGAAAATTGGCGGAATTAGATCTAGATAGGCTGTTATCTGTAGAACTTGTGTTGTTATGGTTGCTTTCCTTATTTTCTAGTAAAATTTCTGTTACAACTGAAGCACAGAAAAAACATGATCGGTAAAGATATCTGACCGCGTGTCATTTTGCCTACAATCACATATTGAATATGCAGAAGAAGCATTCGAGAAAACATGCATTTATAAATTTTGCATATACAGAAAATAACCTAAAAAGAAATAAGTATTCACCTTATACTTCAGGTATCTAATCGCTGAAATGGGACAGGCGTGAATTTTCTGACGAAGGTGTAAACAGTTTCTTTGTAAGAAATGACGAATACAAACTTGAAACCTTCGCCATTAAATGCTTTTCGTTGCCGTTTGATTCCTCAACATGATTGCGTATCGTTAAGTGCTAGACTCTAGCGACAATATTAAGAAACATAAAGTTGTCATGTTTCCAACATTGAAACATGTCATTTTTCCTAAGTATGTAATTTTGGGACAGTTTCCCATACAAACAGTTAAAAACAGTCCATGCAAAATTTAATCGTTTTCCAATTCCTACTATTAGCTCACACTCTCTATATATTTATATATTTTGTTCAAATTTTCAATTGTTAATAAAATATTTTCTATTCATCCTATCAAGTTCGAATAATTTTTTTAAACTTGTACTGGGTGACATTTGATGTTAATACAGTTTTTCAAATATTAATTCATTAATTAAATTAAATTAATTAATTTTAATTTTATATTCCATTTCTGTTCAAAAGTATAGACTCACTCCATATTTATAGTCTCACCTTCACACGTAAAAAGATAATGGGGCTGTTCACGGACGAAGATCAGGCAGCTCGCGGGCGAAGGAGACTATAAATGTGGAGTGAGTCTATACTTTTGAACAGAAATGAAGTATAAAATTAAAATTAAGTAATAAAATTTAATTAATTAATTAATATTTGAAAAAAAAAAAACTGTATTATCGGTAACTGTAACATCGCTATGGCACTTTATTGTGAAGTTTGGTAATTTTTGAAATTCAATATTTGAAAAACGGCATAATCATTAGATTTTAAATTTATATCAAGAAAAATACATTTTTTTAAACTTTCTAACGCAGTTTGTCTAACAATTTTGTGAGAAATACTTTTCGAGCTATTAATTTTTGGTATTTTAGCTATTTATTTTTTATTTAATTTTTAATACATTTCAAAAATTTCTCTTATGTAAGATATTTAGCAGGGTATAAATTTAGGAATAAATACCGTCAGTGGCGAAGCGTGTAGATTGCTGGAAAAAATTTTCTATTTCACCTAAGTAGGAATTGACTTAAAAAAAGTTTTTATATTACTTGTTTTAAATGGATTATGCCATCTATTGAACTCCTTTCTTCGATCTAAATTAATTTTATAATTGTGCATAAGTTAAAAAATATATTGAATGCAAAATATGTAACCAATTAAAAGAATAGTCCATTAAGAATATTTATGTGTATTGTTTAATTAGTTTTTAAATGAAGTGTTAAAATGCATATGAAGTGAAGCAGATATAGTTTTCAGATAATTAAAAAATATATCCATTAACTTAATTATACACACATTTTATTTTTTATTGTTGGCTAAACTCAATGTCAATTTTAAATTTTCGTACATATAATTCAAATTAGTGTCATTCTAGAAAAATGTCTAGTGAATAAAAAATATTTTCCTGGAAAAATAAATTGATTTAAATATTTAAAAAACAAATAAAGTTTGTGCAACCTACTATGAGATTGTATCTTAAATATTTACTTTTTTTTTTTTTACTCTGAATTCTCAAGTACCTAATTTATAGATTTAAAAAAAAAGTCTCTCCAATATTACTTTTATTTTTCATTATTCCGACGGGTTTTTTTCCCCCAATGTTTTTGATATAATTGTTCGTAAAAAATAAAATCAATACTTTTAAACTAGAACAAAATTTGATTATCTTTTTTTTTTTTTTTCATTATTGGTAGTGTTTGAACAACTGGGTTAATATCGATTCAGTTATTTTAAATTGTTACAGGTATTTCGCTTTGATTTGTGGAACAGATTTCGTATTATTTTTTCTTCCATTTTATAAACGATTTAGTAAATGATCGTTTTTCTATATCAGTTTTGTCATGTTTTGGAACTGTAAGTGATAAATTTCTAATGAGTCGAAATATTTACCACATAATGTTTAGTGTTTATAAAAGTAAATAAGAAAATCCAACACGGAAAAATACATTTAAAACAATCATACAGAGTTTTTCAAATTATTTTCTAAATAATTTGAAATATATATATATATATATATATAATATATATATATATATATATATATATATATATATATATATATATATAAAGTATAATTTTTTTTATATTAACATTAATGTCTGTCGAGCGATATGATGAAAGAGAACAAATAAAATAAATATAATTGAAACAAACATAAATAAATAAATAAATAAAAAGATATTTAAATGAAAGTGAAAAAATGGTTTAAGGAGATAATTTCATTGAGATTTTAAATTCCCCTCGCTAACGTTAAACATGAAGCGTGTAATACATTTGTAATTTTAAACTAGGAAATGAATATTTTCAAAAATTATTAACTTTTTTTTTTGGTGTACTGTACTTAAGGGATTTCTCTCTCTCTCTCTCTTTTAAAAGTTGTCAGAATATTTCTAAAATATATACTTAATTTATAATTTTATTGTTAAAATCTTCTTCAGATTGCACTTAAAATTAAGTAATATATTTTAAAAATATTTTGCAAATAACAAAAAAAGACACATTCTTTCAGAATAGTATACATCAAAGAGAAATTTAAAATATCAATGTCCTGATGAGATATTTTAAAACTGCGAATTGAATACACGCAGATGTGTTTAGAATTCGTAAGGGGGAATTTTTTATCTTAATGACCTTATGCCTAGGACCTCATGCCTTAAGATAAATTTAGCTAAATTAAAATCTGCATGTGCTTCCAATTGATCTATGAAAAATTATTATATTACTTGTTCTTCACATTTCAAAAACGACTTAGTAATTGATTATTTTTTATACTGATTTCTTGAAGCTTTGAAACGTTAAGTGATAAATATAAAAAAAGTCGAACAAATTGCGGACATTTTTTTTTAACTATATATAAAATAAATTAGAAAATAAACTTAAAAAATATATTATTGCATGCAAAAGTTTTAAACAGAAATCATATTGTGTTTTCTATTCAATGTTCTAAAATAATAAAAATGTATGCAAAGTTCAATTTATTGTTTATCTTAGAATGCATATATTACCAAAATGAAAGTTTGAATTGAACAAATGTTTAAAAACATAATGTAAAATATCTCAATAATAAATGATAAAAATGATATGTTTTACTTGTCTATAGCTATTTTTAACTTATTAAATCCTTGTACTAATATATGTTTATAATTTTATGTTATTCTATTTTGATTTATTATATGTAATAGGTTTCAAATACGCAATACTGTCATATTCATCAAACATTAAAAACGTCTGAACGTGCAGTCAGTTCCTAGTGAATAGAAATATCGTATAGTGAGCTAACAATATTGCGTTTTATATTTTAACAGCGGAACATGGTGATAAGCAAGTAATATTTTATTATACTTTATTTAGTTTCATTATAAAACATATAAAAATTGAACTCAAGCACACTCCATCGTTAAAGAAATATAGTTCAATATTTAAGACTTGGCAGAAAGAAGTTCTAATATAGCAAGATAATTAGATTATAAAAATAATTTTATTGTTTATCTACAAGTTGACAGTGAATGTCTCAGCCATTCAAAAATCTAAAAATTAATGAATACGGAGTACAGAAAAATAACACTATGTATTTCCAACCGGGGGTATATGACGTACTGGTTACTGGTATTCGAAAATTAAAATCAATAACGGCGCAGCAGAAATCAGAGAAATAAGAGATTAAAATAGAAAAAAAACCTGATGGCTCGGCTTACAGGCACATGTAGATTTCGAAGACGCAGACCTTGGGGCGCCTGTTTGTTGGGAATTGTGGAAGAGATGACCTTTTTGCCATGATGCGGCCGTTGGAACCACCCAGTTCAAAACCTAATTTGTTTGCAGGCGGAGCCAGCAGAGATTTTTAATTTTTTTTTTTTTGCTATAAAGATGGGTCCTATAAAAAACTCGTCAATATAAAAGTTGCAGATAATATTAAGTGTATGTATAATACATTTAAGCGGATTTAATATCTTGTGAATTGACGATTTTTTTTCTTCTTAAACCCTTATTTGTCCCATTTAAAGCCATTTTTAATTATATCAAAAATCTGTCATACATAAATTTTCGGCCCTTTTCATAGAAGTAATAATATCTTTAAACGGATTCGATACGTATCATAATTAAGAAATTATGGGTTCTTTTCTGTTTTCACTAAAAGACCCCCTTCCCCCCCCCCCTTGGTTCGATTTGCCCATTACCAACCTAACCAAGATTTTATGCCCCTTGATTTTATGTATTAATTTGGAAAATATTTGAGTAGAATTATTGAAGTTATCGTATCCATAAAAAAGTGACATAGATGGATAGATAGATAGATAGACAGATAGATAAAGTTCTGAACTGGGGGTGTTTTGGGGTTTTGGGAGTCATAATCGGCGTAGATCTGCAAAAATTTTTCGAAAATTCCAACTTAGAGGAGAATGTAATTGGTAGTATTTCTTACCAAATCTACCTAAAACTATACAAGGTAAAAAAAAAAATGTATTTTTAATATAGGAAAATAAGGTATAACAACGAACGAAAATGTACAATAACCTCTTCCGAGTTACCCACGATTTCGAAAAGCGTTCCTTATCTTTAGAAAACTCAGAAACCAATATATTTTCGACATATGAAATGAAAGTGTCTTTTGCTGCCACTGATTTTCGGAAAATTTTATTATTGAGGTTAAGTTTATTATTGAGGATTTGATTTATTATTTAAGTTTATTATTGAGGTTTTTCAATCACTAATATAGATTTTTGGATGCTATCAATTCACAAGTAAACATTTTAACCTTCAACAAACATGTTTTTCACACAAACATGATAAATTGATGTGTGTGTGTATTGTTACTCTTGCATGTTCAAATTCAATTACACATCCGAAAATGTTTATTTGAGTATTGATAGCATCCAAAACACATATATTTCAGTTTGTGTAAACTGATTCATACACTATAAAAACTACCCGGATACATTTTCAAAAATATGTGGCAGAAAAAATAATTATAAATGCTTCTTTACATCTGAAAAATATATTGGTTTCAGATGTTTCTAAAGATAAAAAATGCTATTCAGAATCATGGGTATCTGGGAAACTCTCGTCGCGAAGGGATTAATAATACTTTAATGTAAAAATTTAAATGTGCTATCAGAAAAAAAAACGATTTTTGTGTAATTTTTTGCTCAATGTAAATAGAAATATCGTGATAAAACAATTCAATATCGTAATACTTTTGAAGAAAATTTAAACTACATTTTTTGAAACTATACAGGTGTTGACTATTGATCTAAGACGAAGCTTTTGATATTTTCTGCCCTTATCGGACGTACTAAAATCGATATCTACCTTCTTTTCATGTCAGATCTTATTTGTATTTCTAGATGGGAAAGTAATGTGTACGGTGAAAATAAATGTATCCTGTTTCCTCAATTCCTTCTTTAATTTTCAAATAAAAGTGAAGTAATATTTCTTTTTCAAACATCAAATAATCAACTGTCTTAAGAGAGCGATTAGATAAGATAAAAGAAAGTATTAATGCAAGACTAGAACTAAGACTTTAAACTAATAAGATGACAATCAGTGATAGTGCTTTTTAAGTAAATTTAAACTACATTATTTGAAACTATACAGATGTTGAATATCGATCTATGGAGAAACTTTTGATACTTTTTGTCCTTATCGGACGTATATAAATCGATTTCTACCTTCCTTTTATGTCAGACCTTATTTCTACATTCTAGATGAGAAAGGAATATGTATGACGAAAATAAATGTGGTCCAGTTCCCATTATTTCTTCTTTAATTTTCAAATAAAAATGAAGTAATATTTTTTTGGATGTCAGATATTTAAGCGTCTTAAAGTACGATTCTTTAAGCTGTAAGACAGTACAGGGTAAGTCTAAATGAATATAGCGATTACAAACGGCTATAAATATTTAATGGAATAGAATTCATCGATAAGATTAACACAGAATGTAGACGGAACTTCAAAATGTTGTATACATACGTCATAGATGTTCTATGTGACTTCCCTTGGTCACACGGACAACATGTAAGCGATAGTTCATTTCACGCCAGACATTCTGAAGCATTTGTTCAATCACCGACGCAAGCGTATTACAAATGCGTACTTTGAGTTATTCAATTGTTTTGGGCATGGGAGGCACATACACCGATCTTTCACATAACCCCATAGAAAAAAATCGCAGGGTGTCAAGTCCGGAGATCTCGGTGGCCAAGAGCAGAAGACATCGTCGGCTCCACTTCGACCGATCTATGGGGTTATGTGAAAGTCATACGTTCCTCCCATTGCCAAAACAATTGAAGAACTCAAAGTACGCATTTGTAATGCGCTTGCGTCTGTGACTGAACAAATGCTTCAGAATGTATGGCGTGAAATGGAGTACCGCCTAGATGTTGTCCGTGTGACCAAGGGAAGTCACATAGAACATCTGTGACGTATGTATACAGAATTTTGAAGTTCCGTCTACATTCTGTGTTAATCTTATCGATAAATTATTTTCCATTAAATAGTTATAGCCGTTTGTAATCGCTATATTCATTTTGACTTACCCTGTATTACAATAAAACTACAACTAAGATTTTAAAATAATTACATGACAGTCCCGTCCCTGATGAAAACTGACTACTGTCATGATTTATAATCGATACGATTTACTCATATGACAAAATTTTGAAACGTAAGGATAAAACAATTTTATAATGCAGTGCTTTTAAATTGAATTTAAATTGTATTATTCGAAACTATACAGGTGTAGAATATCGATCTATAATGAAATTTTTGATGTTTTGTGCTCTTTCAGGACATACTAAAATCGATTTGTACCTTCCTTTTATGTCAGACCTTATTTCTACATTCTGGATGAGAAAGAAATATGTATGATGAAAATAAATGTGGCCCTGTTCCCTTTATTTCTTCTTAAATTTTCAAATAAAAATGAAGTAATATTTTTTGGATGTCAGATATTTAAGTGTCTTAAAGTACGATTATTTAAGCTGTAAGAAATTATTACTGTAAGACTACAAATAAGAGTTTAAAATAATTATATGACAGTTCCTGATAAAAACTAACTGCTGTCATGATTCATAATCGATACGATTTAGTCATATGATAAAATTTTGAAACGTAAGGATAAAACAATTTAACAATGCAATGCTTTTAAATGGAATTGAAATTGCATTATTCGAAACTATACAGGTGTTTAATGTCGATCTAAAATGAAACTTTTGATGTTTTGTGCTTTTTCAGGACATACTAAAACCGATTTGTGCCTTCCTTTTATGCCAGACCTTATTTCTACATTCTGGATGAGAAAGAAATATGTATTATGAAAATAAATTGTGGCCCTGTTCCCTTTATTTCTTCTTAAATTTTCAAATAAAAATGAAGTAATATTTTTTGGATGTCACATATTTAAGCGTCTTAAAGTACAATTATTTAAGATGTAAGAATTTATTACTATAAGAGTACACCTAAGAATATAAAATAATTATATGACAGTTCCTGATAAAAACTAACTGCTGTCATGATTCATAAGCTAAAGCCAGGAGAGATGGCGCGGTCGGAGAGATTGCTCACATAGAGGTTCGGGGGGAAGGAATACAGTGAGCGCGCAGTGACTCCAGGTAATTGTACAACAGCAGTAGTGGAGTGTCTACTTGAAAGTGCACGTTGATTGTTTTGAGCGTATAAGATAAAGCATTCCTATTTTGTTTGGTTTTGCCAAAGTAAGTGCTTGAATTTTCATAGTTATTCATCAGAATTTCTATACAATGTCAGTAGTACAAAATATTTTAAACTTAAACGATTTCTCATAAGCTACTAATCTGGACTAACAATTTGAACATCAACGGTTCGTTTTAGTAGCGGCCATGTTTATATAAAAGACCGCGCAATCTCTCCTACCGAAATTGGAGAGTTTGCGCATCTGCTACTTAGGAGAGATGGCTCATCGTTTCCATTAGTTTCTATGCTAGGAGAGATTGCACAGCTTATTGGTAAATTTGCATAAACAAATTGAAAAATTAAAATGGACTAATTTTAAGTTAAACGTGTTATCAAGTAACTTAATGTTATTTTGTAATATTATCTAGACTTTCCTTTTCTGATTCTTTTTTTTCCATTTAATTAAAAAATTTTAATCGTTTTTAAAATTATTTCCTTTTTCGGATTCTTTAATCATTAGGATGAAATATTCACTCCTAATACAAAAATATTTGTTCACAAAAACCTTACAGCAATGTCATTTAAGTGTAATTATTACTGTTAACAGTTTAATTGTAGTTATTATAAGTAACAATCTCTCCTACCCATGTGCGCAATCACACCAACCCTATAAGGAGAGATTGCGCAAAATAACTTTCTTGGTTTTACTACAACTGTTCTATTAAATTACAACATAACAACAAAATAGTAATGGAATTGTACACAAAACAAATGAAATAAAAATTATTCATGGATATTTTAGCAAAAAATTTATATTTCGATTTTTTATTTTTATTCTTTTGAATTGTACGCAGACTCTCCTAGCTTTACCTTAATAGATACGATTTACTCATATGATAAAATTTTGAAACTTAAGGAAGAAACAATTTAACAATGCAGTGCTTTTAAATGGAATTGAAATTGCATTATTCGAAACTATACAGGTGTTGAATATCGATCTAAAATGAAACTTTTGATGTTTTGTGCTCTTACAGGACATACTAAAATCGATTTCTACATTCTTTATATGTCAAACTGTGTTTGTACTTTTTAGATATGAAAGAGAAAGTCGACTTGGAAAATGAATGTCGACCTGCTACCATTATTCCTTCTTTAATTTTCAAACAATGTGAAGCCATAATCATTCAAAGTGAAGTAATATTCATTTTTTGATGCCAGATATTTAAGCGTCACTGAAATGCGATTATTTAATCTATAAGAAATTCTAAATGTAAAACTGCAATTAAGAAATTAAAATAATATGACAGTCTATGATGTCATATAGAAATAGATTACATTATTGAGCAGATAAAAATTAACGTATGTGACACGATCATGGGTTAAATCAAAATGATAATTGTTTGTTTTTAACTTAAACTTTATGGCAGTCTTTTTTTAATTTAAAATGTTTATTTCAAAAATTAAACTTATCCCACATTATTATTTAAAAATTTTTTTCTTAAACTCCATGTAAGACCTTTTAATTTAAAAAGTAATTACAGACTTTTTAAAGTTAATTACAGACTTTTAAGTTTAAAAAGTTGGATTCAAAAATTAAATCACAGAGAATGATATACGAAATAAATGTAGGCGATAGCAAAGTGTATATTATATATTCAGTTCTATATAAATGTAAATATACCAAAACTTAAATTTTATTTCTCATTGGCCATTGTTGAACATGTTACAGGGTGTCCCACAAGGTACCCAGCGTCTAATATGTACAGATTCAGATAGAGCACGTCAATATGAGTATTTTGAATGGTAACATGTGGGGTCCCCGAATATAGCGTGATAGTGTAAGTAAGATGTGAAGCTTGTCATATAAAAAACACAAGAAATGAGGAAAAAACCAAGTGAAAATCAATGTTTATTGAGAAATTTTGGATATATTCGGGGACCCCACATGTTACCATTCAAAATACTCATATTGACGTGCTCTATCTGAATCTGTACATATTAGACGCTGCGTACATTGTGGGACACCTTGTATTTACTCTAAAATGACGAATGTAATCAGTGAAAAAATAACAAACCAAAAAAAAAAGGTTATGAAATTATGTAATTCACTTAGATTGTTTGTTAATTTGCAAAATAAAAATAAATAGGAAAATGTAAATCATGATTTTAAAGATAAGATATTCGAAAATTTTATTTATTTATTTATTTTTGGTATGTATTGTGCCAAAAATTTTCGTTACCTATTTTTTACATGTATAGTCTTAAAAACTCCCTGAATACAGTATTAGTATAGCATTTTCTGGTTTTTCTATTTCATTGTGCTTGGCAAAAGAATATATTTCTAACACAAGTTGTTAAAAATATTTAAGGTTAACTTTACTTTAATAATTATATAAATTAAGATTAATACGTTACATTACTTAAAATACAAATGTTACATACTTTATTGATTTTTACTTGAATAATATTTTTTAGAGTTCTCCGGAGAGTTTTCTGTAGTCATTCTTCGATCGTACAATCGAGGCATTATGTGATGATTATTGATGGCAGTCAATATCACCAGTTGTTGTTTAATAGTTTGATTATGTCAAGATAATTATAAATCAAATTATTCCTATATTGTAAATCATTATAATAAAATAATCTAATTCAAAATATATGGTTTGTTTATAAGCGAAATAAGGAAAAAAGGGGAAAAATAAAGTACTAAAAGACTGTTTCTGAATGTATTGTAAAAAAAAAAAAAAAAAGAAACTTTTGTTACGTATTGTTAAATCAATCATATGTATTTTAAGTTTTATGAATATAATTTACAACATTTCGGTCCTTCTGTAAATATGTTCTTTGCAAAATAGTATATTTGGGATGTATGTTGATTAAAATATAAGATTAATATGTTACATTATGTATTAAATTACTGAAAATGTATTGCTTTAAAATAGTGGCTATAAAAAAAAAAACATGGTTATACTTTAAAATTTAACATTAATCGCTCTTGAAAATACTACATTTTCCAATTAAATTGCCACATTTTTTGGCAAAATATGTTTTATCTGTTGATCTACGGGCCTTTCACTTTCATTTAATAATTAAAAAATTCTGAATAAAAAATAATATCGACAGTGGAAAACAATCATCTTCCTATGTGGCATCGCATCTTTTCATCACATGTTAATTTTTAATTCGTGCTCAAGTATCCACGATATACATTCCTAGCTGCCTATTCAATAAACTGTTTCCTAATCCCCTGCATTAGAAAAAAAAAATATTTCTATTGAAATGCTATGCAGATACGTAATTATAGAGGCAAAGCTGAATAATTAAAAATGATTTAAAAAAGAAATAAATATAATGAAAAAAGAAAGGGAAAAAGTTCTTTGTTTAAATTCTGCTGTCTGAGTTTTTAAATACATTTATTAATTAGATAATAAAAAAGAAAGAAATGGAATAGATTCTATTTCTAAAACATCTGCTTTGCATTAAATATAAATTTATTTTTAAAACAATTCTAAAAGAGAATTGTGAAATAAAAATTACTAAAAGATTCGTAACATAAAAATGATTATTTGTACTATTACTTAAGATTTTTATTAAAGACCATTTGTTTATTACTTAGGATGCAGTCATTACATAAAATATAACATAATTTGTGTTTTATTGAACTGGATACCTTTTAAACTCTTAAAATATTTCGCATTGTATTTTTATATATTACAAAAAGTTACATAACCATGAACTAAAATACTACATTTAATGCAAAATTTAGAGTATCTCAACAAGGTGAACTTTTCGGCATTATTTGTAAATTTATATTCAAAACTAAATATACAATTCTATAATTCGGAATTTACGTTGTATAATTTGTTACACTTTGACTATATACAGTTTCCGGAACAGTCGTGATATATTAATAAAAATGTAAAATATTTAATAACAAAAAATAAATGGTACTTCTCGATTATCCCGTCGACCACTTTCCATAAAAAGTATCACCAAACGATGGGATTTAACGCCAAAAATACATGATCGCGGATTCGCATTCACATTGAAGTCAGATGCATCTCTCGCCTTTACTATTGATCTAGATATTATTAATTAGACATTTATATGTATTTTTAATGATGTCTGCTGTTTTATTAGTTATTTTGTTAATTAAAATACCATCTACGTCATAAAATGGGGACCTCAAGATTTTAAAAGAGAAAAAGCTTTGAAAAATAATGCGATGCATAATTACGTAAAATAGATCAATCTCAACTGAATTCTCAAACATTTTTCTACCAGCCGAGAGAGATAATCAAAGAAAATAATGTAAATAAATAATTACCTAATATCTTTTTTTCTGTTTTCATTAATATATTGTAAATTTTATTACTTAAAGTTAGTGATAGTTGACACTTTACACTGTAAAAAATGACCGATGTTTCTTATTTTATGAAAATATGCTATAACCACGAACGAAAATATAATATAATCTTCTGAGTTATCCGAAAATTCAAATAGCATGTTACATTGTCTTTTGAATCCACAGAAACAAATACAACTTCAAAATTTAAAGAATAATTTATAAAAACAAATTATTTTTAGCTGCCCGAATTTTTCAGAAACGTTTCCGAAGGGTTTTTATAGTGTATTAATTAGTGTCCTTAGCCTGGAATACCTGTTTTTCGAATGCTATCCATTCTGAAGTAAACATTTTCATGCTAAAAAAATGTTTAACAGACAAACATGCAAAATTAACAGCGTTAACAATAACATTAAAATTAAGATTATTTATTTACTCTTTCATGCATAAATTAACTTATGCGGCTGAAAACGTGTACTTGAGAATGGATAACATTCGAAAAACAGGTATTCCATCCTGAGGACACTAATTAATACACTATAAAAACCCTTCGGAAACGTTTCTGAAAAATTCGGGCAGCTAAAAATAATTTGTTTTTACAAATTATTCTTTAAATTTTGACGATGTATTCGTTTCTGGGGATTCAAAAGACAATGTAACATGCTATTTGAAATTCCGGATAACTCAGAAGATTATATTATATTTTCGTTCGTGGTTATAGCATATTTTGATAAAATAAGAAACATCGGTCATTTTTTACAGTGATAGTGAGTGAAGTTTTTCCAAATTTATTGTTTTTGTTTTTTGTTTTTTGGTTTTTTTTATTACATTGGCAATAATTTTCCATTTGATTATTGGCGTTATAGTTTGGCGATAGTTTTTTTATATATATATATATAAGACTTAGTCGACGCAATTATCGAGGAGTACCAAATAAACAATCTTCTGACATAAATAGTTATCTGGTCTGAAGCCAAATGAATAGAATTCTGAATGGCATAATCGCTTCACTATTTAAGGCGAGACATTGCATCAGTCTGTTTGCTTATGAGATTAGTTCCAGCACATTAGTTAATAAACTATTCAGCTAAATCCTTTAACCTATTTGCATTATTTACCCTTATCTGCAAGCATTTCAGGAATTTCGTTTTATTCAAAAGTTTCCAATTTATACTAGAAATTTTGAACAGTTATTTTTTGTTAATTGTTTAATGACTATCAAACTTTCTTGGATTACATAAATTAAAATATCTTCTTTCGGACTGTCCGTTATGGATTCAAAATTTCTGGATAAAAAAGAAAGTTTTGAATTGCACGCATAAATGCGCTATTGATACAACTGGATTTAATTTTATTTAAATTCATACATTTAATAGTTTAGGGAATTGAAAAATAAACTTAATATTTATTCACAATTTATTAAGGATATGTTTAGTGTACGTTTCAGTAGCACATGAAATAGTTTTAATGATTAAAAGATGACTGAATACTACCCATTTTCAAGTCAATATTTTTAAAAATTGGCATTGAATTAACTCATTGGTATCCAGACAGTTATAAATTCTTTTTCTTAAGGGTTTTCTTCTATTTTAAATAAAATATATTTCATACATATCCCCAAAGATAGATAATTTTGGATAAAGAATCCAAATAGTAAGCGGCATTTTTACTTGACGACACAAATATTATCTCTGTATTTTAGCTATAATATAATATAAAACCTGAAAATTCAGTCGGTGAAAAACAAACAGTTATAATTCCATAGTATTGAACTGGAGTTTCAAAAGAAATTATTTTAGGATTTACTTCCACTGTATTCTTAATTTATTAATCTGAAAACAAAGGTACTAATCTTTATTATAAATACTTCCTAACCAGAAAATACAGAGAGTTAAATAATTGATAATGCACTACTTTACCGCTTAGCAACACAAAATAAATTGAATAATACTACATAACTTATATCCTAATTATCAAGGTACGTGTTTTCATTAGTACAATTTTCTAAACTGAGTAAATAAAAATAAATGATTTTGCTCTTTTCGAAAGCAATATTAAATCCTTCTAATTCGGAACACATATATTGGTAAAATAATTATATTTCTCATTAAATAACTTTTGTGCCCATTGCATTCTAACTTTAGCAGGAAAAACAGTTTTTAAATCATTATCAGGCTTTAATGATTTGCATTCGCAAATAATTATTTTCGTTATCATTGACGAAGCTATTAAATGAGCAGTAAATGCTCACATACGTAAATACTTTTAACAATGAAAACTCTACGCTGCACAATATGTTTTTCATTAAATTAAACGTGAATCATTAGTGCCCTTGCTAGCATATATAACTCATCTTAATATTTCTGCTTTCATTAAATTATAGTTAATATGTCTGCTGTTTACTTTTATTTATATTAAATAGAATCATATTTCGTTAACGTCACATATATTATACATATTAAATATTATTAATAATATTTTGTATGAATATACTTAATGAAGAACATATAATGTAAGCAGTAATTCACCAAAAACTTAATTTTATAATTTTTTTTCTAATAAATATAAGTATTCAAATTCAGATATTAAACATTCAATCAAATTTAAACATTATAACACTATAAATTGCTTTTATCAATCTTAGTTACGCATTTCATATCAAAATCATTGTTTACAAATTGAAAAAGCTTATAAATGAACGTATTATTAAAATTCCATATCCCTAGTTCTTTTTAAAATCAATATGCACATTAAAAATGCCATAAGCATTTATATGCAAAATTATTCTACTAAACGAGTTTTCTTCACAGAAGCTTTTATTATAAAATCTATTTTTACAGCGTAATCAAATATTGATCTCCAGACAGTTATAAATTCTTTTCGAACGGGTTTTCTTCTATTTTAAATAAAATATCTTTCATACATATCCCCAAAGATAGATAATTTTAGATAAAGAATACGAATAGTTAACAGTATTTTTCCTTGACTACACAAATATTATCTCTCTATTTTAGAATTATTTCCCATTTGTGTACGGTGGATTGCAGATTACAACTGCATGTTAAAAGAATAAAATGTCGATTTTTTTTTTTTTTTTTTTTTTTGGATTGCGTATTTGGACTGGAAAATGTTTTTAAACATTAGGGAAATAAAAGGAGCCTCTCTTACCATGGCTGTTCTTATTATCTGGATATTCCATCTTTAAACACTGAGAAATAATTAATTTAATGAAGATTTCATTAAAGAACGTCTTACTAAAAATTTGATTGTTCATGAATTCGATATCTTCACAAAGGGGACTGAAATTAAGTAGAAACCTAGAAGTGATGAGAGCAGTGTTGAATTCAGACATTTTTCTACGGGAGGGGGGGTTCTGTGACTCCGAGGGGGACATTATAAAGTTCAGGGGGGATTGAAATTATTTTTTGACCATTAAAAGCATAAAATCTCAAATCTACCGGAGGGCGGTGCTCCCTGGGCCACCCACTGAATTCAACAGTAGATGTGAGAAGTTTTATTTTATTTAGCACCCAACATAATTAGCATTCATATTCCATAAGCAAAATTTTTCTAGTAAACGTGTTTTCTACTAGAAAAACTTTTATTATATATGTATTTTAAAAGTGTAATCAAGTATTTATCTACAGATATGTATAGAGTTTTCTCGTGTTTTTTTTTTTTTGTGTGTGTGTCTGTGTATTAAAATAAATCTTTCATACATATACTTATTTTCCAAACACCTATTTTTCACCACTGCTGACTAACTAGTCGTATCCTCTGTAGGAGCGACGATAAAGCAAGAGTGGTCGGGGAAACGCGGCGTAAGGCCTGGGGTCCTGTTCCCTCTTGGGTTTGCGGCTCCAAAGCTGTCGGGGGACTCAGGCTCGTCCCCAAGTGTGAAGTGTTGGTGTCTTAAGAGTTCTGGGAGTGAATGCAAATCGAAGCGACCTATGTCGTCAATCATTTGGGGTAGGGTAGTGATGCGCAAGTAGCAGTGCTCCTCACTTGGCCGGAGGGCTCGCCTGTGAGGTGCCCCGGGTAAATCGGCTCCCTCCTTGCTGACCACCCGCAAGGGTTCTGAGAACCTAGAACCGGCGGTGAAGTATGTCTACTTACGGCGGCGTAGCTTAGTTTATACCCAAACCTATATAATTTTAAATAAGGAATCCAAACTGTTAGCAGTAATTTTCCTCCACTGCACTATCAAAAGAGAAAAATGATTCTTGATCTAGCAAGAAGGTTTAAGAAATTTTAATATAAACTCTTTGAAGTTACCCACGATTCCGAAATGGCTTTCTTTATCTTCAGAAACCCCAAGAATCATCCTGGATTGAAAGAGTAATTTCTATAAGAAAATTTTTTGGATGTCTAAAATTGTCGAATTACGTTTCATAGTTTTTACTGTGTATTAACCAGTTTTCGCAGTCCAGTATCAGCACGAAATATCGTTTTCCCGGATGCTATCAGTTAAACTAAAGTAAACATATTCAACTATGTAACAGAATTTATACTTAGAAGAATATCCAAATATTGTTCATTTTACGCTACGAATTTAGCATATTTGCTGTTCAATATGTTCTGGAACATGAAAATGTTTACTTGATAATTGATAGCATGCCCAAAATCAAAATTTCGTTTCCATACGGGGTTATAAATGTTTAATACACTGTAAAAACTTCTTTCAAACATTTATGAAAATTACGGGTCGCAAAATACACTTTTACTTACCCATCATACGTAGTATAGGGTATGTCTTGTAATCGTTTTGAAAATCGAAAAAAAAATGACGGATTTACGCGTTTCAGACACTGGAGATTCCGAAAAACATATTTTTATATAAAAAAAAATGCCGTCCGTCTGTGTGTCTGTAAACGCTCTATCTTCCGAAAAAATTGAGATAGAGACTTGAAATTTGGTATGTACTTAGTATGTCATAATGGGAAGAAGCTTAATGAATTTCAGTAACCTCGATTATCCGGAACTATTTTTTTCGGACTCTCGAAATATCCGTTCTAATAAAAGGTATATACAAATTTTCGAAATTGTTTATTTTAAGCAGTGAATATAAACGACAATAAAAAAACATAAATTTTGCATAAAGCATGAAGCCTATCGGATAATTAGTTGTCGAGATATTTGTAATCCTATTTTCCACACTCTTCGATTTTGCATGACCCTCTATTTCATCCAAATTTCAATTCAAAGATATATTTTAATTGGAAATGAGACGCTTAATTAGATGCAATAAACCGCTAGTTAATAGGATTATTGTTTTTGGAGTTATAAGGATGTTTATTTTAAGCAATTCAGTAATCGAGCCTTTAAAGTTTAGGACGTCATCAAGCCACGATTTTATTCGATTGCAATGCATTTTATAAGTAGTTTACACATTTTTCATTTTAATATTTTACATTATGCATATCCATGATGGGTAAGTATTACGGTGGCCTCCAACGACCAGTTGTTTCAGTACACGTGTTTAAATAGCTTAAATTTTATTGTTTCTGGGGTTTTAATCGTGGATAACTCGAAAGAGGTTATATTATATTTTCGCGAACCTTCTTGTTGGATCATAAAACGTTTAACTTTTTTACATTGTACAGAAATGATATCTCTCAAGTTCAGCAATGTTTGTCAATTGTGTACATTTTATTATATTTATTAAACCAATAAAACATCGGTTTTCATTCGGTGGTGTTTTATGCTGAAAGCTTTTTTAAAAATTAGAATTATAAAAGAAACCTTTCTATGGAAAAGTTATCTCTGAATGTAATGTGGCCTTTAGTTAATATGTCCAAACCAGTCCGTTGATTATCCAACACCCGTTTCTATGGTAGTTGTTATTCCCTGGCTATTTAATGGTTAATCAGTATCAAAAGGTTAATTTTATCAAAATTAATTAAATAAATCCTTAATCAAATTTTTGCTACTCTTGCTTTAAAAACGTTGAGAGTGAGAACAATAATTAAAGAGAAATTTAGAACTGGTATGTACATTATACAGCACGCAGAATAATTTGGCTTTTCCCTAGGAATCATTTATTTGAATAAATTAATAAGAATAATCCCAAATTTCGATAAGATAGAAGATACTTTTTATTAAAATAGATGAAGTGATTTTTTTTTATCCTTGCTTTAGTTTCTGATAAAATATTTACACAGCACTTCACATATTAATAATCTTTTCAATATGATTTTTAATATTAATAGTCATATGTTTGTCATATTAATAGTCATATATTTTTTTTATTTATATCCTTCAGTAATAATACAATTATTGTTATAGAAATAACTCCTATTTATATATCTTTATTCAAATGTTCAAATGTATATTAAATATTTAGATCGTGACGCAAATATCTTTACAAAAGTTGAAACAAAAACCAGAAAAAAAAATGCGCAACTTTCCAAATTTCAGAGCGAAAGTTTACGGCATTTAAAAACAGTTATTGGTCCGCAAGACACACGATTTACATACATGTTCAACGTAACACAGGATTTTGTATACTAGTCGGAAAAATTCTTCAAAATATTGTTAATGGGTACAAATTATTAGTATGTAATGTATTATCTCTATAATAAAACTGTAAGTCATGTGACTGTCCTCAACAGTCCGGGATGCCGCATCGCTTTTTCATATGCCAAGCGGCCATTTTTATTCAAAATTATTTTTTCGAATAAACTGCATAAAAGTTACATTTTAAGAAAGATCGTTCAAAATAAATTAATATTTGAGAGATGACTTGCGTTCAATTATGTATATATTCTGCAATAACTTCAGTCGAAAGATTCGCAGTTCAAATTCTCTATTCATAAAAGTAAACAAAAAAAAGATTGATTCGTCGTGAACATTTAAAATATTAAATCATGGAGGTAATCATTCGCAAAGCGAGTTCTCCGCGAATGAATTTTTGGACCGCTGCCTCGCGTCAAAAAAATAATTCGCACCAGTGAGACAATCAAAGTTTACCATAATTATGTGCTATACAACTCAACTTTCGGACCTTTTCTTGACGTAAATTGAACTCATGTAATAATATTTAATGAATCAGATTTTTAGCATTTTTAAAATCGCTAATACAGCTTTTATTTATCGCGTGTACAAATTAGAAATGATACTTTGATTTTGAAATCAAATGTTTTGATTTATGATATTATTTCTTATTTATTTATTTATTTTCTCTTTTAAATGAAAAGTGTGAAGTATTTTAAATTTATGTAATATAAGCATTTTAGATTAAAGTTAAGTATTTTAAATGAAATGAGTGACAGGTTTATAATTTAAAATTAAATTAATTGTAGTATGAATCACGGTGATGGGAACGATATTTGGCGAATTATCATCTGCTACCGGCTAACAAAAATACTCATAATTAAAAAAAAGAATAAAAATAAATAAATGATAGTTTGTTGTAAATAAATATTGATATACATATCAAAAATAATTTATAGAATTAAAATAAAAAATAAAAGTAAATAAACAACAATTTCCATAACAAAGTTTTCGCCAAATTGGCGGGGGAGGGGGGGGGGAATCGCGCCAACGTGCGTATGTGACATTTGTGCCCAAAAAATATGCGAAATGCTACCATGATCGCAAAAGTTCATGATTTGTCTATTAGAATCTTCCGATTTGGCGAAGGATTAAGGGAAAATTAAATTATGAATAAATGTAACGTGTTGCAATGTTTAACATACATTTAAGGGAGACCAAACTGGTCGCCAGTGGCGGCTAGTGCTAAAATATTACTGCAGGTAATTTTAATATATATTATTATAATATATATTATAATACATTATTTCAAAATTTTTATTGTATTATTATAATATATATTATAATACATTATTTCAAAATTTTTATTGTATTATTATAATATATATTATAATACATTATTTCAATATTTTTATTGTATTATTATAATATATATTATAATACATTATTTCAAAATTTTTATTGTATTATTATAATATATATTATAATACATTATTTCAAAATTTTTATTGTATTATTATAATATATATTATAATACATTATTTCAAAATTTTTATTGTATTATTATAATATATATTATAATACATTATTTCAAAATTTTTATTGTATTATTATAATATATATTATAATACATTATTTCAAAATTTTTATTGTATTATTATAATATATATTATAATACATTATTTCTAAATTTTTATTGTATTATATCAGTGTTTCTCAACCAGTGGGCCGCGGCATATTAGTGTGCCGCGAGAGATTGTCAAATGTTCCTAGAAGGTTTTTGACAAATAATTAAAATTGCATGATGTCGGATTAACGATGCATTTTCTATTTATCATGTGCTACCTTCCCTCTTCACTCCTGTCCCTGTATTAGTGTTTCCAGCGCGCCACTCCTCACTTGGCCCCGCCCATCCGATTCAGATTGGGTTTTTTTTCTTTTTTTCAATTGGGGGAGCAGGCGTTTGCCTTCTCAACTGTCGATTTGAATCTGTTTTGAACTTTGTTGCTGGACGCTGTGCATTTTATTCTACTCTTGTTTTCGTTCGAGAAAAGAGTGCGTATTGCCGTTAAAAAAAGTTAAAGTAAAACGCTTGACTTTCACATCTGTGAATTGGTTAAAATGCAAAAAAAAAAAAAAAAAAAAAAAAAAAAAAAATCATAGGAAAGCATGATGAACGAATATATTGAAATAAAATTTGGTGCTTCACAAACGGAAGTAGAAAGATGAGTACATCGAATTCGGATTCAGCGCAATTGAAACGGAAGGCTCTCAAATGCCATTCTGTGTAATCTGTAAAAAAAACTTGCGAACAAAGCTCTCGTTCCTAGTAAACTGAAAAGGCATTTGGAAACTTCACATCCACAGATAAAAAACAAACCAAGATAATATTTTGAGAACCTGGCAGCTCGGGAAAATAAAACTTAAAAAAATTGTAAACTGTATAAAGATGCCAGAAAAGGGATTGACTGCCAGCTAGAAGGTTGCCTAATTAATAGCACAACGCAACTGCACAGACCGATGCCGAGTCTATCATTGTATCCGCATTAAGTATCATTGTCGAAACAATGCTGGGAAAAGAAACATTAGAGAAGGTAAAGAAAATACCATTATCCAATGACACATTATCACGTCGAATCGCAGATGTATCTGCAGACTTAAAAAAACAAATTTTCGAGCATTTCCAATCGCGCTACAGTGAACTCTGGTCACTTCAGATTGATGAATCGACAGATATCAGTGGTAAAGCTCAGCTCCTTGCTTTCATTCAATTTATTAAAGATGAAAAATTCTTGAATGAGTATCTTTTCTGTAAAGAATTCGTAAGTACGACCACAGGAAAAGACATATTTGAGGTTGTAAAAGAAAATTTTTCATGTTTTTGTTTGCTGTGGAAAAACTGCGTGGGTGTTTGTACAGACGGATGTCCATCAATGTTGGGAAACAAAAAAGGATTTATCACACTTGTGCAGCAAGAAAAGAACTCCAGATATGTTGCTAGTTATGAGCGAAATTATCCAAGTGGTCAATTTCATTAAGAGTCGACCTCTGAAATCTCGAATTTTCTCTCAGCTTTGTGACGCAATGGATTCCGAATACAAAACTCTTTTATATCACGCCGAAGTGATATAAAAGACAAAGGCTGTCAAAGGGAAAGGTTTTGAAATGACTCGTACACCTGAAAGTCGAGGGGATTTTGTTCTTGGAAGCGAAAAAAACATGCTTTGAATTTTCTCTTCACGGCGAGATTTGGTGGCCCTTCGGGACGAGCGTCCTTTACAGAATTTTTAATCTTTTACCACCGTTTTTTTAATACAGAAATTTTCGGCTAATTGAATCGCAGAAATGCTAAGATTTAATAAGGCAAAGTTTACAATGAAAAATAACTGGTGGAAAAAATAGAGGATTCCGAGCATCTTATGCGTCACGTATACGTGTCGCTCGTCCTCAAGGGGTTAAAGTTCAGTTTCTCTTGGACTTGTTTGAAAATCTGAACACTCTGAATTTAAGTCTTCAAGGTCCATCTGAGAATATCGTCACATCAACATCAAAACTGAAATGATTTGAGGAAAAATTAACACTGTAGAAATCTGAAATATCAAAAGGAAATTTTGACTGTTTTCCTGATTTCAATTGAGATTCATTGACTGGTGTCAATGAATCTCAATCGAAAAGAAAAATTGCAGACGAAATGATAAGCACCATTGACGAACTCCAAACCCCACTTAAAACTATTTTCCGTCGCTTTCAGTTGACGAATATGAATGGTTAATCAACCCATTTGCAATTTGCAAGACACCAAATTTGACAACAATGGAAAAAGAACAGCTAATTGATTTGAGAAACGATAAGTTTTACCACTCAATATTCTTCGAGAAAAATTTAGTTTTGGCTTTTTGTCAAAAATTTGTATCCTGCAATCAGCTTGAAAGCTATTAAAATTCTTCTGCCTTTTGCATCTTCGTGGCTCTGTGAATTTGGATTTTCAGCACTGTCAGAAATAAAGTCCAAAAAGTGAGAAAGACTTTTAAAAAATTACGACGAAATGCGAACTTGTCTGTCGACTTTGGCACCTCGTTTCTACCCACTTCATTTTTAATGCCGAACATTCTATACAAAACTCCAGTAAACCCCAATAACATATAAAAAATTTCATGGCAACGGACAGACAGACAAAGCGAATTCGTAAACACTTTTCAACTATATTGGAAAGTGTTAAAAACCATTCTTTTATAAATTCCAACATTGCACTATCTTTGCTTTATGTACTGTAAAACTGATATATGTACAAAATGCGAAGTAGTAAGTTAAATTTGAACGATATACATAAAAAATGAATAAATATTAATTTTACTGATTTTTATTTCTTTTATGTTTAATATATATGTAATATTATGTATATTGTATAAAATGTACCTATATATATCCATATACCTCCATAGTTCTAAAAGATGTTAAAGTTTAAATATATATTGAGCTAATATTTTATACAATTAATGAACAACTTCTGTTAATTGTAATTTTTTACCATGAGTATCATTTTAACACCTATTAGTACTTTCGAAATTCATCAAAGAATAAATATTTTTAGAAAAAATAAAAACGCACAATAACAGAAAAGAAAACTGTTTTTATTTATTACAACATTACGTTATCTCAATATCCTCTATCGTAAAACTAATTTATGTACAAAATGGGGAGAAATAACTCAAAATCGAGAAAAATACGCATGAATATGATAAAATAAACATATTTCTTTAGCTTTCATGCTTAAAATCTTTAACCAGATATAACTAAATAGTTCTTAATAGTTCTTAAAATGTTCAAGTTTTAAAAAGTAGTTAAAGACTATTCTTTTATTAAACTGAGTATAATTTGTTTGCTTTTATCATGAGCAATATTTCCACAGCTATTAGGGCATTCTAAACATATCGAAAGAATAAATCTCTTTTAAAATAATGTAAAAAAAACACAAAAAAAAGAGAAAAAAAACTTTTTTTATTGATTGCAACATTACAGTATCTTAACATCATCTAACTTTGCAAAAGAGCTACATACATTAGAATAAAGAAAACAGCTTTTCAACCCTCCCATCAAACATCGTAATCTTTTTATGAGAGAATTAAGTTTTGAGAAGAGTTTGAAATAAAACATAAATCTTCATTCTACTTCCGTTGCACTTTTATGCCCTTTCAGCAACGTTAAATTACTTTTTTCCGTCAACAATGGAAGAATGAGCCATGAATTTACGAGAATATTATGCAAAACTCAGATTACGGTATAAAACCAGCATTGAGGTCAAAATGATTTTTTAAAAACTTTAACGTAATGTGTGCTTTACGACTTTAACTACACAGCTTTAAAGAATGAAAAAAAAGAGATGGCGATATAAAGTTATGGAAGAAGGTTGGTGTGTTTAAATTTGAGAAGATGGCGTTTTCAATAGCAGTTTTATTAAAGAAGAATGGGTGTTATACTATAAATGGTAACATTAGAAAGATAGAAAAGCTTATTTATAAAATTTAATGCTGTGATAATTTTTAGTATATGTTCGGGTTATGCGCGATAAGAGGACTGTCGTAAATCATAGTCTTTTAAAATTGATCTCAAGCATTTCAAAAAATAATTATATATTTAAAAGGTTATTTCAGCTATTATGATTTATGTTTATGAAAGAACAAATCAGAATTGGAATAGCTTTAACCATTTTTATGATTTTAATTCTGTGATTAGGGTCTAAAATGATTTTATTTTTTAAATATATGAATTATATATTTTCTAATATATAATATTTCTAATATACATATATAATTTATACAGCTCCTTTTTCATACACATATGTATAACATTAAAGAAAGATTTAATATTTTAATCTAACTGAAGACCTATTTTCATTTCTAATTACGAGTTATTGAGAAATGTCATACATGCTTATTTATTATATACATAATTCGCATTAAACATTTTACCTCCAAGATAAATATCGTGTTGTTCGGAAATTTCTTTTCGTTTGGGAAAGTTAGTTTGTACCGGAAAATTCTATCATTTAATTATTTAGACATTAATTCCGATATCTGATGTCTAATAATTGATGGTCAAAATTTTCCAGTACGAATTGGTTTTCCCAACGGTAGGAACTTTACAAACAACCCAATAGTATATTAGTTACTTTTGTAGCGGAAGTAGAAACGAAACAAAATGAATAATTATTGTCCAGTAGTGATACTTCAAAATCTCCGAAGTTTGTATTAAAACAATTTATTGAAACCACATTTCCACTCACATAATTATGAAATTAAATAACGATTATATATTTAATTAAGCCCATTACAATTAAGTCATTTTTTTACCAATCCTCCAGAGAACTCGTACATAACAGTGATAAATGCATAACGTAAACACTCATGAGTACAAAAAATCCCTGTACTTATTTTTGCAATTTGAGATCAAGTGAGAAAAACAATTAAACTCACTAGAAATTTCAAATGTTGGTAGATATAACATAGAAATATATAATAATTATTATTTTATGTAAGACTAACATATTATACATAAAGTAGGGGAGTGACAAAAACTAATTTGTTAATACTTCACTTTTGTACATATCATTTTCAACTGTATATTGCATTACATATATTCAGACGTAAATAAATATATTATAAAATTTTCAAGTAATGTTGTTGAGGGAAAACTTTTTTTTTAAAGAAATATTTGTTTTAAATGTAAATTTAGAAGCTGCTTTCAAATGTAAAAAACAAAGAACTATTTATTAGACTTTTATAATAGTATGCAGTACTACCATTGAAACGATCCTAGACTGTCTTTCCAAATGAATATGATTTAATAATATCTTGTGTTGCGCACAATATCTATAAAAGTTTACCCTTTACTATTTTGCAGCTAAGTAATTCTGCCAGCGTGAGAATGGTAGTTAAAACATTCCTGGGAGCCTTTGGACTAGATTGTTTTCATTGCGACCGTTGCAGCTTTCCAAATCTTACATGCTGTTTTGAAACGCCGTTCTTTAAAAAGGACTTCATGTGAAACATTGCTCTCTTGTCCTATATCTACTGCAATATGTGCAGGTTTTCTATGAGAGATTTCTACGAGCTTTGGGAAAAATCTACATTCACACACAGATCATTAAATGTTTTCAAAATTTAATTAAATATTTATCAGTTATTCATTGTTATACAAAGAGTGTAATTATTTAACTTCGCTGGTCGTTTCTCTAAAGAAAAGCTTTTTAAATCTTAGATGTACTCTTGAAATATCGTCTTTTAAAAACAACTTCACGGGATGCATTGCTCTCTCACCCTACACATGCTGCAATGTGCGCAGGGTTTCTATGAGAGATTTCTGAAAACACTGGAAATAATCTACATTCGTACGGAACTCATCAAATGTTTTAAAAATTTAATTAAATATTTATCAGATATTCATTGTTATTCCAAGGTTATTTTTATAAATCCGCTGTACAGCTTTTGAAATTTTTAAATGCATTCTTGAAATGCCGGGATACATTGCTGTCTTATCCTACACGTGCTGAAATGTTTCTGTAAGATATTCCTACAAACACTATCAGAAATCTACATTCGCACGCACCTAATCAAATGCAATTTCCGCTTTCGATGAGAGCAAACGACTACAGTTTGCTGACTTGGACTGTCTATAAAAAAAACTAGCTCTGCACTCTTACATTTTTCTCACCAAATCTGCGGTCACATCGGTATATAAGCTACGGTAAAATAGTTCCCTTCTCCTCCAATCCGGGTTGCGAATATCAGTACAAGCTTCGATTTTTTTTTAGTAGTGTATTGCATTATAACTCTTTAGAAATGTAAAGCTATTTTAGAATAGATGTAGCATATATCTAAATATACAAACTTTCTCTTAAAACACAAGTAACTTAAATGTTATTTAAAATAACCTTTAAAATAAAAGTGTTGCTTTATTTTTTACAATATCAAATTCAGCACGATTAATAAGACAGAAACCTCTCATCCCAAATTAATATTCTTTCTAATTTCATGGAAACATTAAGTTGTATGCCAAAATGAATTATTGTTTAAATATAACTTCTATCTATTTTGTCCCACCTTTTTTGTGTCGGTTAGTTTTACGGTTAATTTAAAACATATTTTTTAAAAATAAATGAGCAGAACAAGTATTTGGCAAAGAGCCTGAAAAACCTCAGATTAATTCAACAGTCTATTTTTTGATGGTTCAAAGTGTATTAGAAAAATATTTATTATTAAATTAAAGTTAATGAGTCATTTTGAAAACACTTTTATTTTCAAATATTATTATATTTCAAATAAAGTGGAGCGTAAAAATACGTCCATTAGAATTAACTTTTAAAATATACACTAAAACACTTTTTATTTTGCTTAAAAGACGTCACATATCAATATAAATATTAAAGATGTTAAAATTTAAAATTTACATGTTTCGATTTCTTCATCAAATCGTCATCAGAATATACACAAACCACAAATACAATGTACATAAAAACCAGAGATTAAATTAATTAAAAACCAGAGAGTCTGAACAGTCACTATGTGAAAGAAGGTACTACGCCCTCTATACTTTTAATTTTAACACCGCTCTTAGATCCATGTACAGACTGCTTCCCACTATTATTCAACCACTTAATGCATGCCAAAAACATGGTTTGTGGTTTGTATATATTCTGATGACGATTTGCTGAACAAATCGAAACATGTGAATTTTAAATTTTAACATCTTTAATGTTTATATTGATATGTTGACGTCTTTTAAGCAAAATAAAAAGTGTTTTAGTGTATATATTAAAAGTAACTTTTATTTTCAAAAAATTATTCCTCACTAAAACATATGTGCACAAAAATTGAAATATAAAGATTGAAATAAATATCTCACAATAAGAAAAATTACAATCCAGTTGATCAAAAGTGTATAATGAAACATGTATTTTAAATCTTTTCAGTTAAATAATTATTCATTAATTATTTCCTGGATGAAATAGCAATTAATCATTTAATGATTTTTTCCAGAAAAAAGGGTCTAGCGAATTTGAATAATTACTCTTTGAATAACAATGAATATCTGATAAATATTTAATTAAATTTTGAAAACATCTGTTTTAATTTATAAAATTATAAAAAAAAAAAAGAAATATCACAAAAGAAAAGTGTGTAACTTTTAATGAAATTATATTAATCTAAATCACTAAAATAGATTTATACGTTTTAGTCGGCACGGGAACATATTTTTTTTTTCCTACTAAGAATGACATAATGGAAGATTTTAACGGAATTTAATGATAATTTATTAGATGATTATATGGGTTATAGAATGATGTTAATTTAATCAGTTTTAATTTTCAGAACATTCGACATGTATACATTTCTAAAAATATAAAGGTATTGAGAGTATTTTTTTTTAGTAGATTCTAATTATATTGAAAATAAATCTTTCGAATATCATGGTATTTCCATCGACCTGCGTGTAATTTAATTGGGGTCAGTTTTTACTGTATTTTGTGAGGTATGTGTGTTGCGAAATCTAGTAGATGAGCATCTTATATTAGATTTAGAACTAGCGGATTCATGGAGGATGGTGGGATATCGTAGGTTCTCTAAACTATATCGACTATGGCCGATTGTCGAGTTGTATGTTAGCCGGTACCCTGATATTTAAAGGTAATCTAATCTACTCTAATGTATAAAGGTAATGTAGTATTTTCTTATATACAGGGGGCGCCAGAAAAATATATACACACTTTGAATAATTACAACTCCAGATTTTATTGACATATGAGTAATATTTAAATTTCAAAAGAATCTACATAATATGTATAACTATTCCTTTTACAGAAGATGTTTAAAGTTCTCACCGTTGTGGTCAATACACTATTTATAACAGTGGGTTGTCACAAACATGAAAAAACATTTCATTTCGAGTTGTGGCGCATTCTTGCCCAATTGCAGTTCCGGAACGTTGTCTATGAACATCGATTCGTTTCAAACTTATCTTTTTCCGATGAATTGTAAGTCGCATAGGTGGATCTGCTCAAAACTCCCTGCGATATTGTTTTTGTACTTCTGCTACATTTTCATTCTTACAATAGTATTTTTAAATATTTTTTTTTTCAAAACTTAATCTTGGTCCGCTCATTATTTCCAATTAAATATACTTTGAGAAGAAAGAAACATTAGAATGTTATGACCCGTTAAACTATGTATGGTTAAATTTTTTTGACGCACCCTGTATATGGACAGTATAGTTATCATGACACCTATTTTCTCGTATGTCGGGATGATAGGAAATTTTTGTCGAAAAGTGCGATGTCCATATGTTTTTTTGTAAGGAATTTATGAAGCTTTTGTTATGTAGTTGATTTTAGTGAAGACTGTAATTTTGTGGAAACTGTAAGTGTTGTGAAGGTATTTCAGCATATGTTAGTTTATTTAAAAAGTTCTTTAGTTTTCTTATTCATTTCTAAATCTCTTTTTAAAATTTTCCAACATAGTTGAAAAGTATTTATGAATTTGGTTTACATGTATGTCTGTCCGTCTGGTCGTGCTCTAACTCGCTTAAAAATACTCATATTCCCATGTTATTTTTGTATGTTAAAGAAGTTCACTATAGAATGTTATCTATTGGAAATGAAATGTGTAGCATTTACAGTTCGTTTACAGGGACACATAAAATAATTCTGTTGCATTATGATCTATGAGAAAAAATCGCTCCGGTGCATTTTATTTAAACTACTAGATATGTTTAATTGTATAAAGAAAATTAATTTCTTAATAATATTATGCTAGTGTTGCAAAGCGATATAATGTACGCCTAAGGTATGAAATTTCGTTTTTGTTATTTTTAAGCAAATGAATGATTCGTCAGCAGAGACATAACAGACTGTACTTATGCAAATGTTTAAAAGGTGTTTACAGTTGATTTCTGTATAAAAGGCACATGCTAGTTCCGCTCTTGGGGTTTCGGAATATCCAGTTGCTTTGAATAGCTAGCAGGAGCTGTAATAGTAACACTATTTTAAAATTTAGTTTGAAATCATTTTCAGTTGACGGAACTCGTAGTTAGTAGACAAAGTAAAACGTAGTTGTAGCACTCAAACCTATCTGTTGCAAACACTTAATTTTGTATCATATCGAGTAGTTCTTGAAATTGTGTTCATATTTCTGATTATTTACTATATTTAAAGTTTACAGAACTGTAAGTTTCTTTCATAGTTTTGTTATCTTACTTCGTTAATTTGTGGTTAAAACTGTGAATTATGTGATCTTAAAGTTTTAACTAAGGTAAAAATCTTTTATGGAAAGTAGTCGATGTTTAGTTTTTATTTACAATCCCAAGCCTGATTTAGTTCAATTAATTTGTATATTATTTTTATTAAAGTTTCCTTCCATTTGAATAATGGCACATAGCAGCACTATCGTCTCAGAACAGTCGTCACAATTTCTTATTTAGCATCTTCTCTTATATCAACTTTCACCAAAAATATTATCGAAATGTGAATGTATTCTAAATAAAATGCAATTAGCTTAATATTTATCCTCTTCTTTTTGTTATATTTAATTTAAACAAATAAAAAATAAATAAAAAAATAAAAAAAAAATTATAAAAATCTTGTATAGCCTTAATTTCTTATTTAATCTCATTCCCAGCTATACCAAAAAAAAAAAAAAAAAAAAAAAAAAAAAAAGAAAATATAAATAAATAAATAATTATATATATATATATATATATATATATATATATATATATATATATATATATATATATATATATATATATATATATGAACATGTCTCGAACCCTATTTTTAATTCTTAAACTTTTTATCAGTAGTATTTAACTACAGCTATACCGTTTTACTTCCTATTATCGACTCTATCCTTAATCTCTTTTGCTTTTCTTATTATTCCAAATTTATTCTTCCATTCCTTAAATTTATCTTCTTTTCCTTTTAATTGCTAATAAAGCAATCTTATCTTTTCCCAACGGCTCACTATTAAAAGACAATCAACTCACAATCGACTGGGCGTAAAGTTGCTGCAACTAGGAAGCCCCTGAACCGGCATCAACTGTTCCGAACTGTTGCTGTCACATTATTGCTGCCATTGTTTTGATGTGGCGTGGAATATGAGTTATTTGGAAGTCATTGAGACATCGATATGAAACATTTTGTGGCTAGTTGTAAATGATTAAAAATGTCGACCGGTTATTTCGTATTGCAGTAATCCCATGACGGTGAATTTGAGAATCGTTATGCGGGAAATTAAACGTCACAATTTGCTCACCATTGTGGTTGCGATTCCTGTGAACATTTGTGACGTCATACCCATGGTACACGTCTATTCTTTTGGTGTCAGCATCAGTTATTGATATGCCATTACAATTTTAAAAATCTCAATTTAATTCAGTATAATATTAATTTAATTCAGTTTAATCAGTTATTATTGAATATAAAAACTAATTCTTAAAGCAAAATATAAGTTTTGAAAAAACTATTACCTGCCATGAAAGCAATACGTATAAACAGTATCTTATGAATTCATATTTAAAATAGAGTATATTTTTAATATCGATAATCTGGGAAAGGTTTGTTATTTTCATCAGATATATAAATGGTGATAAAATGAAATTGTCACAAAGCCATTAGTATTAAATCACCATTAATTATCATTATTACTAATGCCTGATTATAAAAAAAGCAGAAAATATGTTCTGTTTTTATGTTCAGAAAAATGTATTCAATTTCTATGATGATTACTCTAACATTCATACGATCGAAATTGATATAATGCATTCAATGCTTTTTATTCATCGTCTTTGTATCACTCAGTGATTTGGCTTTACAACATTAAACATTCTAACTTCATCCTAATAAAATCATTTAATCCTTGTGTTATTAATAGTCAAAATCTTAACAGTTAAATTCATTTTTAAGTCTTCGTTATGTGAAATTTATAACTCAAAGAAAAATATTTAAGCTATATATTTTGGATTCATATATAAAATATACTTGCAATTTTATTTAAAATTGGAATATTCCGCAAAAGTTTTGTCATTTTTATCGGATATAAAAATAGTGATAAACTGAAATTGTCACACTGCCATAAACAGTTATACGTGAAATTCTTGACAAACACGATATCTTATTGGGTACTTTTTTATTTCAAAACTTTTATAGCTTCTACTGTCACAATTTGTTCTCAGAGATATATTGATCGTCACCCCCTTTTACTGAAAGTTCTTTGAAACATAATATTGCTTCATGTGATACGCTGTACATAAAATTCTGCTTTGGGACATGCTACATGAAAATTCTTTCCAACATATATATTTTTATATAGTATCTGTTTTGAGACGCATTTTAATGTATGTGTCTTTTTCTTAATTTTTTCATTAAAAGTCTTAAAAAGTGAAATATGAAAATATTATTTTCATATACATTACTACTATGAAACTGAAGACATTTGGGTTCATGTCGCAAAGCAGACATGAAATAATACTGAAAATTGGAGGAATAATTCGAAAAAAAGACAAGTCTATATTGTGAAAAAAACCTCCCCTCACATTATTTTTTATAAGTCCGAAATATTCAAAATAGGTCATTAATGGACAGAGAAAAACAGTTTTTTCAACTAGATAAATCATATTCAATGGTTGGAGTATCATAGTTGAGATTATTCCAACAGAGCAAAAATTGCCGGGACCTGGACTCGAACCTGGGTACTTTGGCTTGCCGTATCAACGCACTTCCTACTGAGCTATCCCAAAGATATCCTGGATGGCATAATTTACTCTAATTTGTTGGATATGGCCGCTAACTGCAGCGCTAATTTTATTCATCCGAGCTATAACTATAGCATTTTACATGAGGAATGTGATACAACACGGAGATTCCTGTATACCATGTAATTAGTGTTGAAGGGGCGAGGCCAACGAGGTAAGCGCGTAACATCAGAATATTAAATTCTTCAAATTAAAATTAACTCTGGTCTTCAACATGCAGAAAGAAAAGGAATTGCTTACCTTTTCTAAGGTCTATCCAATTTATGAAATATCCACTGGTTTATATATTTCAACTATTTGAGAATTTATTATAAACACTTCTTGAATAATCGTGTAGATGTACCTCTGCTGAAATAAGACTTGTAAAAAAATTATATTAATGCACAATTCACATTGAATAAATAAGTTCACGTTTGGATTGATTTTAAAAATTATATTTAACATTACTTAAAATTTTAAAAGGTTTACATTTAGATTAATTTTAACATCAGGAAACATTTTTTCCTGTGACTTTACAGAATGAAGGATAGTAATACACTGACTCATTTTCACAAAGTTTGGAAAGTTATGAGTAAAGTTGCATCATTTCTTTGAAACAAATTGACGTTGAATAATTGTCCTTTTAAATGTTTTAGTTCTGTAATAAGTTTATAATGGCATAATCACAAATAACAAATTATAAACATATTTCACATTATTAGAAGAGAACGATTATAACGAGGTAATAAATCTCTATTGCTTGATAAACTTGAAACTTAAGAGTCATAAATTAGGTCACTTGTTTTAAGAGATGAGAGAAAAATTATCGTTGGGTTTTTATCTGCGTGCTTCATCATTTTCTTTATTTATTTATTTTACTTTGAGTGGAAAATATTAAGTGATTGAAATGAATGGATTAGTTTTTTACAATTTCCCCCTTAATCCGTTCATGGGGATTAACTAATATTTTCATTGAATTTCTGTGTTCGATGAATCGAGGCTTGGGTAAAGGTTTGGTAAGTGCATCAGCTATCATTTTTTCTGTTGGAAGATATCTTAACTCAATTATGCCTTCTTCGCTATATTGTTTAATGGCATTAAATTTGACGTCGATGTGCTTTGATCTTTTCGTGAATTTTTCTGATTCAACCATTTTTATGGTACTTTGATTGTCTTCATATAAAGTGATTGGTTTTTGCTGTGGAAAGCCTAGATCGTCAAGTAACTTCAATAACCAAATTATTTCTTGGCTAGCATGTGCTGCGGACACATATTCAGCCTCTGCTGAAGATAAGGCAATGCAACTTTGCCTTTTCGTCGTCCACTGAATTGGGTTGTTGCCCAACATATATAATATTCCCGATGTTGATCTACGGGTTTTGGTATCACCTGCCCAATCAGCATCAGCGAATACCTTTAATATTGGTTCTTCATTAGTGTTAATTATTAATTTTAGTTCTTTAGTATGATATAGATATCTTATTATTCTTTTTACGGCTTGCCAGTCTTTTTCGCGAGGATTCTCATTTCTTCTGCTTAAAATGTTTACTGCTGCTGAAATGTCAGGTCTCGTTATGGTTGTTATATAAAGCAATGAACCAAGTGCCTGGCGATATTTAATATTATTTGGCATTAAATTATCATCATCATTTAATTTGTTATATCCTGGTTCCATTGGAGTTTTGCACGGTTTGGAGTTTTCAAGATTGAACTTTTTCGCTAAATTTTCAATCTTAATTTTTTGATCAAGAGAATAACCGTTAGGTAATTTCTGAATTTGAGTACCTAAATAGTTACTAATATTGCCTAGATCCTTTAATTCGTATTCTTGTTTTAGAGAATTTACGATTTCTTCTATTATTTCATCTTTGCTGGCGATGAGTATATCATCAACATATATTATTATGTACGATGTATGATCTTTTTCTTTTCTAGTGAAAAGACATGTGTCTGCTGTACTTTGGATAAAGTTCAAGTTGTCTAGTGTTTCAGCGATTTTAATATGCCAAACTCTGGCGGCCTGTTTGAGGCCATAGATTGCCTTTTTGAGCTTGCAAACTTTTTCAGGAAATTGTTCGTTTACATAGCCTTCAGGTTGATTTATATATATTTCTTCATTTAAGTTCCCATGAAGAAAAGCGGTGTCAATATCTACATGTCGCACATTCAAATTATTATAAGCTGCTGCTAAAAGAAGTGTTTTGATGGTACAATGTTGTGCTACTGGTGAAAATGTTTCTTGATAATCTTCCCCATATTTTTGACTGAAACCTTTGGCAACAAAACGTGCTTTATATTTTTGTGTATTTCCTGAACTATCAATTTTTCGTTTGAAAATCCATCTACTTCCTATGATTCTTTTATTAAGAGGAGGATCGACTAGATCCCATGTATTATTTTTCATTAACGATTGTATTTCGTTTTCAGTGGCTTTAAGCCAGTTTTTATTTTCTAGTGGATTGTTTATTTTGATAAGCTGTTTCCAGTTTCCAGGTTCTGTTGTATCGCAATCATTTGCTAAAGCAATAAAATTGTCGGAAGTATATCTTTGAGGTGGTACTCCTCTGTTTTGTCTTTCAGATCTACGAGGTTGATGTGTTTCTGATTGTTTGGGCGCGTCAGGTGTACAGGGTGTGTCACCTATTTCTATTTCAATGTATTTTTTATCTTCAATTAATTGTTCGTGATCATTAATTTTCTCGTTTAAATTGTTCAGTTTTTCTTCCAGAAATTTTACAGATCTGGAAATTATTATTTCACCATTTTTAGTGAAAACGCGGTATCCCTTTGTATTATTATCATAGCCCATGAAGATACCCTCTTCTGCTGTGTCATCTAGTTTAGATCTTTTGTGTTTGTTTATGTAAGTGTATACTTTACAGCCAAATACACGTAAATAATAGAGATTTGGTTTTCTTTTGAACCAAATTTCATATGGCGTTTTATTTGTCAATTTAGTGGGGAGCCTATTTTGGAGGTGATTAGCAGTATTTATCGCTTCACCCCAGAACCTATGAGGTAAATTTGCTTCGGATAATAGGCTTCGTGTCATTTCAATTAAACTTCTGTTTTTTCTCTCAGCAATGCCATTCTGGCTGGGACAAAATGGAACTGTGTATTCATGTTTTATACCATGTTCCCTTAGAAAGGCTTCTGTTTTTGATTCATTCATTTTATTTTTACTATCACCTTTTGTATTTTCAAAACACAACGATGTGTACTTTTTGTATTTGTATTGTGTTTTAGGTGTAGTGGTCTGTGTGTTTCTGTTCTTGAGATGCCAGCATTGTTTGTAAGTGTGATTTGATTGTTTACAGTAGGTACAATATTTGTTTTGCCCTTTATAATCTTGAGTGTATTTCTTTTGTGTTTTAAACACCTTTTGTGAGTTTTCAACTTGCTCACTATTTTCTACCCGTTTATTAAATTCATCAGTAAGTTTGCTCTTGATGAATTCGGGAGTTAATTCAATTTCATTTCGGGCTTCGAGAGCTGTTATTAGAGTATTATAACTCGCAGGTAACGAGCACAATAGAAGTGCAGATAAATGCGAGTCGGTTATGTTCTCTCCTATTGCGGAGAGCTTATCTTTTATTTCCAGTATATTAGTAATGTGTTTGTGCATGTTCCCATTTTCGGGAAGTTTTGCACTATACAATTTTCGTAACAAATACAATTTACTGGACAAATTGGCTCTCTCATGAATATTTTTTAAACTATCCCATGTCTGTTTTGCTGTTTCTAAATGTTTTACATGAACTATTTGCGTATCGTCTATACTCAGGTTTATTAAAGCGCGAGCTTTTGCATCCTTTTTTCTCCAATCTTCGTTAATTGGTGTAGGGGGTTCCTGAGTTACGAGTTCGTACAAATCTTCCTTAATTAACAACATATTAATTTTAAACTTCCATATAGAATAATTATTATTGTTTAATTTATCTACTATTTGCATTTCCTTTATTGTCGCCATCTCGGAGAACTTGTTTATACAGTTTTTAAAGTTTTATTAGTTTAAATAGTTTATTAAATTCAATTATGTTTTCTTGAATTTTTAATCTAGCATAAGAGCTGAGTATTATTTTTATCAATTAGAGTCAATTATTAATCCTTAAGAATAAATTCTGAGTTCATATATTCATCAGGCTCATGATCACTGTTGAAGGGGCGAGGCCAACGAGGTAAGCGCGTAACATCAGAATATTAAATTCTTCAAATTAAAATTAACTCTGGTCTTCAACATGCAGAAAGAAAAGGAATTGCTTACCTTTTCTAAGGTCTATCCAATTTATGAAATATCCACTGGTTTATATATTTCAACTATTTGAGAATTTATTATAAACACTTCTTGAATAATCGTGTAGATGTACCTCTGCTGAAATAAGACTTGTAAAAAAATTATATTAATGCACAATTCACATTGAATAAATAAGTTCACGTTTGGATTGATTTTAAAAATTATATTTAACATTACTTAAAATTTTAAAAGGTTTACATTTAGATTAATTTTAACATCAGGAAACATTTTTTCCTGTGACTTTACAGAATGAAGGATAGTAATACACTGACTCATTTTCACAAAGTTTGGAAAGTTATGAGTAAAGTTGCATCATTTCTTTGAAACAAATTGACGTTGAATAATTGTCCTTTTAAATGTTTTAGTTCTGTAATAAGTTTATAATGGCATAATCACAAATAACAAATTATAAACATATTTCACATTATTAGAAGAGAACGATTATAACGAGGTAATAAATCTCTATTGCTTGATAAACTTGAAACTTAAGAGTCATAAATTAGGTCACTTGTTTTAAGAGATGAGAGAAAAATTATCGTTGGGTTTTTATCTGCGTGCTTCATCATTTTCTTTCTTTATTTATTTTACTTTGAGTGGAAAATATTAAGTGATTGAAATGAATGGATTAGTTTTTTACAATTAGGTCATAATGAACAGATAAATGTTTTTTTTTAACTAGATAAATCATATTCAAAGATTGGAGTATCATAGTTGAGATTACTCCAACAGAGCGAAAAATGCCGAGACCAGGATTCGAACCTGGTTACTTTGGCTTGGAAAAACTGGTAGGTAGGCTTTGAAAAAAACTTTCCTCTGTTCATTATGACCAACTTACACGATATACAGTAGTTTACGTATTGTATCACATTCATAATGTAAAATGCTATAGTTATAGCTCGGATGAATAAAATTAGCGCTGCAGTTTGCAGCCATGTCCAACAAATAAGAGTGAATTATGCCACTGAGGATTTCGTTGGGATAGCTGATTAAGAAGAGCGTTGGAACGGCAAGCCAAAGTACCCCGGTTCGAGTCCTGGTCCCGGCGTTTTTCGCTCTGTTGGAATAATCTCACCTATGATACTCCAATTAATGAATATGATTATTCAACATAGTTTAAGCCTATATTTTAATAATATCCCTTTTAATACAGAAACTTAAAAAAATGATACTTATATATATTTGAATGTGTTAGTTGAACATTTCTAAAAAAAGTAGCTTTGTTCCGAACCTTAAACACAGACTTCGGCCTCATTCACAATGGAGCTCAAAAACGTAAATTCTGCCGTAACTTCCGTTGCCGTTGAAAGGGATAGTGTTGATGGTCAATGAAATTTACGAGGATTTTTCCGTTTCTGAGCAACAGTGTAAATGCGTATTTAGAATTATCCAAATACTAAAGATTTTCGAAATTGGCAAAAAATAAAATATAGACATAAGAAATATAAATTAAATATCAATGTTAACTCTCTTTAATTAATTTTTAAAGAATATATTTTTAGAAAACAAATGCGCACAATTTGGATTTCAATAACATTTACTTATTCAAATGCAATTAAATGAATGTTCCTGACATCGTTCCAAATATTTTGCTATTCGTATGACTGGAGTTCGGAGAACTCCAATTGGATTTGTATGACATTATTTCGACTGTCACATTTTTGTATAAAAACTTTGTGAAAGACAGTTTATATGATGACGTGAAACACATTCTATAGACATCGTTATCACAACGATTATTATTACGGCTATTAGTACATTTTAATGTGCATTAATGTAAAAATTTAAAACAAAGTCTCCTTTGTTAGTTTCAAGTTGAGACAATTCATCATGATTCTTCTACATGGACGTTGAAATACTAATGTGGTTATTTGTGCGAATCGCTTTATAATGCAAGAGAAAAAACCCGTCTTCTTAGTTAACAATAAGTTTGTTAGTAATAATAAAGCAGTTTAAAGGCAAACTTTGTTAAATATTTCACTGACGGAAAATTATTTTAGAATTCTTAAAAAATGACTGTAATAAACTAAAAATTCTATATTTTAAAATGGAAGATTCCGTAAAATTTTGAAATTTTTTATCAAAAATGCATAAGGATAATATAAATTTATCTCGCTGCTATAAACAGTTTTGCAAGAAACTTTTTACAAACACGAAATTGCTTTTCTTATTTCAAAACTTTTATGTTGTCTACTCTCAAAATTGAGATTCATCGATCATAATAAGTTTTTTTAGATCTTTGATACTTAACCTTGTTCAATATGAAAAACTGTATGTAAAAGTGCACTTTGGAACATACTTTTTGAAAATTCTTTTCTATATCTTTCTTCGTTTCTTTTAACATATTTTTTTAAATATATGTTTTAAGAAGAAATAAATTGAACACATTATGAGTCTTGTAGGTGACCTGTGAAATTTAAATCACTAAGTATAGTTTCCCGTTTAACGTGTTTATTTATAACCATGCGAAAGTTATTATCGTTATAAAATAAATGGGATTATTACTCATAGAACTGACTGTTAAACGTCATATATACATACATTTTGTTATCATGAATATAAGCCCTTATATTGCCAATATAACTTAAATTAATTAAGTTTAACATAAATAATTTGATTACTGCAAATTGCGCATGTACTTGTGAATTTATTTTTCACTACTTTTTATTATTTCAATCATATGTTTTCATGTACAATTGCTACTTTTTTTCATCCTTACTTCTTGTAATGTATACTATTGAATCAAACGGTTGAATCTTCGTAATTTTGTCCATTGCCTTACATTGTTAGGTGATTTATCCTTGTAAGTTTCTGATTGCAATTTGGTTCATTTCTATATACTAAATGATCCTAAAAATTGGATAACGTCTATAGAAACGATTTTATGTTGTGATTTAATAGTCATTTTATTTCCAACATTTTTATTATATTAAACTTCTTTTATAAATTGCTACAGATGGGCTTATATTGATGGAATTTATTCATTTTGTTTCATATAAAAAAAATCACGTAATTGATACACATTTTTTATCATTTATATAATCTCTCATATTGGTAATATAATTAAAGTAAATTAAGTTCAAAATAAATAATGTCATTACTACAAAATGCGGATTTAATTGTGTATTTACTTTTTAGTATTTTTCAATTCTTATTATTTCAGTCATATTTTTTCACGTAAAGATGTTGCTTTCTTTATCTTTACTTTTTGTAATGTTTACTATTGAATCAAACATTTGAATTTCCGTAATTTTGGCTAATGCCTTACATTGTTACGTATTTTATGATTCAGAGTTTCTCATTGCAGTTTGCTTAATTACAGTAATTGATGATATTAAATTGTTATTTTCTTGTTTACTTCCAATTTACTTCCAATTTCTTTATAACCATAGCTTTATACACTCAAAAATATTGTTATACATTGATTTCTAGGTAACTAATCAACTCTTTATGATGTTTTCTTACTTTTATTATACTTTACTAGCTCAAATATTGAAAGGTGGCAAAGAACTTTAGCAACTTGATAGCAATCATAAGAAATAGTGATAAAAGTCCGCCTATAAGTTTCAAAATAGGACATTTTTGAAAATTAATCCTACCCTAGCTTTGATTGTTACATTACCAAATAAAATGAAATCTGTCTGTTACTCCAAACATTCATATGCTTTGGCTACAGACAAGAAAATGAAAAATATTGATCATCAACCTAACCATGTTTTACTGCCTTTTTCTGATTATTGGGCTATAAAGTTTGATAAAATAATTATAATTCAACAAACTGTATTGCATAATATTCTTAATTAAATTATCTGTCCAGCGGTATGTTGCTTTTATGGTATTACTAAGAAATATTTGGTGTTATAATCCATCAAACATAAAAAAAGCATTTTTCGCAAAATGTGTGCACAATTTTGGCCACCACTGTATATTAGTATACGGTATGGTGTACGATTAACTTCTATAGTATCGAATCAAAAAAGTACCGAGTTATAAGGTTGCGCGTCGCCACTAAATATGCTAAATAAAAAAATATATATATTTAAAAATATTTCAATTCAGAAATTTGTAGAAAATTCTTCGATTGGTTTAGCATTATCTTGCGAATTTCATATGCTAACGAAGGTAGGGTCTTGAGAAAGGCAAAATAATCGTTGAAAATATAAAATCCAAGATTCAATATAATTAACGAGAAAATATTTCGTAAATTAAACCAATTTCCAACGCTACGTAAAAATGTCAGTTTGTAAAAATTAAATAATTTCAAGTAATCGAAACATTTATATAATAGATTTTATAAAAGCTAGAATCCAATATCAATATATATTTAAAAATAATTTTTGTTACTGACATTTTAATTATACTCTAACAGAAAATTAAAAAAATTAATCTCATGTAATTATTCCAGACTGCCACAAATTATGCCATATAAATTCATATTTATTCATATAATTTTAGTAGATAAACATCGACATGTATATTTATCTTACGTGCATGTTTTAAATTGTTACATAATAGAATGTATACACAAATTGAATGTATTTTATTTACATTGTTATAGTGCTATTCGAACTCAAAATATTTCCATTCTTTTTGGTTGCGCAGCTCGTTTTGCACGTTTTGGATTTCACATTCCGTCTTCAAACTGCATCAAAGAATCATGATAATAAACTTCAAGGCAAAAACAAATAGCTTATTTCTAACGTTTGAAATATGTTTCAACATCTAAGCTGAGTAAGATAAAGCACCAAAATCATTAGGAAAAGTGCGATCGATAATTTTGAAAATGGTATTCGTCTAAAATTATTTGCATTTCAAGGATGCAATATATTGCTAAATATTTCGGAAAAACAATTCAGATAAGAAAAGTGTAATTCTAATCTTATGTTTTTACGAGCAAACATTTAGATATAAAAACCTTTTAAGAAGTATTCTTCAATAATAGTATATTAAATAAACATATTTCTTAAAAAATGAGGTTAGAAAGAATAATTACTAGATAAAATTTTATAAATAACACGACATTATTTAAAGATTTCGCAAATTTAAACTTAACCCGTCAGCACACGCGCTACTCGAATGCTTAGTATAATCCTGAATGTTATATACAGAATTTTACATTTCCCATCACGTATTAAGCTAAAGTTTAGTTCTGATAGATGTCGCATAAAACAACTGAAAACGCATTTCCGGCAATTACCATAGATAAACGGCGGTGCATCCATTTCTTGCGGAGCCCTGTATATGAATTTAGTTTTAGTCTATAAATATTTTTAGAGTACTAAATATAAAACAGTTGAAAAACGCATTACACATTTGAAAACCACCATTAAGCAATTCCCGCCAATACAATCTAATGCTTTTGAATTATTTTAAAACTCTGATGTATTACTTTATACACACAATACAGTTTGCAAAACTTTAGTTAAACGTAAAAATTCCAAAGTTAAAAACATACTTCCATCAATTATCACTCATAGACACTTCTGTATCCGAATTATTTTGTGTGTCTATCTAATTAAACATTAAATGCTACACTCTCTATATACTTCAGTAAAAATCGTGTAATGCACTTCAATAATGTATTTAAATTTCGTTATGTTTGAAACAATTTAACATTGTTAACGTAGCTGAAGTATTTTGTGTAACCCTATAAATGAATGATTGCAGTCCATATTCTACATAAAACCTGTGTAATGAACCTCATAAATGCATAGCAATTTCATTATGTTTAAAATAATATAACAAAATTAAATACACTGTATATGCGTTTTCTCCATAAACCATAATGTATCTGAATTCTTTTGAGTGTGTATGTAAACGAACTATAAATCATATAAATATCGTATTCAATAGGAAACATGCTATGGTACATCACAATAACATATATCAATAGCGTATAAGTTGAAGTATATTTACACGAGTTAGAGTGCAGACAGACGGACAGACCAATAGGTGTACCGAATTCATAAACACTTTTTCTATTACGTTAGAATGAGGTCAGAAAAAAAAATCAGATTAGCTTTATTTTTATCTGATTTTTTCATTATGTCTACATTTTTCACTAAACCAAGAAAAAACAACATTTACATAAATAAAACAAATACTCTCTACTGCTATATATTTCACACTACATAAAGATTTTAAAATTATGAAATATCTATTTTCCATAAAACATACATTATCATTCTTTTATGATTATTATTGATATTATTCCTTTTGAATCTTTTACTCATACATCATTACATATTAATGTATAATTACATGCATTCTCTCAAATAGCAAATTTATAAATATATTTCAATTCATTATAAAATATAATGATACTTTTTTGTAAAAGCCAATTTTGCCGTATTTGATTTCATTTTGCTTTGAAAACTCGGTATTTCTTATTAGTAAACATACATCAAAGTGATTTTGTTTTCTACATTTTTTATTTCTCCTGCATACAAACTAGCTATCAATATTTTCAATAAATAAGTATGCCGAAGATGTTGATGCTAAAATTATTTTAGAAATTCATGTACCAAAGAAAAAAAATAAAATTACGATGGCATTCAAATTTTTTGAAGGAATTGCATATTGCACGAATGTGGTTTAAGAATGCACAAAAGATGGAAAAAATAAATTTCCAATGAAAAATTATACTTTACGAATAACTATAATTTGAGAAATATGTCAGATGAAAGAAGATATTTTTATTTGTTTAGATATTTTCCTCATATATTTACATATTTCGGCATAACTACCACTGACACGGTTTTATACATAAAATCATCAAGAAATGTGAACAGAATATTTGAAAAGATTCCTTTGGTTATATCATTTTATGAATATCAAACGAAATGTTATGATTGTATACATAACTTATTTTTGACATATAAAAAATAATAATGGCAGAAGAAAACTGCTGCTTTGTCTGCTGTATTCAGATGGTATATTTTTAAGTTACTAGGATTGAGAAAAAGTATGTAGAATTTAAATTGGTTAAAAATTTGGGAACATGCGTGAATACGTAATTGTTATTTTTAAAGCATTTATTCCATGTTGAATAAGTACCTGTAGAAAAATACATTAAAAATATTTTATATATTGTTATTTCTACATACATTTTCGAAAATGTTTGATATGTGAGGGGCGATAGCGTATGAGACTTAAAAATAGCAGCATATAAAACGTTTTTTTTTTTTTTTCAAATTTAAAATACATGGTTGAAAGAATGTATTTGTCAGTTTCTTATAGAAATAAGAATAATATAAATATAATAGAATTTAATGTAATAAAATTTAATGTAATAAAATACTCCTGACCATACGTATTAAAGCATTTTTGTAAATGCTCATGTTTATGAAGCATTATAAAAAGTAAGCTATCCAAGAACTGACTCTGTTTAATTTTACGTCATTTAAACACCATGTTCTTAAATGTTCAATAATGTTTTTACAATAATGTTTGTTAGTCAGAATACATAACGTAAGGAAAAAAAATCTTTAACGTAACTTTCACCATACAAGTCGAGAAAAATACATGTACAAACTAGATTAATCTAGTACTCTTTTCTTTTTTTTGAAAAAAAAAGAACTACAAAGTAAAAAAGAACAGCTTTATAAATTCACAGTAAATAATATAAGTATTTTCACCAATTTATTAAATATTCTATTTTCATTAAACAGTGACAAAAAAAAACGTAGGAATCATTATTCTTAAAAATATGTATTTGAAGTATTGTATTTGAAGTATTTTATACAATATATATTTATGTTTCATTGTAGAATTTATTGTTTATATTTTCGCACGACAAATTTATATATATATATATATATATTTCTGTACATGATATTAATTAGTTATTCTATAATGTGAAAATGAAACTAACCGTATTAGATTTCATTTCACTTTGAAAAATCTACCTTTCTAAAATAAATTTTAAAGTGAAGGAAAAGCTTTTTAATTTTTATTACCCTCATATAAACTAAGTTTCAGCATTTCAATGTAAATAGGTATGTGCAGAGAGAGAACAACATTTTTGAAATATAAATATGAAAACAGAGAAAAAAAAGCTATTCAAAATTTTGAACCAATTAGACGTTCTTGGTAAAGAATACATAAAAGATTGAAAAAATATATTTTGGAATGTAAAATTATATTTTGCGAATACCTTTAACTTCACAAATGTGTTAGATAAAAGAAAATAGTTTAATTTATTAACATATTTTGTTCGGCAAGGTTTCTGAACAAATTTTACTGACACTGTGTTATAAAAAAATAAAAATAAATAGTCAAGTGACTTGAAGAGAAATTTTTGTAAAAAAATATTTTGGTTGTATGATTTTATTCATATCAAAAGTAATGTTATGATTGCATACACAACTTGATTATGCGGAATAAAAATAATAATAACGGCAGACTAAAACTATTCCTTTTTCTTAAATTGTTTTTCAAGGAATGTATCTCTTAGTTACATTTATAGTGATTTAAAAAGTAAAAATAATTGAATTTAAAATGATAAATCTATCTGTACCGGCGTAAAAAATATGTTTTAATGTTATCATAAAATATTTATTTATATTTACTTATATTTATAAAATATTTCCAAGTTAGAAATAGCGTCCCTAAAAATATAAATAACGGTAGATAGACATTTCTTTTTTCTATTTTGCAATTGTTTGTACAAAGTATATATTTCACAGTTACATGTCGAAAGAAACAAAATCATGAAAATAGTACAATTTAAAATGATAAAATAATTCTGCAACAGCTATCATTTTTTTTATATTTTTATATTATTAAACATTTTCCGCGTATGAAATATACATTGCTAAGATGGTAACTAGGTAGTTTTATTTTTAATGTATCAGCAAAAAATGTGCTATGTGTAAAACGGAGATTGCAGCATCTAATTGTATTGTTTTGTATGTCATTTAAAGTATGTTTCTATAATATTTCAAGTTTATTATGAATAAAAAATTATTACTAACCATAGTTATAATTGTTAAATTTTTATATAGTAACCATTTCCATCCTACCATATATATATACATGCAGAATCCATATTTATCTACACTTATTCTTACTTTTAACAAATATAATTCGTAAAACAAAATCTTGAATTTTATGTAATACACATTAATTAAAAAAATATAACCCATTTATGAAATATTATTTTTTAATTAGAAAGCGAAAGAAATACATAGAAATATTTACCCTTTCAATTACTTTATTTTATTTTATTTATTTTATTCAATGTAATATTTTTGTTTGTTTTTCAGTGTAACGCAACTGTACTCAATATATCTTTATATTTTATTGTATAATTTATAGAGTTACGTTCGAATAACATATCTGTACACATATATAAATAGTGATTCGATTATACCTTAAACAAACTTGCTGCGGCTTTTCTTTCATTTTTCTTTGAAAACTCGGAATTTTTTATTAGTAAACACACTTCAAAGTGTAGAAAAGTTTTCCCATCTCCCGCATACAAACTAGATTTCAATATTTCAAAGTAAATAATATACCAAGAGAGAGAAAATTATTTTTGAAATGTAAATATGAAAAACTAAATAAGAAAAACAAAATTCTATTAATTTTTTAACCAAATGCATGCGCTACGTAAAAAATGCACAAAAGATTGAAAAAATAAAATTTTACATTTTTCAATGTAAAGTTATATTTTACAAATACCTACAACTTCATAAGTATGTCAGAAAAAAGTTCATTGATTTCCATAATTCCCTTACAAATATTTCCGCCTAACTACCACTGGCACTGATTTATACAAAACATAAACTAGTCAAGTGATATGAAAAGAAATTTTTTCGAATGCTTCCTTTAGTTGCCTCATTTTATGAATATCAAAGGTAATTTTATGATTGCATTCGAAACTAGCTTTTGAAAAAATAAAAAATGTGAGATGAAAAATTTTTCATATTTTGAAATTATTTTTTGTAAGAATATATTTTTAAGTTACTATTATCAACAATAAGTGTATAAAAATAATACAATTTAATTGGTTAATAATAAGTGAACATGTGATAAATGTTTTTTTAATTATTTAAATTATTAGATGTCTAAAATGCATGTTTCTTGGAGTAATAAAAAGTTATTGATATATAGTTATATTTAAAACCATTATAGATAGAAATAATTTGATATATCAGAATGCCGATGGTGTTTAAAATAACAATAACGTTATAAAACTTTAAATATTTCGTTTATATTTGAATACAGATAAAATATGTTTATTTTATCTTTTTTTAACATTTTGCTCCAGACATATATCCGTTATTTTTTTATATAAAGAATAAGAACATAAATTAATAGTATTAAAGAATGATAAAATAGACCTGAGTATGTTTAATAAACATTTTTTTTAAATGTAATATTTTTCGCTGTCTAAGAAGCAAATCGCTAGGAAAGTATTAATACATGTGTTTTATATTTTGTTATTCTTAAATGTGTCAGAAAAAATTATATTTAAAAGACAACTATACAAGAACTGATTGCAGTTATTTTTATTTCATTTAAAATATTTTCTTAACTTCTTTAATAATTATTAATAGAATAAACATTATTTATAACCATAGATTAAAAAAAAAAAAAAAAAAAAAAAAAAAAACTTATGCATAAAGGTTCAGAGTAAGTGCCATCTGCCATATCCAGCTAAATACAAAATACATGAAGAAACTAGATTCATATACTTCTGTTTTATTTTTTAACAAATATTGAGTAAAAACATATGCTCTGCTTTTTATTTTCCGATAAATCAAATTATTCTCCTCAAAATTTATGATATATTCTTTTTATTTAATAATAACAACAACAAATACATAAATTCCTTTATTGTTTAAAATATATTTGATGCAATCTATGCTTATTTTTTATTGCGTAATTTATGGTTTTTCCTTCACACAATATTTACACCTACATTTTTTTACATTATTATATGTGTGCATATTTTGTATCATGTAAAAGCCAAACATACCGTACTTATCATTTTGATTTGAAAACACAGTATTTCTTATTAGAAAACATACTTCAAAGCAAAGGCAAGTTTTTCCCTCACCAGCATGCACACTACATTTCAATATTTGAAAGCAAAAAAATATGTTCCGGGAAAGAAAATTATTTTTCGAATGTGAAAAAAAAAGAAATAAGAAATCATGAATCTTTTTATAACGAATTTTATTAGCTTCGTGCAGAATACACGCACACACACACATAAAAAAAAAGAAAAAAAAGAGGCATTGTGAATTTTTCTTTGTCTATAATTATAAACTTTGTCTATAATAACCTATAATTTTATAAATATGTCAGATGAAATATATTATATTTTCATTTATTTAGAAATTTCTTCTGAACTCTTTTAGAATATCTAAAAGCGCTATTGCATGAGGCATTAAAGTTGCCGTTATTCTCAGGCGACACAATATTAACTTACGGCTTTAAAAAAGTTTCTCGAAAAACAAGCAAATTTTTATTTGTTGGAGCAATTTTGTCATCTATAATGTCTACTTAAGTAAATTTGTAGCAATATTGCTCGGAACAGCCAATCAAATGATTGGAAAATTGACGAGTGTAAGACTTGCCTGAACAGTCAAGTAAATGCTTAGAAAACTGACGAGTTGCGACAATTTTTGTCGCTTCAAATTATCCCGTGTAATAGCTCATTAATCATATAAGCTCTTTTTAAATAAAAGATAGGCATTTGATATGAAAAGAAACATTCTCAAAAGTTTTCGTTGGTTGCATCAGTTGGTTTCATCAGTTGGTTTCATCAGTCAAGGTGTCCCCAAACAATTTTTTTGGACGTATTAAAAAATTACAGCAAATCAAAACTGCATTCGGTTTTCTATTTTCAACATATTTGTTGAAAGAATATATATTTACTATTGATTAATATAAAGAAATAAGATCGTAAAAGTAATATTATATAAAATTAAAAACTATTTCCGAAATAAATCTTTATATATATATATATATATATATATATATATATATATATATATATATATATATATATATATATATATATATATATATTGTCTGCCACTGTAGCAAATGACTATGTGGATCCTGTTCAATATTTGTGTGCATTTGAGTCAGCATAGTACATATATTCATGAAGATGTTACTGTTTCTGAGAAAAATTCAAAAGTTTTTCGTTTATAGCATACAGAGTTTTCAATCGAATTTAACGATACTTTCCGAAAACTTAACAAAGAACAGTAGAAATAGTATACTGTAATTAAAATTTTAATATATTGAATATTTGAAGAGATATGGGTATTTGCATGAAATAAATTTTAACTGCGCATGCGCGAACTACATCAAATATTTTTTCATGATTTGGTAGTAAATACTATAGAGAAGCTCATATAAGAAGACCACTCAAATATCGTGAAAACTCAAAAAGATACATTCAACAGAGTGAGTTAATTGATAAATTGGGAAAGAGATCCCATATATTCCTATGGAATTTCTGCCCAATTTACCAATTAGCCCACTGTATTGCCTGTATCTTTCAGAAATTTCGAGATATTTAAATGGACTTTTTATGTAAGTTACTCTATAGAGCTGACTACCAAATCATGAAATAAAAAACTGATACAGTTCGCGCATGCGCAGTTAAAATGTATTTCATACGAATACTCATATGTCATGAAATATTCAAAATAGTCATCTTTTAATTTCATTATACTATTTCTTCGTCAAGTTTTTGGAAAGCGGTGTTAAATTCGGTTAAAAACTCTGCATGTTATATATATATATATATATATATATATATATATATAAAATCAATTTTTCACAGAAACTTTTAACATTTTCAAGAATATGCATGCTATTCTTGAAAAACAAAAATGCACAAAAATGGTGAACAAGACTTAGAAAATCATTTGCTACAGTGACGGATCATTTCTAGCATTTTCTGTTTCTTGCGGAAACGCAATTATTATTTTATTATTAAATTTATCATTACCCCCCCCCCCCAATTGTTCTCGAGTCTAAATCTTTACTGAAAATTATGAAGTCAAACATGAGCTTTATATCCTCATAGTTTAAGGGCATTTCCGGCATTTCTGACGAATTTCGGTAGATATTAGACGAAACATCTGAAATCTAAAGTGTCCGGTAGCTCCCTCTTAATTTCTGGATATCAGTGTATATAAATATATATTACAGAATTCTTTAGGCCTGAGAAGCACATCGCTAAGGTGTTAATAAAAGTACTCGACGTAATGTTGTTTTTAAACGTAGTAGTAAACATTTCGATATATAAAAAAGTAATGATGCAGGAATGCATTGTAAATGTTTTTAATGTTATTGAAAATATGTTCCTATAATATTTTATGTTTATTACTTAAATAAATAATAATGTTATCCATAGACATATTTGTAAAAAAATAAGTTAAGGTAACCATTTACATCAAACCATGCTATATATATAACAAAATTTTTAATTTATCGCGATACGCTAAATTATTTTTATCCCATCCTATTCAAAATTACTCTATAATACTGATTTCCTCCGTTTATTATTGTATTTTAACTCTATCTAAATTCAATGTTTGAATTAGTGCTAGTTAGTTCAATAAATGGCGTATTTATCTTTAAATGATAAAAACTTCCTAATATTCATCTCTTTAAAAAAACCGCATTATTCCCTTTTTATTTTTCTAAATTCCTAAAAAGGCAGTGTTTATTTTAATAATTTCAGATATTGAAAGTAATTCTCAAAATCATAAAATCTTTTTTCTTATATTAAAATGTAAAACATTTTATTTTAATTCCATTCTGGCTTTGATCCAAGTTCGATAAACCATTTTTCTTATTTTCTTTCTTCCTTTTCGTAGAAGTAAAAATCATTCCAGATTCTCAAACCAATAACTAACGATAATCAGTTAGTTTAAAATACTCTGGGTCACAGCTATTTTATAGAACATTATAGAATATTCTTGTCGTTTTTTTCGCGCCATTTGTTAGCGGAAACCACTGTACCTCCAAATTCTGACGCGTTTCGCAATGAATCCCTATTCTCCATTGGCGCACAAGCCGTCACGTGACCATGTATACATACGTTTTCGGAAAATGTTATACCGCTGCTCTTTGCTTCGAGTGGCAGTCAAAAAGAGAGGCCATAAGAGTGTGTTTGGGGGTCTGAGCTCCTAATAAATTCGAATATGTACCTGGTACTGGTAAAATGGAGATAAAATCTTTTTACTGGATACTGCTTCGTAATTGATTATTAAAGATGATTAATGCTAACATCTTTTTTATCCTGTATTTTGTCTTCGAGTGGATTTAAGCTAATAACATCTGTTGCTAGAATGTTATTACGAATTGGAGCTTGTCTTAAGATCTGAAATGAAGGATAATGGTGAAAGACGGTCTCCGCCTAGCCTTTTAAGATGCAAATAAATGCTCTTGGTGATTGCTCGAGTATTTATTTTGCCTATTTACACCGATCTCTGTAATGAATGCGACGACTGCACCTTGAAACTCCTAGCGTGGACCCGCCCTTGACTGAGTATCTCAAAATAACATCGAGTATCTGAAAAACTACTTATATAAAATGGAACTGCCACTGCATTACACCACCTCTCATCCTTAAATCGTGACATATATATATGTAAATGCATAAGATACATTTTTTACTATAATTTTTAGTTTTATGAAACACTGAGTAAAAATATACTGCTATATATTTCGCAATTAATAAAATAATTAATTCACAAATTTATGACATATTCTTTTCATTAAAATTTCACGAATATAAAAATCAGCATTCTCACAAAATACATGTATCAAGGACTTTATTTGAAATATTTCCTTCAATATATCTTTATGTTTTAGTGTATAATTTACTGTTATTCTTTCGCGGTACAAATTTATACATTATTTATATTTCTGTACATTATAATAAGTAGTGATTCTATTATGTAAAAGCGAAACTTGGAATATTAGATTACATTTCTCTTTGAAAACTTGTTTATATATATATTTATTTTTTTTATTAGTAAACCCACTTGAAAGTGAAGAAAAGTTTTTTCTTCCTCCGCATACAAACTAGATTTAAATATTTGAAAATAAATAAGTAAGATGAGGAAAAATGCATTTGAAAATTATTTTTGAAGTGTAAATAAGAAAATGTAAGTAAATAAAAGTTTTTAACCAACTTTCTGCAAGTGCTAGGTAAAGAATATACAAAATATTTTTTTGTTTTTATTACATTTTTCAATGTAATAATAATGTTATTGATAAAATAAAATTTTCGAACACCTATAACTTTATAAATATATCATATGAACTGAACTATTTTCACTTATTAATATATTTTCCTGCGTAAGATTCCCGCGTTAACGCAACTGAAACGCCTGTGTTAGTTTATTTTGTATTTTTTGCAATAATAATAATAATAATAATTAAAATATACGAAGAAAAAATACTTGACACGATGCCATTCATTGTGTAATTTTATGTATATTAAAAGTAAAGTTATGATTTCATAAACAACTTATTTTTGATAGAAAAAAATAACGGCAGGAGATTTTTTTTTCTGTTTTGTAATTGTTTAATCAAAGTATTAATTTCTTAGTTATTCTTATAAATAAATAAATGTTTCAAACGAAAACTATTTTAAAACATAAAATGTATCTGAACTTGCGTGATAAATCTTTTGTTTTAGCATTAGAAAATTCCCCCAAACCTAAAAAGTCATTAATAAAGTGCTTTAGATAAGGTTATTATGAAATATATCAGCAATGCTTTTTAATAATTAAATAGCAATGTTGAAGGCAAGTATAGTTATTATTCTAGTGTTATTTAATAAATGTTCATCAAATAATTAATGATTTTTATAACAATAAAAACTGTTAGTTACCACAGATAAGGAACGTGTGGAAAATAATACAAACTTATTTCCATCATCCCATATTCAGAAAAATACACACAGAAGGTATTTTTATTTTTATTTTTAAGTAATACCGAGTACAAAATATCAATGTTGTCTTGTATCTGATCATAAATAAAATAAATATTTTCCAAAAAATTTCGAAATATTAAGGGATGAAAATACGCATTCAAATATTTCTTTTTCTTAAAATATGTACTGTACTTTAAATTTTAACTTTTTTTAAAATATATCTTAATTTTTTTCTTTTTTATAGTTTATAGTTTTTGTTAGAACAACAAATTTATACATATTTTTTTTGTATATTAAAATATATAATGATTCTATTATTTAAAACCAAACTTACATTATTAAATTTCATATTTCTTTAAAAACGCAGTGTTTCGTATTAGTAAACACACTTCAAGGTGAAGATAAGTTTTTTCTTTTCCATCGCACAAACTAGATTTCAATATTTGAAAGTAAAAAAATATTTTCTTATAGAGAGAAAATTATTTTTGAAATTTAAATATGAAAAAAGAAAAAAGAAATAGTTCTATGAAATTTTCTAATCAATTGCACGCGCTAGATAAAACAAGCAAACAAACAAGAAATCCCCACAAAAGATTGAAAAAATAAATTTTTACATTTTTCAATGTAAAATTATACTTTATGAATACCTCTAACTTCATAAATATGCCAGGTGAAAGAGAATAATTTTATTTATTTGCATATTTTCCATAGAAAAGTTTCGACAAACTACTACTGACACGTTTTGTACAAAATATAATACAGTCAAGTGATGTGGAAAGAAATTATTGAAAATATTTATTTGGTTGCCTTATTTTATGATATTATGAAAGATAATGTCATGATTGTACATAGAATTTTTTTGGACGAATAAAAAAATCGTAGATAGAAAGTGACTTTTATTCTGTTTTGAAACTGTTTATTCAAAGAATGTATTTTTTAGTTACTATTTTGAAAATATTTCCCTAAAACTAATATAATTTAAAATGATTAAAAAATATCATAAGCATAAATGTATTTTATTTTAATTATTTATATTTTTTTCAAATTCATTAAAGTCTAAGAAGTTTTTTAAAGCACTTTAGCTATTTTTATAGATATTTCCATCAATGTGAAATTTGTACATTTGGCTTTAGTAGGAGGATTAAAATATTTTCATATTTAAGCGAAATGTTTATGGTGAAAAAATAATTTCAATGTTTCTTGTTGAATTTTTGTAAATTTTTTTAATGATTATACTACAAATAATATACACATTTTTATATATACCACAGATAAATACACATTTTTTAATATTCCAACACAACGTTTTTGTCATCTCTTACAACAGAAGAATACAGACAATACTTTTATTGAAGCACTGATATTTTTTAAAGAATGAACATAATTTAAATTATGTATTTTATATTCCTCATGTGATTACTTTTTATACACGGTGGTTTTTATAAACATCGTAGACTATTTCATAAGTGAATAAATTGCGAAATATTTACTATTTGTAAAATACAAAACGTTATGACAGATTATTAGTAATACATTACAAATTGCCGAACATACATCTTACCTTAGTTCTGAAGTCTCAGTTTTGATTGCACCGGAGGTGTTATACTATGACCAGTACGATCAACAGTATTTTTACCCTATGTTGTAGTGCATGGCTTTATTAAAGATCAGGTTTACAATCTGCCGCTTCAAAAATCTATTCCAAAATTTAAATTGGGAGTCAGCACTGCACTTGTTTTAAATGTCGTATATAGGCTTACAAACACACGATAAAAACGGATTCACCAATTTGAGGAGCCCTACCAGTGGCTGAGAGGTTCTGCTCTCGAAGCTGTTAGACTGGGATTAAACACCTGTTGCGCTCAGCGACCTAATCGTTCGGAGTTTCCCGTGGTTCTCTTTTAACCACCTCACTGACAAGCACGTGTTAATACGTTCACTAAGCTCAAGGTTTCATTGCAATATAAGCATTATTTATAGTAATAAAATTATATTGATTTAATGCATTTTTAATGCGATGAGGAATGAATTATACTCTCAAGGATTACATTCATATTTGTAATTAAGTTTTGTATATTCATTGTTGACAAATTGTTTTTCTAGGCATTTAAAACAAAATGCAGAGAAAAAGAACATTACAAATTTGTCATTTGCAAGACTGTCAGAGGGTTCTTGTGTAAATATCGGTTACAATCCCTCAGAAATACCCCCACGGAGAGCACTCCTCCACCGGCCTATATCCCTAGCGCAGATGATCGACTGTAACAAATAACCATCTAACAAAGAACAGCAATATTGAACATTTATATAAGGGAAAACTTTGTGCATCTGGCTATTATATTTTCATATGTAAATTCATGTTGGGATGCATATCTACGCAAAAATTTTCTTTTCCCCAACTAATTTTGTCGAACCCTGATTTTTCTTCTCGAACTAAACTATATAGAAAATCTTCAAAATGAATTAATTCCATTACTTGTAGTTACATATTGATCTGTTCCTAAAGATTAAGAATTACTTTTTCTGTAAGTAGTTCGAATGTTTCTATATCTATTAATATTTATTTTAAAGGGGATGATTTTTATTTCTTTACCCTAAGTTATGCGTACTTTTTATTCGATTTTCGCGTTTTCTTTAAACGATATCAACATTTTACACAAATAGCATGCTGAGTATATATTTTCTGAATGCATATATTTGTACATATTTTCTACATGTATATATTTTCTGAAAGCACTTCATATAGTACAGAATGCCAGTACATAAATATACATAAAATATTAATCGAGAAGTATTTTTTAGTTTTTCAGTTTTTCTGGTTAGAATTATGGCCCAGGTTTCAAACACACATAGCCGTAAACGTATCTATAATGTTGTTGGTACAAAGCAAGACAATTTTCTGCTTTCAATTAAATGTTAAGTTCACCTGTATACATTAATCTATTTTTGAAGAACATAATTAAATATACAACATTAATTTTCGGTGTAGTACAGTTCAAACATTCTCTATATTAGTTTTTTAGCTTAGTCAAAGCATATATAAATAAAATTAGTAAGAAAGGCAGAAATTCACCATGTAATTTTAGTAAACAGTACTCGGTATTTTATTCTTATTCAGCTAACATATTTAAAGAAATTTATCGATAAATGCCATACATTGATACCCTGTAATCTTATTCATTGTAAAGGCAGTCAAAAGGTTATTATGATGATTTTGTTTTTGAAGAATGATACTCGTTTATTCTCTAAATATAGTGCATACAGTGACGACGGGTTCTTTCGTAGATTGGATTAAAATTATCATGTATAATTTCAAAAATATATATTTTAGATAAGGATAAATTTTCACTTCCCTTTGAATAAAATATTCATTTTGAAATAAGAAATAAACATTTTCCATGATATATAATTCTATGTAAATTCTTTAGAAAATAATTCTGGTATTATATATTATTATTTTCCCTAAAGATTAATTACAAACTAAATCAGATTCTAGCACACAATACAATTATTTTCTTGTTAAATGCTATTCATAGATTTCTTCTGAATATCGAAAGAACGAAGCACGAGAGAAAAAAATAGAAGAAAAATAAAGCGAGAAAAAAATTTGCTAAAATATTCCATCCAAAAGCTGAGAACCAATTGCGTGCAGTGGAAATAGAATAATCTAAAACAAGCAAGGCAAAAACAAAATAGCTGAATTTTCCGATGTGCAAATATATGCCGGGAATGCGGGTATTGCAATTTCCTAAAGATCTCTCATGAAAGAAAAGTTTCTTTTTTTTTTTTTGTTTTCCGAGATAGCGTTCCTTCTAAGTGTTTATTTACAACACGGCATGCGAGAAGATTAAAAATAAAGGAATGGTTACATAAAAAGGACGTTTTCCAGTGTGATTACTTTGCATATTTATGCATTGTGAATGTCAAAAGAAATAGCATGATTAAATGTGATGTTCGGTTTTCGAGACAAGAACTTTATATATGTGTGAGATTTTTCATTAATTTTAGTGACAGATTGTTTATGTAAATATCTTTTGATAGATTTGAAAAGAAGGAAATATGCGGCTTTTAATGCATAACTTTTAAAAACTCTATTCTGTAAAAGTTACTTTTATGTTAGGTATAGATTAATGACCCATATTGTGTTTAACTACAACATAAACGCATGTGCTGTAGAAATTTGAAGTTATTTTTTTTTCTTTGTCTGTAAAATATTGCTATAAATCGTAAATAATGTCTGTTCGTCACAATAATTGATATTGTTGTGAAACATGTTTTACTGAAAATACAGAATAAAGATAAGTTAATATAAGTTAAAATAAATAAAGAAAGGCTGATCATCAAAAATTGTATCAAACATTGTGACATTATCTATCAAACTGTGACAAACTATCTTTTAAATATTTCTTCATTTGTAGGTGAGTTCGTAATTATATAATTACGTAGCACCTATAGTCGTCGTTTGCCCTGTTCATCTGTCAGTCCGACCGTATATAACAGAACAAAAAACTGCCCATCCCAATTATTTGAAATTTAATATATATAATCGCTGCAGAATTTTGTTGAGTCATTTCAAAGTTTATGAAAATCGAATCAAAACTTAAAAAGATATTAATAAAACTTTTCATTTTTTCTATTAAATTCTATCATACATAATCTATATAGTAAAAGCGCAAGTCATGTGACTGAGGGCTAACCACATCTCTTTCCATGTACCAAACGTTCATTTTTATTCAAAATTACTTTTTCGAATAAAATTGCATAAAAGTTGCATTTTTAGAAAGATTGTTCAAAAAAATTGTTTTGTTTGAGAGATGAATTACATTCAGAAATGTATAGACTCTGAGATAACTTCAACGAAAATTAGGTTAACAGTTGAATATCTCAATCCATTAAAGTAGATAATAAAAAAAGATTCATTCATCATGAGTCATAGAAATATTAAACTATCTAGGCAATCATTTGCAAAGCAATATCTTCATGGTGAATTTTACAGCGCTGTCTAGTATAAAAAATCGCATCTGTAAACATGGCATGCGTAATAAGAAAATAAAGGCATCCTCATTTCGCTCTTTGCAAAAGATATAATTCATATCACTGAAACAATTACGATGATTTTTTTGCATTGTAAAACTAGTTATAGCACGAAACGAACGCACCTCAATTGTCCCGTTTAACGTACAATTTCCAACTTGTCTTGTTGTTTTTGTTGTTTATCAACTGTGTTCTTGTTGTTTAATTTTTGTTCGCTCTGTCAGCAGAGCAAATAGACATAATGAAACTGCTTTGCGAATTGTCTGGTATTGAAGTCATCATTAATGTCAATTATTTTTGCAAATTTCTCTACTTACAAAAAATATTTAATTTGTCTATTAGTCTCTTAATGTTTAAAAAGGTATCTAAATAGAGTACTTATTATTTGAATCATATTTCATTTAACTCGTAACTGCAATCAATATATTATAAATATTATGCAAAATATTCTTTTATATATATTATAATATTATATTTTTTCAAAATATAAAAATTTTGAAAAATTGAGCATGATAAAATATGTTTTTAAATCTTCATTTCAGATCGAAAAAAAAAACAATAAGGCTTATTCACAGCTATGTTTATATGCGTCGTTCTTTTGTTTTATCCGCTGTTACAGGTTTGAAACAGTAAATCATTATCTATTGATTAATCAGTATTAATTTAGAAAGATTACACAAAATTTGATTCAAGGATGCATTTAATTGTTCTCTTTTTTATTAAAAAAGGGAAATCCATTATTATAAGAATATTAGGCCAGGTTTTGAATCTTACATAAATTAATTCAACTGAGTAGATAGCATCAGGGTGGACGGTAGAAAACTAGGTAATTACGTAAAATCGGGTTTGTAAAGTATACTACAATGAACATGTTAACTTTTATTTTTATATACTTTGAGAAACAATATTTTTCATATTTACAATGTACTCTGTAGGCTTAAAGCATACATTTTCGCCACTAACAGAAAAAGAATAATATGAACAAGTATTATACTTAAATACTAGCAACACTTTGGTTTTATTATTTTCTTTTTCTTATACCGCTAACCAGGCCCCTACCTGCCAAACATGAGTGCCTAGCTTGACGAGTTAGTACCTGGACACGGGGCGATATTCTCCTGATCACACCTTGGCTGTGATCCACCGGACAAGAGCCTTGTTGGCAGCGCTACAGTCGTGGAGCCTTGTTGGCTTCTCTAGTGGTTTGCTACAGTTTCTTTTGTTTGCCGGTTATGGTTTCTATTTAACTTTTTTGAATTAGCAGATTTTTAAAAAAAGCAAAAAATAAAAAAGAGAAAGGATCTAGTCTCGTAATTTAGAACCTTGATCAGGTGATGACACCTTCACCTAACTATACTGTTAAAATTTTGCAGCAAACTGTCCAGTAATTTGACCGTTTTTGTAGAAAACGGTTGCATAACCGGAATTTAACTATAGTATGAGCAAAAGATGAGCAATAATACCGTCAGAATATAGTTTGCTGCAAATTTTTAACAGTGTAGTCACCTCCAGAGGTATAATTCATAGGAAACATGGAGGACTTTGTACTCATGACGGATATTACATGCAGCAGGCGCCATTAGCGTAGTTGGAGTCTCAGTTAGTTAAATGTAGGCCTGGGAAAAATATATATATTTTTTAAATGAACTAATATAAATCTTTTTAAAAATGTAAATTTATTATTATTTTTAAAATTTAGTAAGATTTTTAGCTCAATGTCTATTACTATGCCAATACAAATTTGTTAAACTCGCTAGGTATCAGCATCTGAAAACTGAAATACATCGATATTTAACTATTATCATATTTAACTATTATATGTTTAAAATTAAAAAAAAAAAATTCCATTACATGTAAAATGGGGGAAAAACTAATTTCAACTAAAATGTTTCTTTATAAAAAATGCACTTATCTAGAAAAATAGCGCATTAGTAATTTATTTTATTAATTAAAAATGGTGTTATGATAACAGTAATGTATGCAAAAAACTTTGGATAACTTCGCAAAATTGTTTTTAAACCGAAGATTTTATTCTGCAATATGCATTTTTCCTCTTAAATAATTCTAGTTTAAAAATTCCAAAGTAGTTTCTCCATCACTCTTTTAACTTCATCTTGCATCTAATTTATTCATGCTCTAAAATTTTACGAAAATTCTTTCAATTTCATTGCTTTTTTTTCCATAAATTATTCATTTTGAAATATGCGTATAGTTTCAGGCTTCAGTTTTTTTCTCCTGATCAATATTTTTTTCGGAAGATATACTCGATATTTTTTTCAAAAATGATTGAGAAAAATATTTATTCCTATAAGTTGAGGAACGGATAGAAGTGCAGGGTAAAAATATATTATGTTTCATACTTATGTATTGACTTAAAATTTAAATGTTTTAATTAAATTTAAGAAATATATCTCTAAGCACCATTAAAATTCCGTGCGTTGATTAAAAGTTAAGAACATGTGAAATTTAAATCAATAGGTAATATTACAAATATTTAAAGGATTTATTAAAACTTCAAAGTCATATGAACGTAATACAAATATCTAAGTGGAAATATGAATATTTGTTTCTGTAAAATATATTTTGTCCGAGCATGAATACCGTATATATTCGCGTATAAGTCGATGCATTTCTGACAATTTTCGGCAAGCAAATTGGGGCGGTCGACTTATACGCGAGTCAATTAAAACAACAAAAAAAGAAACTTCAAATACTGCCAAAATTCTGGTTTTTTATATGTAAGAATAATAAAATAATTTTTTTAATTTTCAAATAATAATAATTTATCATTAAAATATATTTCATTGATTTGTTTTTGTTTACTTACCACTTTTTCGCATTGGCGAATCTCTCCTACCATATGAAGCGCGCGTTTTTCTTCCATCTTTTCTTGATTTTATGCAAAATTGAAGTACAAACTTAGGAAGTCGACTTATACGCGGGTTTTTAATTTTTTTCAGAATTTGCATTTAAAAGTTAGGGGGTCGACTTATAAGCGAGTATATACAGTATTTGTTTCTATAAAATTGTTTACAAAATGTTTGTACCATTAAAATTCTGTGCGTTGATTAAAAGTTGAGAACATGTGAAATTTAAATCAATGGATAATATTACAAAAATTTAAATGATTTATAAAGAATTCAACGTCATATGAGCGTAATATAAATATCTAAGTGGAAATAAGAATATTCTTTCTATAAAATATATATTTGCCCGAACATAAATATTTGTTTCCATAAAATATATTTGGCACGGATGAAATATATATATATTGCGATTAAATTAATCCTAACTAAGATTTTCTTTGTTTCTTGTAATACTTTTACAAATACAATCTGTACAATCTGAAATAACTTAGTAAATATCTTCAAAATGTTTATTTTATGTACGTAATACACTTACGTACTTTTATTATTATTATTATTATTATTATTTATTATTTTTATTTTTTTTACAGCAGGCGCATATAATCATTAATGATAATGGCAACTGGAAAAAAGAATAAATCACAGTAAAACATATTTTTTAATTAAACAAGCGTTTTCAATCCACTGCTGGATGTAGGTCTCCCCAGATTTTTGCATTGTTTCCTGTCTGGTGCTTTAGTCATTCAATTAATACCGACCATTTTTCTAATTTCGTCACTCCATCTTATTTGAGGTCGTCTTCTTGGTCGTTTTACATCTCTGCGATACACTTTAGGGTGTTTAGGTTCCATCTATTGTCTTGTCCTCTTCCAATGTACCCAGCCTATTTCTATTTTAGCCGTTTAATTTTCTCAATGAGGTCAAAAACTTTCGTCTGACTTCTTATCCAGGTTATTCAATTTATGTCTCTTTTAGTTATGGCTAGCATACATCTTTCACACTTCTCTGTTGTAGTTTGTAATCTTTGTACCATCCGTTTTGTTAGCATCCATGTTTCTGCTCCATAAGTTAGTGCAGGCAAAACATATTGGTTAAACACCTTTCTTTTCAAAAAAAGAGGCATGTTATTCTTCAGAATAATATTGTTATTTCCAAAAAAAACTCCATCCATTTCTTATTATTCTATTGATTTCATTCATGAAACTGTTGTCCGATTATATTTCCTGTCCAGTGCACACATAACTTTTCACTTCCTTAATCTCAGTGTTTTTGTCGACGATTTTTCTTTATGCAAATGAATTGAACATCACCTTAGTCTTTTCCAAATTTATTTTTAATCCCACATTAATGCTAGCTTCTGCCAAATTTTATATATGTATATAAATATGTTCAGGTCAATATGGTTGATCCGGTCATTATTAATAATAACCAATTTTCATTAATACATTTATTAATCATATTGACCGTAACATACATACATACATATATATATGTATGTATGTATGTTACGGTCAATATGATTAATAAATATATCAAAAAGTACATCTTATGAAATAAGTGGCACATAAATTCAAGATCACATCACAGCAACAAAAATTAATCCTACATTCGAAATCCTACTATTAACAATTCAATATTTAGTTGAATTTAATTGTATGAACTTATCTCCTTTAGTTGAAAATCTAGTTTAGCTACAATAATTTTACTTTCACATTTCCTATTAAAATGTTCAGTAAGATGGTTAATATGCAAATGTCCTGAAGAGATTAATATATGCTGCATATAAGAAAACTCATGCAGTAATTAAATATATATATATATATATATATATATATATATATATATATATATATATATATATGTTAATTTCAATATTGAAATATTCTAATTTATATTTCATCTTTAAAATATTTAGTAACACCATTGGAAATATGCAACTTTTTTCATAGCATGATGTACAGGGTGATCTTTTTTAAAGTGACAGTGTTTGGAGCGCCCTGTAGCGCGATATAATAGCCGAAAAGGCACCAAACTTGGTGTTTAGACTAATCAAGACATGCGAAAAAGGATTCCGTGAAAAAATTTTAGTTCCAAAAATCGCCGCTAGGGTATTTTGTGGCGCTGCTGTAGCTTACAATAACGAGAATTAGCATAAAACACGGGTATCAAAGAAAAATGCAAATGCTGTGCGATGACAGCGCCAGTAATAGGGGCTATAAAAGCAAGTAATAGACAGCTCTGACAAATAATCTCAGCTGAAGTAAAAGAGATCCAGTGGACATACCTTTCACGTTACCGAGCCGTGCGTGACTGGTGAATCTGTATTATATGAATCAATGTAATGCATCCGCAGTTCTTCGGGAATTTCTAACGAGAAAAAAATTACGAAAGGGGACTTTATCGCTGAATGGTTTTAAGAAAATGATTAAGAAGTTCGAAGAAACGGGGTCACTGACCATTCGTGCTGGGAGAGGACGTAAACAAGTATCAGAATATGTAATAACTGATGTGGCAACTGCAATTGTCGAAGGATCGTAAGGACTTTTGCTGGTACTAGCAGCGCCCGGGGTGTAGCTCGACAATTGGACATGAATTATTCCACGGTATGGAGAGTTTTGCGGCGCGTTATTGGATTTTACCTCTACAAAATCAGCCTCTTGCACGAACTGAAACCAAGTGAATATGATAAGCGAGTGACATTCGCTCTATCGTTCCTTGCCAGGGTAGAAATTGATGATGCTTTTCCATGGCACATTCTGTGGTGAGATGAGTGCCATTTGTATCTCAATGGGTCCGTAAACACACAAAATAGCCGAATTTGCGCTTCTAAGCATCCCCACACCGTGCATGAAATCCCATTAAATTCCCCAAAAGTCACTGTTTGGTGTGGTTTCACAGCCGAATTCGTAATTGGGCCATTCTTTTTTGAGACCATCACTCCGACAGGACCCGAAACGTGCATCATAAATGCAGAAAGGTACCACGAAATGCTGCAAACGTTTGTTATTCCACAACTTCAGCAAAGAAACCGTCTCCAACAGACAATCTTTATGCAGGATGGTGCTCCGCCACACATTAGTAATAATATAAAGCAGCTGTTGCGCCAAAACTTCACTGATGATAGATTCATAAGTCGGAGTTTTCCAGTTGCATGGCCGCCTCGTTCCCCTGACCTCACGGCATGCGATTTTTGGCTCTGGGGTTATTTGAAATCTCAAGTTTATGTTGGTGTATCAAATTTGTCTATTCTAAAGGACAACATAATAAAGACAGTGCGGAATATTCCTCGTGATATGTTACGTACGGCTGTGGAGAACGTTGTGCACAGAATGCACGGTGTTATTTCTGAAAACGGTGCTCACATTGAAGGTGGTCTAATTCCTCACCGGAAAAGTTAATGTAGTAAATATACATTAATAATTTAACTGTACGATTGTATGTGTTATTATTTTTTCTTTTCTCACATTTTATACATTGCAAAGCGCCACAAAATGCCCTAGCGGCGATTTTTGGAACTAATTTTTTTTCACGGAATCCTTTTTCCCATGTCTTGATTAGTCTAAATACCAAGTTTGGTGCCATTTCGGCTATTAGATCGCGCTACAGGGTGCTCCAAACACTGTCACTTTAAAAAAGATCACCCTGTAGTTATGATTTTGCCAACAATTCTAAAATAAAGTTTAAAAAGATATATATATATATATACATATATATATATATATATATATATATATATATGTGTGTGTGTGTGTGTGTGTGTGTGTGTGTGTGTGTATAATAATTTTTTAAAGAAATGAACATCAATACACGTTTACATATTTAAATTTTTTTAAATTTTTTTTAAAGGACAAAATATTGATATGAAAATATATTATAATATACTGATATGAAAATATATTATAGTGTTTTCTTTTATGTCTCATCGAATTATTCAACGATATCGGTAATATACCATTAGGGTTAAGATACTTTACCACCAGTAAGGGATATAAAAATTTTTGTTTCATATAAAAAATGTCTTAAGTTAAATACATAAAAATTCGTTTTTCACAATTTTAACAGTCGAAATTCAACATTATGATTCAAAATAAATAGAGGAGAATAACGAACACATATAATTGGATTTGTATCTTAAGTTTATATGTCTATTAAGTTTATATTAGTCTATATAAGATTTTTGTCCTATTTTTGAATGCTAAATAAAATAAAAACACTAAAAATACATACTAAGTAATTACATTTTGCAGCAAATATTTTTACGCAAAGATCCTTATGATACATACAAACAAGCAATTTGTTTTATTTATTTTTCAATAATTCGCTGACATGAATAATAATAATAATAATAAATGTAACGAAAAGGTGACATTTAAACTATAGAATATTTCTTTTAATAAATAAATAATAATTTTATTATGCACAATTTTAATGTTTAATATATAGTTTATCTTTAAAAATTCAGCAGTTTATTGTCGAAAATGTACAATTTATGTTAATATTTTGACTAATTTCAGTTACTGTAAATTTCCTATTATGGAAATTCCATAAAGCAAAAAATAACACTGATCTGCATATTGAAACTTTTTTTTTTATGATTAAAAATGAATAGGTGATTTTAGATCAATTTTTTAAGCTGATTTCAAAAGTAAAGTCGAAATTTGCGTATCACGTCAGGATTTTTTACAAATTAACAATTTGTAAATTTATAAAAACATATGATTTTTTAACTTTCACTTATATAAATTTATAAAAAAAAATTATTATTCAAAGGTAAATAATTAATACAGACTAGGATATGTATTAAAAAATTAATGTATGAAAAATTAAAGTATAGACATAATAATTATACTTACAATATATTTAAATATGGACAAATTTGATTAATATTAAAAAAATCAATTAGTTTGAGAAAAATTCCTTTTAGTTGCTTTTCGTCCACTAGCACAAAGATCTCTCTTTAACATCCAGCAGTAATCTGCCATCATATTTTTATTCCACTTGCCTTGGTACCGTTTTTCCATATCTTTGATGTCTTGGTGAAACCTTTCACCGTGTTCCTCACTCACTGCTCCGAGATTTTCGGGAAAGAATTCGATATGTGCATGTAAAAAGTGTATTTTTATACTCATGTTGCAACCAAGTAATCTCAATTTTTCTAACATATCTGCAACTATAATTTTGTAATTTGGGTCTTTCTTATTTCCTAAAAAGTTCTCCACTACACATTTAAAGCTCAGCCATGCTTCCTTTTCACAATCATTCATTGTTTTTTCAAATTCACTATCTGTCAGTAATTTTCGTATCTGAGGCCCAACAAAAATACCTTCTTTAAGCTTAGCATCAGTAATAGAAGGGAATTTGCTGCAAATATATTTAAAACATTCATTTTCTTTATTTAGGGCTTTCACAAATTGTTTCATTATCCCTAATTTGATATGCAGAGGTGGAAGCAAAACATTTTTAGGATTGACTAAGGGATCTTTAATTACATTTTTTGTTCCAGGGGATAATGATATTCTTGATGGCCAATCTTTCTTTTCCCAATGATTTTTTTTATCCCGGCTGTCCCACTCACACAGAAAACATGGCAATTTTGTGTATCCTGATTGTTGTCCAAGTAGCATTCCAATCACTTTTAAATCACCACATAACAACCATTCATGATCTTTATATTTGACCTGGTCTAGCAAAAGTTCAAGATTTTCATATGTTTCCTTTAAATGAACTGAGTAGGCTATAGGTATTGATGCATATTGGTTTCCATTATGCAACAAAACCCCTTTTAAACTTGTCTTGGAGGAATCAATAAAAAATCTCCATTCTGATGCATTATAAAGGATACCGTAAAAATTCATTATTTCCTTTATGTTATTGCAATATACTAAATTATCCTTTTCAGAAAAGTATGGAACAAGTTCTTTTTCACGATGCCTGTACCAAGAGAATTGTGTCTCTGGTAATAATAAGTTCTTAGATTTAAGCCGAGAACCAAGAAGTTCAGCTTTTATTTTTGGCAAATTTAAATCGCGCACCAAATCATTGAGTTCATGCTGATTAAATAAAATTGGAGCTTTATCATTTACTTCTGGTTTATAGACATCTTGTTCTTGATTTTCATCATCTTCTGAATTATTTGGTTCATTTATGCTTTCCAAATTGGTTGGAGGAGAAGGAACAGGAAGACTTTCATTATGCAATATAGGTCTTATTGCAGAAGGCAAGTTAGGATATATAATTCCTTTTTTATTTTTCGAACTATACCCATGAACATTAGCTAAGCAAAAATAACAATCGTCATGATGATTTCTAGGTTCTCTCCATACCATGGGAATAGCAAAAGGCATACATTTCTTTTTGCCTTTCAACCAAAGTCGTAATCCTTCAACACATGTTCTACACACTTTATGAGGGGCCCATGTCTTATCTTGGTCACCCAGTCTCACACCAAAATAAGCATAATAAGCATTTTTAACAAAATCTGTAATATCCTGCCTTTGTTTTACTACAGTATAATTTCCACAAATGTAACAAAATATATCTGTATCATTTACACATTTACGTGAAGCCATTATTCAATTAAAGAAGATGTGAAATATATCACATATTTCAAATCGAAAGAAACAGACGTGAATAAACAAAGAAATTTATTGTTGTTAAAACCTATGCATTAGATCAAACATTGTTTGGTGCTGCCACCTAGCAAGTATTAATTTAGATATTTTTTACAAAATTAAATTTATGGATTTCGCTTTTTCTTTTTAATTTTACATAAATAATTTTTTTTATTATTATTAAATCATATTAATAAATAATTTCAGCTTCCTAAATACAGTTTCTCATTTATTTAAATTAATGTAATGTATATACATATGGAATCAATTCCTAAAAAATTTGGTGGCGCCATCTAGTATTACTATTATAAAGTAATTTATGATTTAAGAATAAAATTAATTAAAAATAATATTTGTAAAAAAAGTGTACGTGGTGTGCAAAAATGCTTTACATTTTTGAAATCAGCATAAAAAACACTTTCAGAAAAATATATATTTATATGATCATCAAAATGCATGCTGATCAGTGTAATCAATGGAATTGAATTTTTAAATTAACCCCATTATTTAAAAAAAAATCTTGTTAGGAAAATAAAATGTTTGTATGTTTTTCAGATCATATTAAATAATTCAAAGCTAGATTAAAATAAAGATGCCATGAAAAAATAGATTGGTGCTCCGTACCAGTTAAGTGTAATATTAACAAGATTTCATTTTAAATTACGATTTACTCCAACAAAAAATTTAATTTAATAAACCATTTTACTGAGACAAAATTATTCGTTAATAAAAATTATTTATTTATATTATATTCTTATAGGAAACATCGTGCATTTTTTAAAGTAAGTGAGTAAAACTAGTGTATTTTTGTATTATTATTAGGACTGGAAGAAATTCGGTTTATATACTATATTTTTACGTCTTTTTTCAGTTTGAACTCTATATTAATATCTTGATGTAAATGTATTTACAATTAATAATTTACGATTAATAGCTTTCGCTTCGCTGCAGAAACTTCTGAATGACTGGTGCATTATTTTGAGTAATGTTTTTATCTGAAATGTATTATTCTGCAGCTTACATATTTCAGTGCATTAATATATGGTTAGTTTACTTTCTTTAAAGTCCGTTACTACAATCGGGATGAACAGATGCATAAAAGTGAGTAAAAGTAACGAATATAGTAGAAATGAAGATTTTTTTTTTTTTAAATAAAGTGCAAATTTTATAGTTATAGCTTGTTAAGAAGTTTATTAAGAATAAAACATTATCCTGTGTATTTTTGCCATGATTAATATTAAGGGAAATATTTGTTGTAATATTAAAATATACAATGCAAAGTTCAACAAATATTAGTAATATTAATTATTCTAAGAATTTTTACATATTTTAGAGAATAATAATACTGACTACTACATTAAAGCAGAAAATTTAAAGAAGTAAAAATAGATGTAGTTTAAGCTTTCGTAAACATACCATACATAAATCCTTATAAAAAATGAATATATTTTTTTTTAATTCCACAGTTTTATTATTCTAATTTATGCTTCTCTAAAAAATGAATAGTGGAAATACGCAGAAATATAGCATTTGTTTTGCTTATTTCCTTTTATACTTTTTTATGATGTTTCTTTAATGAAAAAGAATATGGGATTACATTCCTTAAATTAAATAACTTAATCTTCTTAAATGATAAAATGTAATTTTTCTTTCATATCAATTATTTTAATGCGATGTTTAGTGGTTAATATAAAAATACGAAAAGATAAATTTCTACTCCATGCATTTAAATGCAATATTAAAGATGTTGCAATTTATTTCATTTATGTCTTATTTATATTGAAACATTTCAAATAATAATATATAAATGAAGACGGATTGTAATTGGAGTTGCGTAATGAATATAACTTTTAAATAAATACGAAGTTTTGTAACAGTTTATACTATTTCAATGCAGTTATATAAAAAAATATATTTAAATTATTTTCTTTTGAGATAAATAATATTCATTAAGAATATTCTCCATTAGTTATATTAATTGTAATAATATTTCCCATGTTTTATAGAATAATAATAGTGAAAAAATAATTGTGGAATAGGCATAATATCCATTAGCTAGTGTTTATTTTATACTCAATTTAAAAATTGTACAGCTATACCAGTCTAATTTATTTTCCATTTTTAAATATAGTACAAATTATCGAAAGTATACAATTTATTTTGATACTTCAATCTTGTTTCTTGTCTTTAAAAAAAAATTTGTTTTTAATGAGAAAATGAATTCTAACAGATTGGATCCTTCAAACTATTTTCCTTAAATTAACTAAAGAAGGATATGTATTTAAAAATTGCATATTAAATAATTTAATGCCATGGATATTATAAATATATAGCAAAAAGATAGGATAGCATATTAATGAGATTTCAATTTCTCATACAATTTATTACATTCACCGCTTTCTCTTTAGAAAACATTTTTCTGAAACAAGATTATTCCCATAACAAATTCATTTATTTATATTATAAATATATAGCAAAAAGATAGGATAGCATATTAATGAGATTTCAATTTCTCATACAATTTATTACATTCACCGCTTTCTCTTTAGAAAACATTTTTCTGAAACAAGATTATTCCCATAACAAATTCATTTATTTATATTATAAATATATAGCAAAAAGATAGGATAGCATATTAATGAGATTTCAATTTCTCATACAATTTATTACATTCACTGCTTTCACTTTAGAAAACATTTTTCTGAAACAATATTATTCACATAACAAATTCATTTATTTATATATTCAACTAGGAAACGCCGTTCGTTATTTGAAAGAAGTTGAATAGAATTAATCTATTATGCTATTATGATGATGACAAACAAAAAGTCAGTTTACATACATACAAGATTTGATTTTATTTCGAAATTTATCTTATAAATATTATTTAGATTTAATAGCTTTCACATTTTCGTAAAAGTGTTTGAAAGATTGTTTGGCTTTATCAAATAATTTCTGCTTGTAATGTCTTATTTTTTGCAGTTTACTCAATTGGTTTTTTAACATGCATTTAAATTACATTTAAAAATGTTAAATAATAAAATATTAACGGAAATGTATATGTAGACTGTGTAGAAATATCTTCGGCAACTCTTAAATTGTATTGAAATAATATAATAAAATATTCATAAAATAATCTTCATATTAATTTTCTATTTAAATAAATGTATATATTTGGATTACTATAAATAATCGCATTCATGTAAATAAATATAAATCGGAAGTTTGTATGATCAACATGAATGAAACAAAAGATTTAACTACACTTCTTACGCATAGTTAAAAAAAAATAAACGTAGCCAAAACGTTTAAAAAAAAATCACGATCACATTTCAAAAATGTGCATAATTTGCATATTGTGATGATGATGATATTCTAAATATCTGATATTCCTTTTTTTAACGAAAGGTTACATAAATTTGTTTTCTTACAAAATATTTTAAATAACTTGTGTTTTGTGAGCATAATTCTTATAATATATTTTACATTATAAGATTGTGATTTTGTTATTTAAAATTATTTTGAAAGTTTTTGTAATTACAAATAAGTCAAATTTTATTTTAAAGATATTCTGAATCATCCGTAAATTATTCTTATATATACTCTATAACAAAACTCCATCTTCTGGGGCTTCGCATTGCTAACTGTCTGATATTACTTTTTTAAACGAAAGGTTACATAAATTTGTTTTCTTACAAAATATTTAAATAACTTGTGTTTTGTCAGCATAATTCTTATGATATATTTTACATCATAAGATTATGCTTATGTTATTTAGAATTATTTTGAAAGTTTTTGTAATTACAAATAAGTCAAATTTTATTTTAAAGATATTCTGAATCATCTGTAAATTATTCTTATACACACTCTATAACAAAACTCCATCTCCTGGGGCTTCGCACTGCTGTTGGGTTAAAATCTAAAGTTCCCTCCCCGAGACAGTTTTATATATCGACTGTTATGTGTTTTGTTTTCTTTGTAAAGTAATAACCACGTTCTCCGCACGAAAGATTATGAGAAATCGGGTATGCATATGTATAATTATTGTAATACTGAATCATTTAAAATGCTTCATATCCATTTGTCTTCAATTAAAATCTTGGCATTATACGGATATACGCGAATGTCAGACGATATTGCCTGGCATACATTTATATATTTTTTTATTATATAAGAAAAACGAATATTTTCCGAACAGTCAAAATAATTGAGGAATGAGAAAATATTCGTTTTGTTGAACCTATAAAATAAATATGCTACATACATTTCGAATATGCGAAAGCCATCATTACAGTCAATATTCACATCTTAGACATTGATGCTCAATAATTATTTTGTGCAGCAGTAAAGTGTTAAAGCAGAGTAAATAGAAATTGCATATTGGAAAACGTATCACATTAGCACATTGGAATTACAATATATTTAAAATTGTTTCTTATAAAAAAATAAGGTTTAAATGTTGTATTCAATTCCTATTATTAGTTCACACTCTCCCTATATATATTTATATATCTTATTCAAATTTTCAATTGTTAATAAAATACTTTTTATTCATCCACTCAAGTTCAAATGCATTTTTTTAAACTTGTAGTGGATGACACTTGATGTTAATATGGTTTTTTTAAATATTAATACATTAATTAAATTTAATTAATTAATTTTAGTTTTATATGGGAGAAAAAGTATCAACACGTAGACGACATATTTCAGACATTGGTTCCATTTAAAAGCACTCACTCACAAGTCTTGATAGCGCAGTCGGTTACGCTCTGAGCTCGTAACCATAAGGTCGAGCCTCGCCAGGGACAGAAGGAAATTCTCCAGTACTCGAAAATAAATTTATCTTATATAAGATATTTAGCAAGCTATAAATTTAGGAATAAATACCGTCAGTGGTGAAGCGTGTAGATCGATGGAAAAAAATTTCTTTTTGACCTAAGTATGAATTGACTTTATTTATTTATTTTTTTATATTACTTGTTTTTATTTTCATTTCACTAAATCACACTTTTTTTTTCTTTTTTAAAAACCCATTGTATACATATTATAACTTTTTTTTTTGTATAAATGTTCGCAATAAACGGATATAAATATAAAATCTTATGAATTTTTACCTTTGAATAATTAAAATCTTATGTATTTTCACTCTTTATTCTTATATCGGTACAAAAATTTCAACAGCAAAGCTTTGTTCTTAAATACGCTGTAAAAGACAGCTAAAACTCATTATCACAATTTGTTCGAAATTTTTATGAAGTAAAAATCTGAACATGTGTAAATTCAGTATTCTAATTTGTAAAAACATTTCGTTTCTAAGAGCACATTTGTCGCTCTGTACAGATTAGATAATAAGTGTTTATTTACATTTTACGTACAGTTTAAATTATTTTTCTGAACAAAAGAAACTTTTCATTCCCTTTTCAGAGTGAGACAGTCTAGCCATTTTCTTTAATTTAAACACAACCTTATATTGAACAATAAAGTGCTATATTTAAAATGATTTACATTATATTGATTCATTGCACTTATCACACGATCATTATACAAGATATCGACATCATCAATTAAGAATTACTGAAATGTTAAACTAAAATTGTGTGTATGTAAAGCGTTATAATAAGAAAATGGAAAATGGATATTTTAAAAACGAAATTCATTCGTTTGTTGCATTTAAAATAGCTTTCTCAAATAGAAAATACCATATGTCACGTTCTTCTATTCTCTTGATCGAATATTCTACATAGTAAGATATTTAGATATTCTTATAAAGTTGTTCACCGAACATTTTGTTACTATTGTAATATATAAACTATATATTGTATATATTATATATATATATATATATATATATATATATTAAAATGCTGAGAATGTCAATTCAGTCAATATCGCAAACTAGCCAAGAGAATAACTCATATGTGATGTTAAGTTATATTACTGCACTGTTATATTATTCTTATATTTGGTATAAATGTGTATTGCTAGAATTAGAAAGATTGAAAATGGATATTTTAAAAATAAAACACATTCGTTCGTTGCAGTTAAAATAGATATAGCAAACATATATTTAAATTAGTCACGTTCCTTTTGTGAAACAGAAAGTCTAACGATTTTAGTTTTCAGCATTTCACTAAAATGTATTTTTACCCTTTTGATTCTGCAATGAAATTTCAAGAACACTAATGTGTTAGTTAAGACAGTTCATATTGATACCGTATAAATATATACTATTATGGATATTTTGAGATGGATATTATTAACTCTCTCTAGCTCAGAAACAAGTTAGAATTTCAGAAAACTTTAAAGCACGTGTCGAATCAATTTGAAGGGAACCTTATCTGATTAAATGAAATTGTGCAGGTGAATAATAGAGAGCCATTGAGGGTGTCCAATGTCAGAATTTCAAAATTTTAATAATTCAAAACTTTATACCTGTATAATTCTTTAAGAACCCGAATAAATTACTTCGCATTTGGTCTCCTAATATACTTTTTAGGTTGACACTGCTGGGGACCCCAATGCACCACTTCTCCAAATTCCTTATATGAAATGAAGTTCCTCTCAAATTGTATGGACAATTTTTGAAACAAACAGTTTTCGAAATTCCGACGCATTCCTGGTATAGAGAGGTTGGGGGTGAGACATATTGCAATCCGTTTATATATATAAATATATATATATATATAATCGAACCATTCAAATATTATCCGCTTATATTATAACATTTCTTTTTTTATAATTCTTTTTTGCTAACCTTCTCTGATTTCAGATATAAGAAACGTCAGGAGCTGGGGAGTTTGGTTTGAATCTCAAATTGTCATATTTTAAAATTAAAATCTCTATGTTATTTTCTGTAATCAGAAATAGATTTCGGCCAATCTCTGCAGGAATAAATATATTGGTTTTATCGAACATATATTGCGCATATATATATGACTTTATGAGAGTAAGACCATTCTTGCAGATGATGAAGGAAGTATAGCAAATTAATACCAACATGTGGTGTTTAAATGATATTTTATGCTGATGCAAATCGTTATAATAAAAAATTTCGAAAATGGATATTTTAAAACGAAATAACAGGCATACGTTTGAGTAAATTCCATAAAAAAAATTCAATTTCTCATTAGTCACATATCTTGTATAAAAATATTGTCTAACGTTGAACAAGTTTCATTTTATATTTCATTTTACTTTATATTACTTCGCCAAAATTATTTTTTACCTTTGTTCTTACAAAGCAATTTGTTACACATTAGCATTTCCTTTTTGCACTGTACCCATGCAAATATAAACCCTTAAGTGTATTTTACATCGAACAATTTAAAAGTTATACATTTTTTAACTTTTTCCTTATCTTGATTAATATAAGTTGATTAAAATATTATTCTTCAAATTATTTTATTGTATGAAAATCTGATTTAGAATTATTTCATTTTGCAAAAAGATAATATATGTACCAAAAATTGAAATAATTAACGGTATAGTACTTTGATCAGTAGCGATTATTTTTTCATAACAGCAAATTCCCATCACAGTTAAAATTATATGATTATACTTTCAAGTTAATTTTAATGCAAGTTCTTTACAGAAACATCTCACTACCATCTCCGAAAAATCATACTTAGGCTAATGTCACACGAACGATTATTTCAACGATCATGGTTTCCGCATGAAAAACGTCATCTTCACTGCAGCGGGTACACAGACGTAGATTATACGCTTTGTTCACGCCAAAACCGACCAGACACTCTGTCTCTCGCAGAAACAGAGAGACTTCCAATCTACGTTTTTTACTAAGCAGGATGGGCCTTTCGCACGAAATAAATTATTCTCTAATTTTATATCATTTGTACAAGAAATTAGAACAGACGGTACTGGATTCATCCTCTTATAAGGGATAGGTTATTTACCGGCAATTTTTATTATTTTACAAGCAATGTTGGATGAGTAAGTACCATGGCAAAATCTGGCTATAGTGTAATTCGACATTAGTCGTATTTTAATACATCGGTATACTCTATTGTATTTCTATTTCTATTTCAATAATTAAATTAGTATTATAGAATTTTAAACTGAAAAATTTCTGAAAATAAAATAAATTAAAAAATCTATAAAGATATGTTATTTGTAATCATTTTAGCCATTTACTATTATAATGTATTTTTGATAAATGAAAAATCAACCATACTTAAGAAATACAAATGACTTCAGATGTTATTAAAACGATGATAGATGTTATCTCATTTTTATTTAGGTAATATTTCTTCTTTATTATTATTAAATTAAAAAAAGGGATAAAAATATTCCCTACAAAACACAATAAGTAAAACAAACATCTTAACAGCATAAATAAGAAATAGAAACTACACGTTTTCAAAGTCTAAAATTTTTGTTATTAGTCAGGAAGCGTGTGCTACCACCTCATGAGCAAAAGCAAGACACCCCCCCCCCCTCCTAGTCAGTCATTCCTGCTTCTGCTTTTCCAATAATAATGCGTGGTTTAGTCTAACGAAGAATGTTTCACATTTTTGATTCTACTTTATGTTTATAGTGCATTTAAAAATTTAATAACTATAATTATTATTATCATAGTTGAAATCCTATAAAGGCTGACGGTAGATACTATATCAAATATTAAACTGAACAAGAAATTCCTTTCAGTGGTATTTGCAGAAAAAAGGCTAAAAAGTCATTTATTGGTAATATTGAAAAATGAAACATTTCTAGTTGAAATTCATGCATATTTGCTATAAATGTGATTACGCTGTAACTGAGTAAATTTTGCGTCATATGCATATAGCATACTTTACCAGGGAAAATTAACTATGCCGCCCCACAAAAGTTTGCAAAAAAAAATTTAAAAAAGAAATAAAGAAAGAAAGAAAGAAAAATAAATAGAAATAAAGAAATATACCACTTTACCAAACTTAACAGCGTTTGCTTCAAAAATATATTAAAGTTTGCATAAAGCATATAAAATTTGCTTTAAAAGTATATCCATTGTTTTCCTATAATAATATATTACTATTTTAATACTTTTTTAAACATATCTTGTAACATTCTGATAATTTTAAATATTTTTTTTGTATATTTGAAAAATAAATCAAATAACATACCAATAATTTACTGATTTTCTTTAGATTTTTCTGAATTTTTTTTATCAAGGATACCACATAACTCTATCCAAGTTGTTATTTTTTAATACTTTTCAACATACTTCAGAAGTGTTTATGAATTCGGTTTGTCTATCTATCTGTGTGCCGTCTGTCCGTGCTCTAACTCGCGTAAATATACTCGGATTCCCTTGAAATTGATATATGTTGTTGGGGTTTGCTAGGACATGTTTGGTATTGAAAATTAAGTGCGTACTATTTATGGTTCTTTTACAGAGCCCCTCAAAATAATTTTTTTACATTATGGCCTATGGGGCAAAATCGTACATTTCGTTTTTTTTTATTTTATGGAAATTGCTGATGGGTAACTTTCAATTGGGCTATGCATTTTCTAACTGAAGAAAATTTTAGAATACTACGTATTATACATACATATCTATAGATCATATATAGGACTGCAACCTGGCCGTCTTTCTTCAGAACCCTTATAGTTCAGTCTTTTTGCCACCGCCAGTCCCCGCTCACAAAAATTGGAAAAGAAGAAGCAATTTTCAGTTAATATTCGATTAGATTTCAATGAAGTTATGAATTTTCAGTTTACTTGACTTATACATTTTTCTAACGAACTTTGCAACTGTGGGAAAAAGTAAAAATGAACTGACACCAGTGACCGCTTCACAGACTTTTCCCTGAATTTCGACTTTGCATGTAAAAATGTATCTAAAAATTCATAGACGGTTGTTATTTAACTATTGACAATTAAGGGTATCTAGATGGAATTTTCTCTTAGTATTTGTAAGGAGTTAGGAGAATGTAATTGATATGAATGGCAAAAAGACCCGCTACATGACTACTGCCGAAAAAAAAAAACCCATTAGTATGCAAGTTATTCCGACATTATATTTAAAAGATAAAATGCTTTAAAATACCCACGAAAAAAAAAAGTTGTAGTTTCAACATATTTATAGAAATAAAACTCCACATGCATGTACGAAAGAAATGTGGTTTTTAAGTTTTTATAATTATTCAGTTAAACTTTTTCATTGAAATGAACGAGATATTCAAAATCATTAATCTAAAAGGCACAATGTAATTTAAATTCTACCTTCTACATGTTATCTTAAACTTTCACAAATACTACTAATCATCATTTAAAAATATTGCATTATTTGTGATGCGAATCTTTATTTTGACTCAGGCAAAAGTTTTATGTAACCAGATATTCGAAAAGCATTCAGATATGTAATACTCATAATCTTTGAATCTTGAGAGGCAAGAGTACATTATCTGAAACTCGATTCAAATTCATAACAATCAGCCATATTTTTAACAAGGCATTCAATGTATATTTTTCAGCACCTATTTCTGAAATATTAAATCCAAAATATTTTTAATTCATGTTTATTTTTTTAATGTTAGTGGTAATGTTCGAAATTTTAAAGTATAAGTTTTTAGTCTGAATAAGTATAAGTCTGAATAAAAATCTTATACGTATTTAGTCTGAAGTGGATTAAAATTTACAACAAACCGACACATTTTTAACGATACTGATATTAAAACTTTCATCATAAGCTGTAAGAAAATCTTTAATAACACCTTTTCAAAATTCGATGCATATGATAATTTTATACAGATTACACATTTGTTTTAATCTGTAAATAATGGAAATTTGGAGGTTTAAAAAAAAAAATTATAACTTAATTTTTTACATGCATGTTTCAAAATGTTTTTAAAGAAGTTGGGGAAATACTAAATATCCATTCAAGGTCATTACCAGGAATTTAAATTTCCTATAATTAATGATTTACATTCTTTCATCAAACTCTTTATTTCAAAGCATATCGACATAATTGTATACTCCCTTCTGCATATCCATATTAAAATTACAGATATTGTGACTCAGCGTTTTGACAAATATTACATTATGCATGAGAGGAATGGTAATAAAATTGCAGTAGGTTTATTTATACATACAAGTGAAAAATATTTGATATGTACAGTACCTATATAAGTGAAAATGCTTTTAAAAATATACAAAAACAATTAATATACATAAAAAAATTAAAGTCAATTCCTACTTAGGTCAAAAAGATTTTTTTTTTCCATCGATCTACACGCTTCGCCACTGACGGTATTTATTCCTAAATTTACATCCCGCTAAATAACTTATATAAGAGAAATTTATTTTCGAGCACGGGAGAATTTCCTTCCGTCGTAGGCGAGGCTCGATCCTGGGATCTTGTGGTTACGAGCTCAGAGTTTATCCCACTGCGCTATCAAGACTTGTGAGTGAGTGCTTTTGAATGGAATTAATGTCTGAAACAAGTTGGCTGCGTGTTGATATTTTTTCCCATATAAAACTAAAATTAATTAATTAAATTTAATTAATGAATGAATATTTGAAAAAACTGTATTAACATCAAGTGTCATCCACTACAAGTTTAAAAAAATGTATTTGAACTTGAGTGGATGAATAAAAAGTATTTTATTAACGATTTAAAATTTGAACAAGATACATAAATATATATAGGGAGAATGAGAACGAATAGTAGGAATTGAAAAAACACAGCTTCAACTTTTAATTTTAAAATAAAAGACACAAGCAAATGCGCTGTGATTTTTCAGTTTGTTATAATTAATCAGTAACAAACTTGCATCGCAACGTACGTGATATACTAAATCAGTTAATTTAAAGCATAGAAGTTCATTTAAATTCTATCTACTACATATGCATCTTAAACTTTCAAACACCACTACTCAGCAATTTAAAATATTGCATTATTTATGAGGCGACCTTTTATAAGAGTCTAGCAAAAGCTTTATTTAACCATAAATGCGAAAAATATTCAGATTTCTAATCATGATAATGCTCAAAACTTGAAGGAGAGATGAGTGTTTCATCTGAGACTAGATTAAAATTTAAAACTACCCGTAATATTTTAAATGAGGCTGATATTAAAACTTTCATTATAAGCTATAACATGAACTTTGGCAATGACGGTTATGAATTTAAGCATGTATCAAAATTCTGAAAATTAATATACAAATGTTACAATATTTTAAAATATTTCATTGTTAGTTTAAATGCGTCCTTTTAAAAATATTTTCTCAGCATCCAGCTAAAATTGTAGTAGCTTAACTATTCAAGACATGATTAACATTTATAACAATCTACAACTTTTAAAATGAGACATATATTAAAACTTTAAATGTAAATATTAATAATATGATTACTTTAATAACTACATATACTTATTCATACGTCTATCATTATTGCATTAATAAATGTAAAAATACGTGTACTTAAAATATCACATTGTTAAATATTTTCATATTTGCTAATGTTTCTTTTTACATCTTATTTTGAAGTATTGCCTCAAAAATATTTGTAGCTTATTTAGATTATTCAAGATTAAAATTTATAACAATCCGCAATATTTTAAATGAAAATGAGGCTTATAATTAATTATGGATATTAAAACTTTCATCATAGACCTTATCAATAGCTTTAAAAAGAACATATATTTATTGAAATATCTCAAGTTTAATGTATTTTTAAATATTAAGTATACAATTTACGAATAATTTAACGTTTATAAAGTTTTTTTTTTTTTTTTTTAGATTTCCCAATCTATTTTATGTCAAAAATTGATGTAGTTTAATCAGAATACCTTTGTAAACAGCCTTCTAAATCTCAACTAATTTACTAAGCCAGAACGCAATTTCTAACGAGAAAAAAAATCATAATTTTTTTTCGTTATAATACCATATAGTTAAATATTTGTACTTATTTCAAATTGAGAGTTTCATTTTGAAAGCTTAATTTCCTGTTATTCATAAAAATAAATTACTGAAGATATTTCATGAAGAGTGTCTTAATTGAAGCAAAAACGCAATGCATTTTTCAAAGGTAATGAAGTCTGAATAATCCTAATTTTTCATAATCGACGTTATATTTTAATAATGTTGAACTATAAATGCGGAAGACCCTTTTAATATATGAAGAGAGAAAACTTAATGATTGATATATAAATTTGAATATTTTTTAAATAAGGATAATATATGTTACATACAACGGAATTTTACAAGGCAAACTTAAACAGTAGAACAAACAATTTCCCATTATGTATTTGAAAAACAAATGAAACCTGCATAATTTATAAGACTCTTAGTTAAAAATATGAAACAATTTCAGAAATAGAAGTTAACTATAGACTTGTAGTTAAAGTACTAGTTGTAGTATGGCGTTATATTTTGGCACTTTAAACTCCATAGAATGATAAGAGAAAATATCAATACTTTTTTAAAATATGCATAAACTTATAAACTTAATTATCTATTATATCACAGTGTTAATCAAACAAAATTTTAACTTATATATAATATTGAAGACACTTTTTCTGGTATTAAATTAAATGTTTATCGTACGATAAGCCTTTACAAACGAATACAAAATGTCAAAAAATAAACTTAAGCTAACAATCGAGTTTTTAAATAGAATGTTTTTAAAAATTTAAAACACATATTGAATGCTAAAGTAAAATTGAATACATACGTAAGTATGAAGTACTTCAATTTCGTTTCTTTTTTGATCATGTTCTTCAGATGAAATCTTTTTCGCCTAATTCATCGTTATTTGAAAGCAATGTTTCAATGAAACAAAAAAATATATTTATGACACCAATTTTTTTATCATCTCACGAAAAAAATCATCATATTTTTATTTACTATTATATTAACTTGCCGTTTATCTTATTTCGTTATTTTATTTTGATTATATAACTAAGACATCATTAAAAAATATTAAAATATGACATATTTTTATTTTATTTCTGGAACATCTCAATTCCTCTCTGATTGTAAAACAAAATTGAATCTGTAGAAATAAACGCAACTATATTGTTAGATTTACGATTCTCATCATTTTTTATTCCAATTTTTTATTTCATAAACGTATTTGGAGATGAAAAATTTTAAAGTATCTACAATTTCTTTATTCGAAAATAATCTACCGAAAACGTGTCTATAGGACATTTTGTGAAAGGTTATATTTTTGGTGTCGGGATTCTCCTCCTTTTTTTAATGGTATCATTATATACAAACAATTGTTACTTCAAAAATATGTTCGAGTGTTAAAATACCAATTACTCAGAATTTCTTATTTTTGAAAATGAAATATAGCACATTATGTGATAGGCTATTTTTTGCCTTCACTATTCTATTTAATTTTCTAAATGAAATTTTTGCATTTATGTAATTGATCCGTCAAAAATTTATTTGCATGTGAACATTACAAATAAGTTAAAATTCTTGATTTAAAAAAATACACTTTAGTCAGCCGTGTATGTTCCTATAGGAAATTACACGAAAGCCTATATTTTTGTCTTCACGATTCTAAACATATTTTCTGTATCAAATCTCATTTATACGCATGTTCTCTTAAAAATGTGTTTAGATATGCAAAAATAAAATCTCATAATGATTTCTCAATCCGAAAAATGTACTTTAGACCACAGAATAAGCAACCATTGAGCTTATATTAAAATGTAATATTTTGTGTTTTTCAACATAAAAACTGTAGGTGAGTATTTTGGTGACATCCAACTTACAGTAATATTTATCGTAGTTTTATAACAAATTTAATACATACGTATGCGTCTGTATGAGAAAATCTACTTTCTATCTATCTATTTAGTAAGTTACTTTATTTAACTTTTCTATTTTACCAATCTTTACTGCACTTTCTATCTCTCTCACTCTCTCTCTATATATATGTATATATATATCTTCACAATTTACTTCATTTTCTATTGCTCTCACCCTCCCATTTTCTCTCTCTTGCACACACATATACACACAAAGAAATACACGCACTCAAGATATATATATATTTGTATGTGTATACATAATCTTATAACGACACATAGCAAAATGTTCAGATTTTAATGTCCATTTAGAATTTGTATACATAACAAAGTGAAAATTTATCTCCATGCAATATATATATATACGTGTGTAAATCATTAAATGTATTATTATTGATAATATTCTCAAAAGAAATATATATATATATACATATATCATATATATATATATGTATGTATGTATGTATGTATGTATATGTATGTGTGTGTGTTTATATATTTCTATATACATATCATTTATATATATATATACATACACACACACACACACACACACACACATATATATATATATATATATATATATATATATATATATATATATATATATTGTACATACAAAATATTATTTATTTTTTAAGTATACATATTTTTATATTTGAAACCCTTATCTTCCTCTACTTATATATGTAAGTATTAAACTCGGAAATCCTGTGTTTTAAAATATTCCATGGTTAAATCAAAAAAGCTGGCACATGTCCAAAGGGAAATGAAACGAATATAAATACGCAACATTTATAACTCCGTATTTACAAATAAATACCCCTCATTTATATGAAAATACTGAAAAGCATACAAAAGCTCTTGTGAATAAAACCATGTTTTATAATACATTTCTTTTTAAGTTTATTTCACTGTTAATAATACATTTTGCATTTATTATTTAAATTATGAAAATTATATTTCAAAACTGGAATAATTTATATTTTACAAAGTAAAATGAAAAATTTAAAGATATATTATATGAGTTACTTAAATTTTTATTTTACTTCCCTAGCTATTTTGAATAAAAATAATCGTAAAAATAAATTTACTTCAAGTTTATTTAATATTTAACGATGCACTATGCATTTTATATTAAAAATGTGAAATGTATATTATTCAAAAAGAAAACTACCGTTTCTTACATAGTATAGTATTATTTTTTATTAAAAATGCAACATAAATATTTCAAAGTTACTTAAATTTATATTCTACTTAACTAACCTCGGTACGCGTATCATAATCACTCAACATTTTTTCTATAGCCCATGTATATTGAAATAGACTGGTATTTATACTTAGTTCAGCTATAATAATTTGACGTATATAAATATTTATGCTTGAATAATGTCAGCCCTTTCTGGAATAATTTCATATTCATGGTTGCTTCGCATAAATTTAATAAATTTTCGTTCCAAGATATTTAAATATTCTTTCGAAACGCAGTTATTAAATTTCAGTTAGATAATGTATAATGATTTAATATAAATAATAAATGAACTTGGCCAAAATATTATATCATATTTTATTTGCCTATACGTGCAATGTGTAGTCTATTTATATAATTAATAGATAATAAGGAAAAATTATAAAATTAATTTACGAAATTAGTTTTCTTTTTAGTATATGTTTATGTGCAGAGAATTTAAATTAAAAATTATTATTATTATTATTATATTTTCATAAATAAGAATTTTTATTACTTTTATTATTTTAACTTTTGAATACATAAATTTAGCTTAGCATTTTTAAAATTTCTCAAATTAAAAATATAAATGAACAACGAAATTCATTTTATTTATAGAATAATAGATTTTGATGCAAACTTTAATTTCGTGTTTTTTATATGTTACAAATTATTATTTTTTTTTTTACACGTCAACGTAAATTAATGTATTTTTTTATTCAGAACAATATTGTATAAAATGGTCTTTTTAGAAAATATATCTAAATTATATATTGAAAATGTCTTTTTTTTTTATAGTTTTGTCCTATTCATATCGTTGTAATAATACAAAATTTTATTTTTAATATACAATAATATATGTAATATATGTTTATTCAATATATATGGAAGTATTTACATACATGTTATGTATGTTTTCTTTGTGTAACATAATATGTATCGAATATTGTTACTAATTTATGATGCAATGCTTGACAGTAGTTTTAAATTGAAGATATGTTACGCTCTGAAAATTTAAGTAGAGAAAAATTTATATGTAGTAATTTAAATTTCAAAATAAAATAAAAATCTTACTTTTTTCCCTTTTTTTTTTTTTTTTTTTTTTACTCACATATAATTTACTATAACACGCCAAAAAGTATTACTTACCAGCAAGATGTTGAAACAGAAACAGCCCATACAAAAAATATACTCTGACAAATTTCAGTGACAAATTGAAACTATTCATCCTGACCGTATACATATAGGAGTATAAGTATGAATGGATAATTTTTTTACAACACTCCGAAAATATCTTTATGGAGTACGAATGTGAATCTCTGTTTAAGTCATTTTATAAAACTTTCACGTGTATTTAGCATAATAAAAATAAGTTTTCTTAGACGTAGCTTTAGAACAAGTCCATAGTCAAGAACTATCGTAACTTTTCTCCCGATCCAAAGAGGAACATATCTTACTGCTCTTCTAAACCATACTGAGGTATCTCCCAGCTCGTTGACGATTTCTTTAAATGGAATCTAGCGTCCTCTGGTGGTTCGGACTCGAAGTACGTTGATGGCATGATGATATCTTAACGATCCTTGCGTGCTAGTTTTGTAGACGTTAGGGGAGTGACTAAAAGTTTTCTTCGGAAAATGTTGGAGTATTGATTAGTTGTTTTTTCTGGTAGCGTCAATTACTGTATAGAAACGATGTTTTTTAAAAGACCTTATGAATATATATTGGAAATTTTTCGCTTTAAGTCTCATAGAAAATAAATTTAACTCTTTCTTTCAAGTTTTGTTATATTTTATTAATGATCAGTTGCCAAATAAAATAGAAGGGAGTACAGAAAACGATTAGCTACATATCAAAAATGATTTTTTTTTTTTTTTTTGAAATAGAAGTTGTTTTAAAAGCAATTTAAAAATCTCTAGTAAATAACCAAACTTCTTTCATTCATATATTTATATTATTTTAAATAATTAATTGCGGAAATTAAGTTTATTTTCTCCTGAGAGAGATATATATATATATATTTATTTTTTTATCGGGTATATTGCTTATAGGAAAATGTATTTCTTTAATAAATTAAACAAAATAACAAACGTTAAGAAAAAAAATCATTTGTTTTCACTAAAAGTATACCGACTAATACAAATTATACAAATCTTTGCAAAATTGTCAGTTTATGAAAATCGGAATTCACAGTAAACGCAATTAAATGTTTGTGACTAAGGACAAAATACATTTTTTTTAAATTTATTTTCTTATCGTCTTTTGTTAGAGTATTATGTGTTGTAAGTATTCTTTGAAGTTTGGTGTCTTTTATTATTAATCATGAGCTAAATAAAACGGAAGAAAGAACGGCAAACGGTTATCTGTTAGACGAAGAATTATATATTTATTTAACAATCGTTTATAAAAAAGTTGAAAATTTTATATTGCTTATCTGAAAATGTATTTTTTATAATAGATCAAACAATATAACAAACGTAAATGAAATAGAAAATTTTATGCGTTCTCGCTTCAAAAATGCTGGATATATACGCACTATTTGAGTAGAGCTTTGTAAAATTTCATATTTTTGAAAATTGGAATTCACAGGTAAAGCAACTAATTGTCTGTGACTAAGATAAAAATACAATGTTTTAATGTATTATCTTACTCTTGTTTGTTAATGTATCTGTTGTAATTGCGTTCTTTGAAGTGTCATTTATTTTATTAATAAGCATGTGCCAAATAAAACGGGAGAAAACAACAACAAATAATAATCTGTGGACGCAAAAGGAAACTTTTACATAGAAATCGTTTCAAAAGAAGCTGAAATTTTTGTAGTAAATTGGGTACTGGGTACTTACGTATTATCCGGGGCAGAAGATAGATCGCCAAAAATGGTTGCTAATTGCCAATCTTATTCATTGTTGCCAAATCCTCTTCAATCATGTTCAAAACAGTAATTTAACATTATTAAATACATAAAGTTGTTGTAAATGGTAAATAAGGAAATAGAATAATGGACAATAATAAATGAACAATAATAAATAAACAACAAAACAGTATAAACTATAACAAAAAATTAATTATAAATATATAATTTATAAATAATCTTTAAAAATAAACTATATAGATGTCAAAAAATAAGAGTTACTGCAATTAGTATAATTCGCGCCATGTTTGGCGCAGTTGTAATTCACCAAGCCCGAATACAAAGTAAGTATCCTAAATTGGTTTCTAACTAAGCTACTTCTGTACTTATTTCTGTTTCATTAACTTAAATAATCGGAAAAATGAAAATTCTTTTAAATCCAATTATCATCCTTTTCAATTTGTATAAGCCATGGCGTTATTTTTTTTTTGTTTTGTTTTTAAAGAATATATTTATCCTAATAATATTATAAATCCAATTGTGTGCAAATGTTAGGCTGAAGCCAGCGTCAAAATGGATAATTTAATTATCCTGTATCTTTGCGTATAGGTTTATTATAACCCATAAATGAACATAGGCTAGATTTTATTTATTTTATTCAAATATTTTCTTTAATAATTAAAAATTTCATTATTTTCATAGAGAAAAATTGGACATTTTTCCATACAATTTAACCATTTTACTTTATCGTTGCTAGGGCTTTGATCGTTACCAATAAATAAAAACACGGAAAAATAATTTTTCCTCAACAATTAATTTTCAATTGAACGATTTTCACGTGAAAACTGAAAATTAAAAATAATTCAAAAGAAGATGAATTTCCGTAATATTTCAATCAAAAATATAGAGTATTTGTTATTATACATGAACTATGAATATCAATTACATTAAAAATATTTTTTTCTGTCAAAAACTGCGTTATAATTAGAAGGAAAAATGTAAAAATAATTATATTATTAAAAAATAGATTTCGCTTGGACCATGGAACTATGAAAAGGGTCCTCCTCGGCTTGGACAAATATGACGTCATAAATAAAACATATATTTTAAAATATTCGTAATAATACAAGGAGCATGAATATCAATGTATAATGAAAGTAGATAGATAATGGACGTAATATTTAAGATGAAAAACTGAAATATTTTTTATTGATACTGATTAATAATTAGCTTGAATACCAGTTACATACAAATGTGAGTTTTCCGCTAAAATTTACATCCTGATTGCCAGAAAAAGAAAATTAACAAGAATTATGCCATTAAAAAGAGATTTCTTTGAGGAAAAAGTGACGTCATATTTGAAATAAAACGGGAATTTTTAAATGTGTTTTACAAGGAGCGTGAATCAATCCCTTACATTAATAATACAATAATCGGTAAGTTTAGAAAGTAGATGAGTTTCACGCCATTTTTAAAACGATTTTTTTTTTAATCTATACCGATTATTATGCGTGAGTATCAGTTACATACAGATGAGAGTTTTTTGCCAAAAACCACACCATGATTATTAGGAAAATAAAAATAAATACGAATCTATTAAATTAAAATTTGACCGCCTATTTGTATTTTGCAACTACTCCTTTCAGATTGTCGAACGCAACGCAATTTACTTAACACCGGTTATCATTGATCAGAGAATGTCATAAACTCTCAGAATTAAAAAAAAATGATTTAAATTCCGAGATATTATTATTATTTTTTTTTGTAAATTTAACGAAGTTTCTCTAAAAATGGCAACTAAATTATTCCAATTTTGTGTATAAAAAAGAAATAAAACGGATTAATATATTTTTTCTCATTAAAACTGAAAAAAAAGAATTTATTTTCAATTTGAGTAGATGGTGAAAGAAAAAAATCTTGATTACAGTAAATTTTTTTTTAAATAAAAACGTATTTTCACATATTCAAACTTCATGAATCAATTTATTCTGGAAATTAAATATCGCCTGTCAACATATTTTCATTTAGAAATAAAGTTTTTTTTTTCAGTTATAGATTAAATCAAGGAGGCAAATTTAAGCTTCTTGCATTTAGGTCTACAATTATTGCTCCTTATTCACAAGAATTGAATTTAATGAAAAAGAATATACTATTTCTATTATCTTTGAAGGATGGCTATTAAAACGTTTCACAAAGGCGTTAAAAGTAAAATGGGTTACCAGGTAAACTTGACATATGTTTTTACACATTTCGCCGATTTCTACGATTTTATTTGGCCCGCCTTTTTTGATTGTTTCAGTTTCCTTTTCGTGATTATTTGTCACAAAATTTCACTTTTTTAAAACTTAGTTATGTCAAGACCTCTATAACATAGAAATAACTACTGTATTGTTTTTATGGAATGTGATAAAGAGTTAGTTAATTATTTACTTTTCTAATTATCGGGAATGAAATATTTTGCTTAATTAATGTATTTATTCTTCTTTTAATTATACGTAAACGAAGTCACGGATAACAGCTAGTTAGTTTATAAGTAAGTTATAAAAATTCTTTATTCAATTATTATACAGTTTTTCTTAGTACTTACTAATTTATTAGACTTTCTATATAAAAATCATGTAGACGTCATTTAAAATGCATAACTATTTTTCCGAATTACAGAAGTTAGCCATAAAAACACTCTGTAGATATTGTTAAAAATCCATATTCGTTGTTAAATATTCGTCGAAATCTTAAAACGATAAAAATATATTTTTGCTACCATCTCCTTAGGGTATCTTCAGTTTACTGTTGTTTTTCTTTATCAACAAACATTTAATTTTAGATTTTCCCAGTCTTTTTCATAAGTTCAATAGTCAGCGATAGACCGTTATCGATTTTGGTGTGCAATATTCATTATTCATCTTTGAAACCCCCAAATCAATCTCAATAGTTTCATGCAGCAATGCGTAAGTTAGATTATTATAAATTACTTGCTTAAATCGTCGTTAATATTTATTTTTTGCGGAATTATTTATTAATTGGGCTATCGCTGTACTGGCTTTATTTAACCTTATATTCCTTTTATGCTCTTTAATTCTATCTTCTATTTTCCGTTATGTATACCCTATGTATTCTATTTCCTTCGCTATTATTGAACTTTATTTTATTCTAGCTGACCCGCCTGGCGTTGCCCGGTCCCGTGGTACTAACAATCTGTTCTATACGAACATGACTGAAATTTGTAAGGCTATCGAATTCTCAAGTCGAATGAGGCTAACCCCGTACTAATCGGGCCCATATTACCTGTGATTGAGAAGCGCACCCTGGAGGTAGAAAGATCAACAAAAATATTTAAGGCTATAGTTATCAAGTCGAATGAGCCAAACCCCGGTAATCGGACCCATAGAGCCACAGATATTCCCGTAGTTCTCACCAAGTGGCGCAATCTGCTCTGGGAGAGGCCTTTTCGAAATACTCGATCCAACCAAATTTCTTAGTAAAATTGAAATTTAACCACGGGTAAACATTGCCAAAATAGCGGAAATCGCGAAAGTGGGATAAGTAAACGAACGGTTTCGAAAGGGTTAATGTAGATGTTTTTATAACCCAACGATGCGTTTTGAAGAAAATAAACGTGTCTATGATATGGTGTCTTCTGTTTGTCAGTATTCGTATTTACTGAGTCGATGGAAATTTTTAAACATGGGCCGAAAAACAAGAATCGCGCCGTCTAAACCCCATTGAACATAGTTTTATTATTATTATTATTATTATTATTATTATTATTATTATTATTATTATTGTTGGTTATTTTAGAGACCGATGCGCGATTATATATTTTTTAGAAAATCGGTATTCCCAAAAGTGAGTCTTGCGGCGGGAATTTTTGCCGAAAGGTATTTGTATTTTTGGAAAACACTTGCAGATTTCGAAAATGGAACGAATATAGATATTGCCTGGTATTTTTAGTTTTTCGTAACGCGCTCAGAGCCGCTGATGCAAATTTTCAAAATTCGGCAAAATCCCGAGAATCGCGAAACGGTGTTCAGAAAATATACTTTTTCGAGAAGTATTAACTTTTGTATTTTTAAAAACCAAACGTGGCTTTGAAAAGGGCTAAGTTAGATCTTTAATTTGGTGAACTCCGTTTTCCCGTATCTCTTGCAGTCCGGCGGTTGCGAGGCTTGAGAAACGGTAGAAAACAAATAAACATGAATTCGACGCTTCTTGATTATTATTTTTTTTAAGTATTAAATATGAATTTTTTTCAAGCCGTGCGATCGTTTGAGTCGTAAAAGCTCCTTCTTTTGATAATATGTAGCCGGTTTTTCCGTATTTTCGGTTGTTCGCCCGTGGCGCATTTAGAAAAACCGAAAAAGAAACTGGCTGACTATCGCTTTGTTTCTCTTCTTTACTGGAGGGTGGAAAAGGGCTTCTGAGTATGCGCGCGGATTTCGAAAGAGTGCTTTTTTGTTTGTGATCTTTGATCAGTTATTAATTAATAACTACTGCAATTTTCAAAATATTAAACTTCTTAGACACAGGTGCACCAGGAGAGGTCTTAGACTATACTCACCTAAATTTTCAGACTTCTAGGTGCACTAGATTTTCCTAGACATCGTAGACAGACAGACAGACACACTCACTCGCACACTGAATGAAACTTCCTTTATTAGTATAGATATCCATGATGTCGTTAACTGGTTGATTTTTTCAATGCATGTTCTGATTAATTTAAACATATAGGTTTCTGGAGTAATAAATATATTTATTCCAAGTTTCGTAAAATGTTTCGTTTAAATATACAAGAGATGCCCAACGTTATAAATACGAATATTGATACGGTATGCAACGATTACCGGAATACATTACAAAGTGCAACAAATCATATATTAAGCAATACCCCTTTTAATTTTAATAACCAGGTATATAAACTATTAAAGGGTCAGTACACAGGATCTCCTATTTCTAATGAGATTACTCGAAAATGGAGTTTATGAACTACTTCCAAAAACATTTAAGATATACATATGTAATATGGATGGCATTTTCATAAAAACTAGCTAATTTGCCGAGCTTCTACCTTTACAAACTAAACTAAATTCCTATGACCAAAATATGTAATTTACAGTCAAAACAGATAAGCATAACACGCTAATATTCCCTTACGCTCAAGTTATACTTTAAGATGATAAGTTCTAGAAAATTATTTTTCAGAAAACCGAATTAAAATGTTCATAATCTCTAAATACACAAAAACTCCATTTCCATATAAAACTGCAGCAGTTAATACATACATCCACCGAGCTATAAAAATCTGTTCATCCGAAGACATTTGAAAAATGGAAATAAACAAGATTAAAGAAATGGCCAAGAAAGGATGATATGCTACTAAAATAATAAAAAAGTTAAAAAAAAAAAGCGATGACAAGATATAACACAGTGCAAGCAGCTCAAAGAGATATAAAATTTACGAACTCTATTCAGTTTATGAGTGGCGTTCCCCTCCAGATAGAAATGAAATTTACGGAACTGGGAATAAATATACCTAATACCCCAGACCAAGGGTGTAAAAATCTAGGCGCCATTGGGCTGATTCCCACCACTAAATTTCATTAGTATTCTTCGTCAAATTGTATTAGTATACTTCGCCTAAATTTTATCAGTATTCTTATTCGGCGAAGAATACTAAAAATTTAGTGGTGGGAATCGGCCCATTGGCGCCTAGAATTGTGCATCCCTGCCCCAAACCCTCTATGTCCAAATTAATCAGAACTGACATTCATAAAATTAATCAGTTAACGACTTCAGGGATATATAAAATGAAGTTCAATAATAGCGAAGGAATGAAAAGTGCTTATATAGCTATGACCAAATGTAACATAGAAGACATAATCAAAGAGCATGAAATATATATACGGTTAAATAAAACCAGTACAACAATAGTCCGATTAAACAATAAATTCGCAGTAAAAATAAATGTTAACGACATCAAGAAGATAGAAAATTATAATAATCTAAACTACTCATTGCTGCGTAAAGCTATTGAGATGGATTCAGAGATTTGCATTCACTTGTTGCACGACATAATGGATAAAACAAGGTGCTGCCTACTGCAAGTAGAGAAAAAGACCGGGAAAAACTCAAATAACAGAAAAAAATATATTAAAGTAAAATTGTAGTGATTTTAAACAACAGTAAACTGAGGATGCCCCAAATAGATGATGGCGAAAATATGTTATAACATTTTAATTATTTCTACGAACATTTAACAACGGATATGGATTTATGGAACATCAACAAGTTGATTTTCAGGCTGACCTCCAGTTCTGAAGGATTTTATGTATATTAGACGGTTTTTATATAAATAAATCTTATAATGGCTGATAAAATGGATAAATACTAAGGAAAACACTATATCAGACTTGCCAAGTCTCCGGCTTTTTGAACACCAGTATTATCTTAAAGAGAATGTTGTTCTTTTAAATCGCAGAATGTTCCGATTATATAAAACAACATTTTCTGTACTAAAATACTGGTGTCCAAAAAGCCGGAGACTTGGCAACTCTGCTATATATATTACCTGAAACGGTATTTTTTTTAAAAATAGTAAATCAAGCAATCGAAACAAGATAAATCTAGTAAAGTATTGACCCTCACTTCCACTAACAATGGACTGGGCAATTACGTACCATTTATCCATTTATACGCGGGTACGCAGGCACTGTTAGATGCAAAGGGGTTAAATTTAGAACTCACAGTTAAAGCAATTATTTCTTTATGAGTAAGATAAAAATAATTTTTTCTGATAATCCACAGTATAATAATTATTTCAAAGTAGTAGTAAAATGTCTTTTGCAATTGGTAAAATTATTTAATTTAAAAAAAAAAAAAAAAAAAAAAAAAGCTTTATTATCTTTAAAAAAATTTAAAATGCGTTGCTCAAAAAAAAAAAAAAAAAAAAAAACCCTCAATTATTTCAGTTAAATTAAATTTTGCACTATGTAACTTAATTTTCTTTTTCGCTTCTTTAATTTCTCTATAATAATATCCAATTGAGATAATGTATTTTTAGGAGGATGTGCTGATTGCATTTAACTTTGACATTTAGATTTACTCTCATATGACTGTTTTCCGTAGTAATGTATTTTGTGCAATTTTTCCCACATAATTAGATGAAAAAAAAACTTAAAGCGTTTAAAACAGACTTTCGTAATGCATATACCATTTAATATGAAATTTAATTTTAGATATAGTAGACAAATTTCGTAATTATTTAAACGATTTTGTTAAATCATTTAAATTCGAAATAGTGCATTGGGCGTAAAATGAATTGCATGAATGGCATAAAAAAAAAGATACAATTTAAATACATTTTCGCACTTATCATTATTATTTTAGAAAAAAAGTTTTGGTATTTCTTTAAAAAAAAAGAAAAAAAAATGTCGTCGTGTGTGCATTTTTGGCATATCAAGCTAAGTTGTGCTAATATACACAGTTTTCAATTTGAATGTGTTCTTATTTACAATGTAATATCCAAATAACGAAATATACTTAATATATTTCCTTAAAGTATTTTTGAACTACTTTTGGTACGTTTTAAAAAGTATATAGTTTAATATACCTCAAGTAATAGTGTTTATGCATAAAGTATTTTTAAGACATTTAGTATAAAGTTGTTCCATGCATAAGATTTTCTCACGTGAAATTTGAATATTCAATAAACGTAATAATAATAATAATAATAATAATAATAATAATAATAACAGACTGCTAAATTTCAAGTCTTTAGTTTTTAATCTCTATAAAAGAATTCTGAATATTAATTTGAAATATTATAGGTCATTATTTAAAAATAATTTTGATTTTCTAATGATATAAGGATTTTTTTTTGTTACAGACTGATAAATATAATTTTTTTAAGTATGCACAAATATTATTCTTTGAAAAGTCTAAAAATTTATTAAAAACTCAGATAGTATTTAGATGAGTAACGAGAACAAAATTACATTTGAATCTATGCATTTATTACACATATAGAAGTTTAAGTCACATAAAATAACGACATTTAAAATAAACCTTTTAATTTCCATTTTCTTCTTTATATATCATAAATTTTAAATAATGGTTTTTGATAATATTCATTTTCATATGTTGTAAATAGAAAGGGATATTATCACGATACGAATTTGCATTTTTGAAATCATAAGTAAGTTTTATATATTATTGTTATTATTTTTTTTTAATTCATCCATCAGTTGCATTAAGCGAACATTTGAGACGCTCCAAATAAAATGTTTTTGTAGAACACATTTTTTCAACCCACTTAAGCGATTAAGCGCTTTATGAATTACAATGAAATAACACAAGAGCAATGAATTGTTATTATTATTATCATTTTAGAAATAAGACATATTTACAAAATGATTTTTTAATTCCTTTAACGTTATGTGAATTACAATAACTCAGCGGAGCTAAAATGTTGCAAATAACAGTTCTTTCAAATAATGTAGTCTATTCAAATACATATGAATTTCAGTAAGTGACTATTTTCTGTACTGTTAAAAATTTGCAGCAAACTGTCCAGTCATTTGATCGTTTTTATAACAAAAATGGCTACATAACCGTATTTTAATCCTATTCGGACCATAATATGGGCAAAGTTATGGTCAGAGTAGAGTTGAATTACGGTTATGTAGTCATTTTCTATAAAATCGGTCGAATGATTGGACAGTTTGCTGCATATTTTTAACAGTGTGTGGATATCATTTTTTATGAAATATTTAATTAGCTAAATGAGCGATTTATTATTTAAAATATCACAGATGGGGAAAAGCATATTGATTATATTTCATCATATTAAAACAAATACCGCATGTACGAATAATCATGCTCATTAAAAATGACGAAGTACTTAATTTTTGAAAAACAGAAACTGATTAGTCAGTAACATGTAAATGCGAAAAAAATGTATTTCTTTTTTCAGTACGTATTTTTTTTTTCAAATTTTCATAGTTTGTTGTGTTCAGAGCATCTTGAGAAGCTTTGTAGTTCGGCAGCGGTAGAATGGTGACTTTTGAAAAGTGTATGTTGAACAAGATAAAGGACTCCATGTGACTGTACGCGTTTATAAATATAAAATTTAATGCATCATATTCAGACAAATACCGCATGTAATATTAATCATGCTCATTGAAAATGACAAAGTATTTACTTCTTCAAAAGCAGAAACTGATTAGTCAATAACATGCAAATGCAAAAGAAAAATGTATTTCTTTTTTCAGTATGTGTTTTTTATGCAAATCTTCATGTTTTGTGCTCATAGCATCTTGAGAAGCTTTGTAGTTCGGCAGCGGTAGAATGGTGACATTTGAAAAGTGTATGTTGAACAAGATAAAGGACTCCATGTGACTGTACGCGTTTATGAATATAAAATTGAATACATCATATTCCAACAAATACCGTATGTAAGATTAATCATGCTCATTGAAAATGACAAAGTACTTACTTCTTCAAAAGCAGAAACGGATTAGTCAATAACATGCAAATGCAAAACAAAAAAAAATGTATTTCTTTTTTCAGTATGTGTTTTTTATGCAAATCTTCCTGTTTTGTGCTCATAGCATCTTGAGAAGCTTTGTAGTTCGGCAGCGGTAGAATGGTGACATTTGAAAAGTATATGTTGAACAAGGTAAAGAACTCCATGTGACTGTGCGCGTTTACGAATATAAAATTGAATACATAATATTAAAACAAATACCGCATGTAAGATTAATCATGCTCATTGAAAATGACAAAGCACTTACTTCTTCAAAAGCAGAACTGATTAGTCAATAACATGCAAATGCAAATGCAAATGCAAATGCAAAAAAAATAAAATAAAAAATAAAAAATAAAAATAAATAAAATATTTCTTTTTTCAGTATGTGTTTTTTTATGAAAATCATCATGTTTTATGCTCATAGTATCTTGAGAAGCTTTGTAGTTCGGCAGCGGTAGAATGGTGACATTTGAAAAGTGTATGTTGAACAAGATAAAGGACTCCATGTGAGTGTGCGCATTTATGAATTTAAAAATGTAAAAAGGCGTTAACGAGAAAACAGCGTGCGTACATCATGTAAAAAGTGCACAAAAAAAATAGAAATAAAATAACTAAATAAATATTTCTTTTTTGTTACATCGTTTGAAATGTTACATTGGTTAATAAATCACCCGTTTTGTAATACAGGTATCATTAAGTGCATTTTCACACATTTGTTTTCTGTTTTGTTATTAAAGATATATGATGAATCGAAAAATAGAAAATAATAAATTTCCATTCACATGAAAGGTCATTCTTTATGGAAATCACCGTTTCTTAACGTCATTAATCACTGATAACAAGGACACAGAAATGTTTTATGTAGAATAAATGACCCAAGGTAATATATTTCATTTTGAGATATCTTTGTGATAATGAATCGGAATCGTCGTGTTCTAAATACTTCAGATATCAGGTTATTATACATTTATTTTGTTTAAGACCAGTCTTATTAATTTGAGTCTTAAATTATTGTACTTAAATGTTGATTAATTCATTTCAAAAGTGTCTGCAAAAAGTGGCAAATATAGTTAAAATTCCTCAATTTTCTTGCATGTAAACAATTGAAATAGCATAAAAACTAACATAACTATGAAAAAATCCTGTACATTAAAATATTGTGGTATTTCTTTAAGCAGTAATTAAACTTTTTCCTAAATATGAAAGATATTGCGATAAATATTATAATATGTGTATACAATGTTATTAACCATATATTATGTATGGCTATAGAAACTATAGAAGAAAAAAAACTCCAGGGAAAACTTCTAAAGGAAAATTAAGTTAAATTTGAGTTTCATTTTTCAAGAATAAAAACATGACATAACCATGAAAAATCGTGTACACTAAAATTTTCATTATTTATTGTGGTATTTTTCTAAGCTGTAATGAGACTTTAAATTTGAAAAATATTGCAATGAATATTATATATGTATACAATATTATTAGTCATATATCACTTATTGTTACAGAAACTATAGAAAAAAAAACTCCAGGGAAATCTTTTAAAAGAAAATGGAGTCAAATTAGAGTTTCATTTTCAACAATAAAACCCTGACAAAACCATGAAAAATCATGTACTAAATTTTGATTTCTTTATAGTGGTATTTCTTTAAGCGTTAATGAAACGTTTTTTTAGATTTGAAAGATATTGCGATAAACATTATGATATGTGTACAAAATATTATTAGTCATACATCATTTATGGCAATAGAAAATGTAGAAAAAAAAACTCCAGGGAAAAAATTTAAACGAAAATGGAGTCAAGTTTATGTTTCATTTTTCAACAATAAAACTAAAATATTTACATAGCAAAACAGCTTGGGCTATGCGTATTGAAAATAGAAAATTTCGTCGCGAATCCTCTATTTCATACTGTAATCATATTAATAACAGTGTTGACAATAGATAGGTATAAATATTATCATCGCTTAAAAAGTATTCTTTAATCTTTAAATAACATGATTTTCTAATTTCTTTTGTTAATTTATTTTAAACTCCTCCGAAGAGCAATAAATGTACTCTCTAGTTTGCCACAATAAACGTGTTTTTACTGAATGCAGTTTGTTATTTCCAGATGTAAATGTACTTTCTTCATATGTTTAATTTTGAAGCTATAGGCACTATTCTTACGCTATATGTATAATTGGTATAATAATGTGTGTGAAAAAAAGAATACGGATTTATTTCATAAAGAAAGGGAAAAAAAATCTTTTAAACACCAAGTTTAAACGATTTTCTTCTATCTTTCTATATTAATTGTCAAATGTAACCATAACACATTCATCCTATAAATATATTTTTTTCTAATTTAATTTAAATGATATTTTTTTAAATATTCGTAAACATTAGCATTTACATAGAAAAATACATAAAATGATTCTATATCACGTGAAACTGGAAATCCACATGTACAAATTTATTGTTAATTATTTTCATAAATCCTTCAATTTGATTTTCTTCACTTTAACCTCTTCATACACCAGCGTTTATTTTTATTTATTTTTAATTTTTACTTTAGCTACGAATTTATATTAACAAACTGATAACTAAGAAAGATTGAATAGCTAAAAAAAATAAAATTTATATTTTGTACATTAAATTTGATGTATCCTGTAGGATAAATGAGTATAGGCTTAAATGAGTAAAATTTTTGATAGTTTGCTATGGATTGTTTGCACGGCAAAAGCATTGAAATATATGAAATAATATGCATTTAATATTTTATTACTAATGGATTCTGTAAACAATATCTAAACATACAGATTTTTTTTGATTTTTTTGATTTTTTTTTACGAATTGTTATAATTAAAGTTAAATTTTTTTATAATAATATCTGATATTTTATATTAATAATATCTATTTTCATAAATCCTTCAATTTGATTTTCTTCACTTTAACCTCTTCATACACCAGCGTTTATTTTTATTTATTTTTAATTTTTACTTTAGCTACGAATTTATATTAACAAACTGATAACTAAGAAAGATTGAATAGCTAAAAAAAATAAAATTTATATTTTGTACATTAAATTTGATGTATCCTGTAGGATAAATGAGTATAGGCTTAAATGAGTAAAATTTTTGATAGTTTGCTATGGATTGTTTGCACGGCAAAAGCATTGAAATATATGAATTAATAGGCATTTAATATTTTATTACTAATGGATTCTGTAAACAATATCTAAACATACAGATTTTTTTTTGATTTTTTTGATTTTTTTTTACAAATTGTTATAATTAAAGTTAAATTTTGTTATAATAATATCTGATATTTTATATTAATAATATCTATTTCCTTATGATATTGTGTAATAATATCTAATTTTTTATAATAATATCTGAATCTTCCAATAATTCAAGTATTTCTGCTTCAGAAAGCTCTGCATTTTTAAAAATAATATTGTTATATCTTATTACACATGTAAAAACATCATTTAAAACATTCCTATTATTTATTAACCTTAATTTATGTCCATTAAAGTACATATTCATGTCAATTTTATTTTTATTTAGTCCCAATGTATCCTTTAGTCAACATAAAAATTAACATTACGCATCAGGCCCCATGTATCCTATAGGATACGTCAAATATAAAGCTACTTCATACTATTAAAATTACACATTATTTAAATTTATTTTGAACTAGAATAAACTTTATTCACCTGTGAGTAGTGTATATTTGGCAGTTCAGCGCCACCTGAGTCGAGCAGGCGGAAGGCGGAAGGCGCAGGTGGAGCAGGTGGAGCACTGTGGACCTGTGCAGGTGGAGTAGCGGCGCAGCGGTGGAGCACAGGGGGGGAGCAGGTGAAGGTGGCGATAAGAGCATGAGCACTGATAAGAACGGAGGGTTCGATGGGAGGGGGGTACGATAAGGATTTCTACTATAATATAAGGGGATTATTTTAATTAATTTTAATTGGGGTACTTAGAAAATTTGGAAGCAATTTTTTTTTCGAACTATAGTAGGGTGGGGTGTTTTGTAAATATTTTTCGAAGTGGAATTTGTGAATTGTATTTAAAAATATGAATTAAAAATTTAATTAATTTTAATTGGGGAACTTAGAAAATTTGGAAGCATTTTTTTTTTTCGCGGAGAATTGGTGGACGAGGTGAATGTCAACGGATTTATTTGTGCGAATTAGAAATTTAATTAATTTTAATTAGGGAACTTAGAAATTTTTCGAAGCAAATTTTTTTTTCTAAACGAGAGTACGCAGTTTGAATAGGAGTATATTCAGTAGAAGTGAATGAATAATTAAAAATAATAATTAAAAAGGGTCATTAATTAATTTTAATTTTGGACTTAGAAATTTTTCGAAGCAATTTTTTTTTCGCGTAGAAATATCTATTACAGTACAAGGTGAATTTTAACGAATTACAAATTTATTTAATTTTAATTGGGGAACTTAGACATTTTTCGAAGCATTTTTTTTCTAAACGAGAGTATGCAGTTTGAATATGAGTGTATGCAGTAGAAGTGAATGAAATAAATTAAAAAGGGACATTAATTAATTTTAATTGGAGAACTTAAGAAATTTTTCGAAGCAATTTTTTTTTCAACTAGAGTACACAGTTTGCATGTGCAGTAGAATGGTAAATGCTAGTAATTAAAAAGGGTCATTAATTAATTTTAATTGGCGGACTTCAACATTTTTGGGACAAACAGAAGGGTTTTAATGAATATGATACAGGTTGTGATAAAAAATATACGGTCCCGTATGAATTATACTGTATTCAATTTAATAGCTCCCCCCTCCCCCTTCCCCTCTCCATATTTTTTACCCAGAGGGCCCCATCGATAGACTAACAATACGCACTTCAAACAATACATACTGGTAAAAAAGAAGAATTTTAACGTATATATAAAAGTGTAAATAAACAAATATGAAAAATCATGCGTAGCGCCATAATTCATGAATAACTTTCCAACATTATCGAAATGTTATGTGAACAAAATATAATTTTACCAGCTAGTACATAGTTAATTAAAATAGTGAACAGATCCCCTTTTTAAGAAAAAAGGCGGCCTTCACAAAAATCCAATTATTCATAAGAACCCTTCCTAAAATCAGGTAATTTATACCTTACCCTTTTTTTTCAATTCAAGTTAGGCTAAAAGTACAACTTACACATCGATATTTACAAAATATAGAAATCCTTGGAAAGAAACTTGAAAAGTTATAGATATTAAGTTACCTTCACAAAATAATAAAACCGTATTCGAATCCCAGCGTCCTTCACAAAATAAATCCAACAGATTCACATTATTTTATGCGACAGAAATACGAGAGACCTTTCTTAAAAATGCAAGGTCCGCTGTTTGAATGAAAAGGCCCCCCCTTCACAATATACCCTGTAAAAATATTATGATTCCACAGATATTTTAAGAAATAGAGTACTAATCTCAAATGAATACGTATTCACGCAATGTAAAAATAGGTTTTTACGAATGCATTTTTTAGTATAACGTACAAAATATAGATTTTTTTTTAAGTACATATTTCACCATATTTATAATACAAGTCTGTAAAATAGGGTAGATCGTTTCATGAAAAATAACTGCATTTCGAGTGAATATGCTTTAAAATGTATATATTAGAACTTAAACTAAGAAATGAGTGTTACCCAGTACCCCCTGAATAGACGGATTGCTGAGTCATATTAGCAGATAAGCGAAGACCATGCTTTGACTTGTCATGATGAATCCCTCGCAATAAGAAATGCGGCTATTGGGCTTTTTCTCAAATTTAATCATTTTCTGACACATTTTAGATAAGTAAATGTATGAAATGAGCTATTTAAACCCATCAATGTATACGAATTATTTTGTGTAGTCCATATATAGTTTCTACTCTTGATATATACTATGGTGATATATATATATATACTAAAATCTGTTAAGTTTTAAAAAGCTTCATTGTGTATTCTTTGAAAAATAAGAACTAAGAAATAGTCATCTCCTTATGAATTTTGGCGCAAAAAGATGTGTTTAAATGAATTTGATACACGTTATGGTAGAAAAATACAGGGTCCCCTATCAGATATATGAATTAAACTTTAAATATTTTAAAATTACATTCGTTTATGCTTTTTGTATTGCAAAGTATAGAAAAAATATACTAAATTGGGTTTATACTATTCTAACTTAAAAATTTCTTTTGAGGAATGAATAGGATAACTAATCTTTTGACTTTGTTTTTATAAAATATATATTGCACTATTTAGTTAGGGCATTATTTAAAAAAATTTGTTTTTAATATTGAAAAAATATATATAAAAATGTATCTTACCTATAAAATTCAACCATAATGTACTAGACTTCAGTCAAATTTGATCGTATGCTATACTTGTCTTACAACAACCGAACGGTAACATGTTCGCTTATCTCTTAAAACCACGGGATATTGTGACGTCATGGATGAGGCATAGGGTAGAATACAGAATGAATAGGTATTATAAGGTAGAATCATAAATTTTGCAGACTTCATACAAACACTTACAGTATGAGAAATGATTGATACTATTAACCATATGAGAAAATGAATCTTTAGCTAATCTTATTAGTGTATGTCATATTTAACTAACAGGCTCGAACATGCGTGAATTTTGCCAATCATATCTGTTTATTAATGAACCAATCACATATGCTGTTATATGCACACGAGCGCCCCCTAGGATGGTATAAATTTGCGTGGAATGAGATAATTTCCTTAATCTGTGCACTGACACCATCGTGTGAAGACGCTTTTGACTGTTCAGTATTATTATTTTACATTAAAGTTATTATGGAACAAACCATACATACTTCTTTGCTAAGTGATTCCAAGATGATTAGTCAACCACTATCACCAGAATTAAAGAATCACGACATGGACATAACCAAAGAAGCTCCCGTTTTGAATTATGAAGTCAAACCCACCTCATCAGAACTGAAGAAACAGAAGTTACCCTTTGTTTGTGATGTTTGCAGCAAGTCTTTTTCCCGAAAGTTTGTGTTAATTAGACACAAGAAATTTCATCTGGAGAAAAAACCTTTTATGTGTGACATCTGTGAAAAACAATTTGTTTAAAAGAGTGATTTATTAAATCATAGGAAGATTCATTTAAAGACCCCACTGAATTATAATTGTGATTTATGTGCTGAAGTATTTTCACGGAAGTACGAGTTACGCCAACACAAAAATATTCATAGACCTCTCAAGCAATATATTTGTGATGTATGCAACGAAAAGTTCTCAAGCAAGAATGACTTATTAAAGCATAGAAAGCTTTACAGACCTATCAAGCAATATAATTGTGATGTGTGCTTGGAAGTATTTTCACGGAAGTATGACTTATTGAAGCATAAGAAGATTCATAGACCTATCAAGCATCATACATGTCTCCAGTGTACTGAAGAATTTTTACGGAAGGGTGATTTAATTCGACATCTGAGAACTGCTCATAAAGTTTCATCTAACCCAACTCAATCTGTTGCTTTAAAGGATGCATTATATGAGAAAGTGAAGCATTTTAAAAGACAAAATGCCCTTAATGTATGCACTAATACTATCATCGATTCTAACGAGGAAAATGATAAAGACTTTCAAACATTTTTTAATAGCGTTCGACCAGACGTTTTTAATGAACTAAATTATCAGATAGAAGTTAAAAAGTCCATGAAATGGTATGCTACTGTAAAAGTGGTTTTAACACGTATATCACAGGACGGTGATTTAGAAACTGCCAATCCCTATTTTCGTTCGAACACTATACTTGAATTGATGAATCAAAACATACCTGTGCATATCGAAGAAGCTTTCGCTAAAATTATAAACTCCTTCGAGAAGTTCACTGAACGTGGATCTAACTGGACATTGGAAAAAATACTGCATTTAGAACTGTCTACAGCTAAATTCAGCATGGTTTGAAATTTTTTGTACCTTTCTTTTGAAATATGTATACTCATGACTTGCTCTTGTAACTATTGAAAACGATCAATAAATACTATATGAGTGAAAAATCCCAGAGTGATTAATTTAATATCTGCCTAAATTACTTCTGTCACATAACTTACTTATTAACATTTTAATAATTCACACTGGAAATGTAACAAACTATTTTTAGGATTTTAGATAAACAAAAAAATGTATAGATTTAATCTTTCTAAAACACATATATATTCTAAATGTACAAGAGAAATAAATATTTTCATAATCTTTTCATATTGAAGAAACACAAATTTTGCATACTTTATACAAACACTTGCAGTATGAGAAATGATTGCTACTATTACCCATATGAGAAAATGAATCATTAGCAAATCTTATCTATGTGTCATATTTAACCAACAGACTCAAACATGAGTGAATTTTGACTAGAATTAATCATTGAATGTAAAAAATGATTTGTTTTTAGATCCAATATTGATATCGTTTAACATTTTACAATCGTATTAAAAATATATACATAAACTAATCTTACCTTATTCACAAGTTCGCAATCCCGTCTTCAACATATGACTACAGCATGACAAAAACATATGTGCTACTTCTATGGCAATTAGGACAGAAATGATTTTCAGTACAAGCCCATTATCTTATCGTTAATCTATAGATTAGTAACACTATGTGACTTGAGGACGTCACTGATCGCGATAACATTCTAGATAAGATTTACTGATAAGAATACATTTCAATTCATTTCTCCCAAAACAAGTGTATGAGTTGGTTGTAAGATCTAGGTAAGTACCCTTTCAACTAAATAAATTAGTAGGCTAGCATTTAAAATATATATACAGAGTGCCCAGAAAAAGGGTAGAAAAAAATTAAGAATTTTAACCTAAATTATAAAATAGGATCTACAGTAAGTGACAATAAATAAATATGAAGGAAAAATCATGTGTCATAGTATACTTTCCAATTCTATGCGACTATTGTTAAGAATTTTAAATACTACTGAAATAAGTGAATTAGATTTAATAATTCATACTGGAATTGTATTTAAAAAATTACAGTTTTTTTTTCACTTAGATATAATTATAAGGCTTCTTTTACAATAAAGACCTGACTGTTGTGGAGAGATTGAAAACTAGCATACATATGAACCGACCCATCTATGTTGGATTTTCTGTACTCGAACTATCTAAACTTTGTATGTATGATTTCCATTACAATTTTGTGAAGGAAACATATGGAGAAAAAGCTCGGCCCTTATTCACCGACACAGATAGTTTATCCTATCACATAGATACTCTTGATATTTATATGGATCTGGAAAAGCATCATGATATTTTCGACTTTTCTGAATACCCGAAATCCCATCGTCTAAACCGCACAAGTTTCGAACCCACAAACATATAATCAGACTTGGCATTTTATAGTCAACACGCTAACCACGGGGCTAAGTGAGCCCACGCTTATTTTATACTCACAACGCTAACTACTAGGCTGTGTGAGCTGGTATTTTATACCCCCTCCCCCCACGCTAACCCCAGGGCTAAGTGAGCCCCCGCTTATTTTATAGCTACCACGCTAACCACAGGGCTAAGTGAGCCCCCCACTTATTTTATAGTCACCACGCTAACTACTGACCTGAGTGAGCCCCAGCTTATTTTATACCCACCACGCTAACTACTGGGCTGAGTTAGCCCCTGGTTATTTTATAGTCACCACGCTAACACATGGGCTGGATAAGCCCCAGGTTATTTAGTCACATAAATATGATTTCCAAGGTATATGTCCTTACTTTATTTAGACCATTGCCTATGGTAAGATAAAGCTGGGAAGTAAATTGATAAACTCTGTACATTTCACTCGAAAACTCACTTGTATTTTATTAAATATCTGTAGAAATCAGCATAGTTTATTAAAATTATACACATTCTCATTAGTTTATGAATCTACTAACTTATAATATCTATATGGTAACTTGAATTATTAGTATTCCCACTTAAAAATTTCTTTTGTAGATTTAATATGATAAACACTAACATCAGACTGACTAAACTTTTTCCATTTTCATTTCAACGTAGTTTTAGGAAATTTATCTACATAGCTTTAAATTTTACTGTTTAGTCTATTATTTCAAAGTATTATTTTTCAGTTCTAATGTTTAAAACATATTCATATCGTTTTACATAGTAGGTATCAAATTAATTTAAAGTCTTATTAAAAATATATATACAGGTACTATTCTTACCTAATACGCCAGCTAGCTAAACACCCAAACGTCTCACACCAAGACTCTGAGAAAAGGGAATGCTTGTTCAGGACATTATCAGCTAATATAATCAATGATAAGATTTGATCACGTGACATGTGACGTCACTGATTAAGTGATGCCAGAGATCACGTGACTATGTCATAAAAGAACCAATTACTAATTGCAATTAACAAATTACCACAAATACTATTCTTACCTAACACTCTCACACCAAGACTCTGAGAAAAGTGAATGCTTGTTCAGGGCCTTGTGCTTAGCTAGCTGGCGTGTTAGGTAAGAATATTATTTGTGTATATATTTTTAATATGACTTTAATTTAATTTGATACCTACTATGTAAAACGATATGAATATGTTTTGAAATATTAGAACTAAAAAATAATGCTTTGAAATAATAGACTTACTAAACAGTAAAATTTAAAGCTATGTAGATAAATTTCCTAAAACTAAGTTGAAATGAAAATGGTAAAAGTTTAGTCAGTCTCATGTTAGTGTTTATCATATTAAATTTACGAAAGAAATTTTCAAGTGGGAATACTGATAATCCAAGTTACCATATAGATATTATAAGTTAGTAGATTCATAAACTTATGAGAATGTATATAACTTTAATAAACTATGCTGATTTCTACAGATATTTAATAAAATAGAAGTGAGTTTTCGAGAGAAATGTACAGAGTTTACCAATTTACTTCGTAGCTTAGTCTAATGATTCAGCAGCTTAATAATGCAGCTTAGATTAATCATAGTCATTTAGACAATAGGCAATGGTCTAAATCAAGTTAGGACATATACATTGGAAATCATATTCATGCGACTAAATAACCTGGGGCTCACTCAGCCCAGTAGTTAGCGTGATGGCTATAAAATACCTGGGGCTTAATCAGCCCAGTAGTTATCGTGTTGACTATATAATAAGCGGGGGCTCACTTAGCCCTGTGGTTAGCGTGGTGACTATAAAATAAACGGGGGCTCACTAAGCCCAGTAAGCGTGGTGGGTATAAAATAGCCTGGGGCTCACTCAGCCCAGTAGTTAGCGTGGTGGGTATAAAATAGCCTGGGGCTCACTCATCCCAGTAGTTAGCGTTGTGGGTATAAAATAGCCTGGTGCTCACTCACCCTAATAGTTCGCATGGTGACTATAAAATAAGCGGGGGTTCACTAAGCCCAATAGTTAGCGTGGTGGGTATAAGTTAGCCTGGGACTCACTAAGCCCAATAGTCAGCGTGGTGACTATAAAATAAGCGGGGGCTCACTTAGCCCTGTGGTTAGCGTCCTGGGTATAAAATGACAAGTCTGATTATATGTTTGTGGGTTTGAAACTTGTGCGGTTTAGACGATGTGGTTTTGAATACTTAGAGAAGTTAAAGAAATCACGATATTGTTCTATATCCTTATAAATATTGTATGTTTGAATATGGTAAGATAAGTATTCTTTATAAAGTTATAATGAAAATCATATATGCAAAGTTTAGAGACCTCTAGTATAGCAAACCCAACATATATAGGCCGATTCAATAAAATACTAGTTTTCAATCTCTCCACAAGAATCAGGTCTTTATTGTAAAAGAAGCCTTATAATTATATCTAAGTGAAAAAAAAAGAAAGAAACTAAATCTGTAATTTTTTTAAAATACATTTCCAGTATGAATTATTTAATCTAATTCACATATTTCAATAGTTTTTCAAAGTATTAACGATAGTCCCATTTGGAAAGTGTTTCATAAAGTATACCATGACGCATGATTTTTCCTTCATATTTATTTATAGTCACTTTATGTAGATCCAATTTTTTAATTTATGTTAAAATTCTTCATTCATTCCTACCCTTTTTCTGGGCACTTTGTACATATTTTGTATGTATTGACAGTCTAAATTTTATCGAAGGTATTTCTGTGATAATATAAGTGGGGTAATGCATTAATGCAGTATAATTAGTGTGTATTATAGGGGATCCTCTATTTTCACTATAATCTCTATTTTAACACTACTTGTATTGAATTAGATTCATTAACATATTTAATTAAAACCGATCTGTTCACCCAAAAGTCCGAACAATAGCATATCTCTTAATTAATATTTGTTAGTTGTTATTTTTCATTGAATATTCAATGATGGATTTTAAAACTTAACAGACTTAGTATATATATATACGTGTATATATGGTGAGTAGCATCTATACAGGGCTATACGAAAGAATTCACATATATTAATGGTTTTAAGTATCAATCTCGCTTTAGATATTCACGTGACATACATTTAAAAAAAATCCCTATGTGTCATGGTAAAAGAAAGAACATATGTGATATATCTTAAAGTCTGCATGAATATAACTAAAAGGATGTCTGCGTTTCTGTAGGTGTAAGTCTTTATATTACTAAAGATTAAATTTAATATTTTATGTTTTAATTTTGACTGCCCTACGTAAAGAAAAAATAACCATTTCTTTTAACACATAATAAAAAGTACTTTAAAAATATATTACTACTAACCGACTATATATATCTACATACCTAGACCTTACAATCAACTCGTATACTTGCTTTAGAATAAATGAATTAAAATGTGTTTTTATAAGTGAATTATCAGTGAATCTTATCTAGAATGTTATCGCGATCAGTGATGTCATCGAACCACGTGGCGAAGAATCTAGTTGAATTTGGGTGAAGTCCAGTAAATCGTGTTTGAAATTTTTAGGTAACGATAAATTTTTATATATATATTTCTATATATATATATATATATATGTGTGTTTTATATAGCCAATATATTTTAAATCATGTATTAATAGTTCATGTCTTCTCAATATATTTTTACAGGACTTGTTAATATATTTTATGCGATAAGTGAAATTATATTTTGCATAAGTAGTAGTACATATTGAATTCATATCCTCCTTGTGTGTCACTGTGTATTTTTTGAAGTGAATATTGTTAACCTAAATTATATTGAAGCCATTTCTATGAAAATAGGGGAGGGTGGTATTAAATTTAGCGCAGTGTAATTCATATATATTATAACGGACTCTGTATTTTTAGCGTAATTTCTATTTTAGCAAGACTTGTATCGAATTAGATTCATTAACCTATTTAATTAACACCAATCTCTTATCCCAAAAATTCATAATGCTACCTTTTAATTACTATTTTTAATTTTATTTCTTAGTTATTATTTTTCATTGAAGCATATATAACGAATCGAGTTGAAGCTATAGAGGGTAACATGAAGGAATTCGTATACATTAACGGTATCAATCTCGCTTTATTGTATGAATCTAACTTTGGAAAAATATTTCAAAAACTATGGCATAATGTATAAATATAATCATGTATTGTCATAATGTATACAAAGTTGTAGTTGTGAATATGTTTAGGAATAAAGTGTCCGTTCTTAAGTCATTTCAAAACAGGGTCCTTTAAACAGACCCCTTCATGAAACTTTAAAACAGGGCCCTTCAAGAAACTTTTAACCTTAAAACAGGACCCTTCACACACTGTTTCGTCTTAAAAATAGACCTTTCACAAGCATGTTACCTCTCCATTCATAAATTTAAACATTTGAAAGTAAAATCTGACTTACACTAGATTGTAAAATTATATTTAGTTCACATAATATTGCAATAATGTTGGAAAGTGATTCATAAATTATACCACTATGCATGATTTTTCATAATTTACTATTATATATATATATATATATACGTTGAAATTCTTCTTTTTATATCACTCTATATTTTTTTTAAGTGTGTATATTGTGTGTGTGAAGCCTACCTTCTATCGAAGGGGGCTCTCTGGGTAAAAAAAGGGGGGGTAGCTATTAAATATAGTGTAGTATAATTCATACTGGACCCTGTATTTTCTACCATAACATGCATCGATTTCCTTAAAACCCGTCTGTTTGGTCCAAAAATGTTTAAGTTCACCAATTAAAATTAATTAATGAACATTTTTAATTTTATTTCTTAGTTATTATTTTTCATTGAAGCATTTTAAAACTTAACAGATTAATAAGTGGAATACTATATAGCTAATTTCGTACATTTGCCTACAAAAAATGTGTCAGGTATTTCTTATCGTGAGTGATTCATAATCTAAGAAAGGAATCAAGTCAAAGCAAGATCTTCGCTTATCTGCTAATATGACTCATTGTGATTTAGCAATCCGTCTATTGAGGGGAAAAGGGATAGCCGTCTTTTTTTCTTAATTTCAATGCTAAAATATATTTTTTAAAGCATAATCACTCGAAATTCAGTTATTTTTCATGAAACGCTCTACCCTATTTTACAGATTTGTATGAAAAATTTGGTAAAACATGAATTTTTTTTCTAAAATCTATATTTTACACGTTAAATTTAAAAAGGCATTCGTGTAAAACCTATTTTCACACCGCATGAATACGTACTCATTTGAAAATATCAGTCTATTTCTTAAAATATCTGTGGAATCATAATATTTTTACAGGGTATATTGTGAAGGGGGCTTTTCATTCAAACAGCGGACCTTGCATTTTTATGAAAGGTCTCTCGTATTTCTGTCGAACTAAAATAACGTGAATCTATTGGATTTATTTTGTGAAGGACTCTGGGATTCGAATACGGTTTTTATTATTTTGTGAAGGTAGCTTAATGTCAATAACTTTTCAAGTTTCTTTCCAAGGATTTCTATATTTTGTACACATCGATGTGTAAGTTGTACTTTTAGCCTAACTTGAATTGAAAAAAAAGGGTAAGGTATAAATTACCTGATTTTAGGAAGGGTTCTTATGCATAATTGGATTTTTGTGAAGGACGTCTTTTTATTCCAAAAGGGAACCCCTACAGTCTTTGTGAAGGGCTTTTTTTTTTATCATTCGAATAGGGCATGTATCTCATTTATTTTATGAAGGGGCCCTATAGTCTAATGCGAGATCACACTTCGAAGGGTCCCTGTATTTTGAACCTATCGATGCGTAAGCTGTACTTTTAGCCTAACTTGAATTGAAAAAAAAAGGGTAAGGTGTAAATTATCTGATTTTAGGAAGGGTTCTTATGCATAATTGGATTTTTGTGAAGGCCGACTTTTTATTAAAAAGGGGATCGGTTCGCTATGCACTCGATGGTAAAATTCGACAATGTTGGAAAGTGATTCATGAATTATGGCGCTACGCATGATTTTTCATTCTTGTTTATTTACACTTTTATATATACGTTAAAATTCTTCTTTTTTACCACTATGTATTTTTTGAAGTGCGTATTGTTAGTCTATCGAAGGGGCCCTCTGTGTAAAAAAAGTGGCGAGGGGAAGGGGGAGGGGGGAGCTAATAAATTGAATACAGTATAATTCATACGGGACCCTGTATTTTTTACCACAACCTATATCGAATTCATTAAAATGCGCCTGTTTGCCCCAAAAATGTTGAAGTCCGCCAATTAAAATTAATTAATGACCCTTTTTAATTACTAGGATCTACCAATCTACTGCTCATGCAAACTGCGTACTCTCGTTGAGGGGAAAAAAATCTCGCCAAAATTTCTTAAGTTCTTGAATTAAAATTAATTAATGACTCTTTTTAATTAAACCATTATTGACTTTTAAAATTCTGCTCAAATATACTCTAACATGTATAACAAATAGCCTACTCTCGTTGAAAAAATATTTGCTTCGAAAAATGTCTAAGTTCCCCAATTAAAATTAATCACCATTTTTAATTAAACCATTATTGACTTTTAAAATTCTCCACTAACGTCGAATACCCTGCTCTCGTTGAAAAGAAAAAATTCTCGCGAAAATTCTTAAGTTCTGCAATTAAAATTAATTAATTACTATGTTTAATTAATATTTTTAATTAATTAATCATTCACTTCTACTGCATATACTCATAATCAAACTGCATACTCTCGTTGAAAAAAAAAATTTGCTTCGAAAAATTTCTAAGTTCCCCAATTAAAATTAATTAAAATTAAAATTAATTAAATTTCTAATTCGCTATAATAAATCCGTTAACATTCACCTCGTCCACCAATTCTCCGCGAAAAAAAAAAATGCGTCGAAAAATTTCTAAGTTCCCCAATTACAAGTAATTAATGACCATTTTTAATTCATATTTTTGCTAAAACCAAAAAAAAAATCGAAAATTTCCAAGTCCCCAATTAAAACTCATTAAAATAATCCCCTTATCTTATAGTACAAATCCTTATCGCACCCCCTCCCATCGAACCCTCCGTTCTTATCAGTGCTCATGCTCTTATCGCCACCTTCACCTGCTCCACCGCTTACCTGTGCTCCACCTGCTCCCCCTGTGCTCCACCTGCACCTGCACATCTCCACAGCGCCTTCCACCTTCCGCCTGCTCGACTCAGGTGGCGTTGAACTGCCAAATATACACTACTCCTGTGTTTAATTTACTTCAAAAATTAAGGTTATAAGATTAAATATTTTTTAAATAACAATACTTACCTTTTATTCGACGTACATTGCTAACATTTTTGCTGTAAGCTATTTTTACATAACATGTATCTCGCCAAACGCACTATAAGAAACAAGTTGTGATCATATATATTATTTCTCCTGTCAACATCCCTTTTTCTCAGAAAATACGAAACGCAGGACGGCGAATGAGATACCGTATGAAAGGATTTTGCACAGACTTCTGACATAGCACACTTAACATTTCGTTAAAACATGTTTTTGATTAAAATTTGCTGAAAATTAAAAATTATATCGGCATTGTTTTCATGAAAGAAATGAAAGGTTTTCTTCAAATTATTGTTGCCACAAAAATAAAATACCACATTATATGATGCTCAGCAATAATTATAAACTAGTCGTTGGGGGCCACCGTAATACTTACCCATCATGGATATGCATAATGTAAAATATTAAAATAAAAATGTGTAAACTACTTATAAAGTGCATTGAAATTCAAATAAAATCGTGGCTTGATGACGTCATAAACCTTAAAGGCTCGATTACTGAATTGCTTGAAAGAAACATCCTTACAACTCCAAAAATTATAATCGTATTAACTAGCGGTTTATTGCATCTGATTAAGCGTCACATTTCCAATTAAAATATATCTTTGAAGTGAAATTTGGATGAAATACAGGGTCATGAAAAATCGAAGAGTGTGGAAAATAGGATTCCAAATATCTCGGCAACTCATTATCCGATCGACTTCATTCTTTATGCAAAATTTGTTTTTTTATTGTCTTTTATATTCATTTCTTAAAATAAACCATTTCGAAAATTTTTATATACCTTTTATCAGAACGAATATTTGGAGAGTCCGAAAAAAATAGTTCCGTTTAATCGAGGTTATTGAAATGAAATAGGCTTCTTCCCGTTATTACATACTAAGTACATACCAAATTGCAAGTCTCTATCTCAATTCGTTCGGGAGATAGAGCGTTTACAGACACACAGACACACAGACACACAGACGGACGGCAATTTTTTTTTTAAATATGTTTTTCGGAATCTCCAGTGTGTGAAACGTGTAAATCCGTCAAATTTTTTTTTTCGATTTTCGAAACGATTACAAGGCTTACCCTATACTAGGTATGATGGGAAAGTAAAAACACCGCACGGGTTTATTTTATATTTATGATTAAAAAGCGAAATTGAAATTGGAATGTTTAAATTTATATTTCTATGTTCCATGCTTTTCCCGAAGCGGATGACGTCATCCTCTAATGCAGTTAAAATACGATTGTTAATTTTTTTTCTCGCGCGTGCATTTTGCGATCTTGGATCAATTTTTACTATAACATTGATGGAATAAATTAGATGATATTCTGGCTTAACTGAAAACTAAATGTTGTTTGCAGATATTTTTATCCTTACTTTTCCTTTAGAAGTTTATACCTGCATCTAAGAAATGTTACATATTGATAAAAAAAAATGGTACTTCTCTATTATCCCGTCGACCACTTTTCATAACAAAAAACGGTACTTTTCGGTTAGCCGGGCGCCAGTGAAATGTATATATCTATATATACATATCTATGTATACATACACACATATATGTATGTGTATATATATATGTATATATACATACATGCATATATAAATGTGTGTATGTATAGATATATGTATATATATGTATACATAGATATATAAATTTCACTGGCGCCCGGCTAACCGAAAAGTACCCAAAAAACTATCGCCAAATAAACGGGAGAACGTTGCCATTGGAATATCAAAATAAATAAATAAATAAAATATAAGAATTTAAGGACACAATTTTTATTTTAATTAATGAAATAACTAATAAATAAGTAAAACATAATGAAAAATACACGCAAATGTCGAGTTAAAAACCACTTGATAACGTAACAAACATGTATAGTGCTTCTGACATCAAGTAAATGGGAATGCATTTTTGGCGTTTAATCTTACAGTTTGGCAATAGTTTTTTTGTTATGAAAAGTGGTCGGCAGGATAATAGAGACGTACCTGAAAAACATTAGATTTCAGTGCGAAATCCTCGCACGGGCCCTTTGGTTTTTCTTTAGTGTTGCTATCTCTTAGACTGAATTCACATCAATTTCTTTTTTTATATATATATATAGGGGAAAAAATGTAAAGATGTGTATCCTATTTGATACATGGGGTTTGAGGAGGATGGGCGGTTTAATGTAGTGGTAAACACAGTTTTCCCCTATCGAAGAAGTGCGAAAGTTTTTATTCCTCGATTTATTTTGATTATTTCCATGAAACTCCTCCGAAGAACAAGAAAAGCATTTTGCAGTTTGTTTTTTAAAAGGCATACTTACGGAATGCAGCTCGTTATTTCCATCCTCTTTAATAAAAACGTATGTGTTGCTGACGACTGGGATCGTTGCCACAGATTAATATCAGAAAATGAAACATTTGAAGTTACTGAATAAATTAATTGCTCGAAAAGTATTTGTCAGAAAACTGTTAGACAAACAGCGTTAGATAGGTAAAAAATTGTATTTTTCTTGATATAAATTTCAAATCCACTGATTATGCCATTTTTCAAATATTGAATTTCTAAAATGACCAATTTTCACAAAGGAGTACCTTAGCGAAAGCTTCACGCGTAAAAAATAATAATAACAGCAATGTGTCAGCACGAGTCACAAATTATAGTCACCGTATTATTCTGTTAAAATATAAAAGTAAATTATGATGTCACGAGTGCATGATTTTTATTTAATTCTCGACAAATACTAGATGCGCCATTTCTATTTAGTTGTGAATAATATAGGTTTATTCCCGTTATTAAAAAATGTAGCTATAAAACATATAAATCAATGGAAAACGGTAGGTAATAAATTGTAAACGTTATAATAAACCGTATTAAAAAAAAAAACATAACTTAGGGAAATATGTATTCGTTTTATGTTATTATAGGATATCTAGGTAAAGGTACAGATTACTTTAAAATACAAGGTTAAGTTCACCGATATATTTCGTTTGATTCAAGGTTCTTTTGGAGAAACCGACCAGCGCAGCGGGCGTGGTCTACTAGTTTTTATATAAAACGTTTGAAAATGTTTAAATTTTAAGCTATAGGTTTCAGCACATTTCATACTATAGATATTTTTTAATTATTATGATAATGTATGTGTAAAACGAATAAGCATTTAGTACACAAGTCGTTGGGGGCCACCGTAATACTTACCCATCATGGATGTACATAATATAAAATATTAAAATAAAAAATGTGTAAACTACTTATAAAATGCATTGCAATATATCAAATTAAAATTATCTAAAACGTGTCTTAGAAGACGGAAATCAGCTTGTTTTTCCAATATTAATTATAAAGCAACTTCGTTTTACTAATATTTTTTTCATTTTATGGCTTATTCATTAATTTGGAATAAAGTTTAAAAACTAGTCGTTGGGGGCCACCGTAACCATCATGGATATGTATAATGTAAAATATTAAAATAAAAAATGTGTAATTTACTTATAAAATACATTGCATTTGGGTATTTCCATGAAAAAGTGGACATGAGGGTTGAATTTTCAAATGTGTTTTATTACTACAAATAATATATCAAATTAAAGGTAAAAATATGACGCATATGAAATTACAGAGAACTAAGCTCTAAAAATTTTTTTTTATAATTTATCTAGGCTCAAAGTTGGAAAAATTTGAAAAACTTTCGGCATGTAAAATAGGGTATTTTCATTCTTCCAGAAGCAATATTTAAAACAGCAGCATTTTCAATATATGTGCATATATTACTATTTGTGACCTTTGTGTATCTTTTGAAACACTTAATTTTTCAAAAAAAATTAAAAGACCCGATTTTTAATACAAATATATTTACACTGTCGCTCTCGCTTAAGATGCTTAAGTTAAGTTACAAAATGCATTTTTCGATGAAAATACATTAAACTTTCGGAAAGTCTAACTATTGCAAGTCTGATTAACTACAAAACGTTAAAAATTCATTAAATTTTTATTTTGTGTAAAATTTTAGTGTGACGGGTGTGACAAAATCCTTGTGACGGGTGTGACAAAATTCTTGTGACAGGTATGACAACATTTTAAATTGCTTTGAAATATATTTAAATATTTTTTTAATGAATTGTAAGGTTGAATCATTATTGTTTCTGAACATATTAAGGTCAATTTGCCAAAAAAGAGAAAATAAATTATGAAAAATATATTTGAATTTCTTTAGCAAATTGTGAGTTTGGTAGCAATCTATATATTTAAAATGCTAAGCGATTTCTTTCGACAATCCGTGAGAACAAACTATTGCATCAAATTACATCATTCTTTTTTTAAATGAAAGATATTTGGACACAGATTTGTTATCGTGCATTCGTTTGTTCGAAAATTTAATTAATTAGCCGTAATTTTCAATTAAACTTTTTCTTCTGCGTATGACGTCATAAAATCGGCAATCGGATTAACGCCCACTGTTGCGAGGCACATACTTTATTCTCTGAACTGTATGGTTGCGAGGATAAAAGAGCGATAATATTAAACGCACATGGCTTTTAGACCGAATTTTTTAATTTGCAAGTTAAATCTCGGTAAAAATATTTATCCGCGTGTTCTATAAGCGAATAAAAATTCATATTTATTGTGACGTCACGGGAATATTGTTCATTGGGTTTATTTTAATTTTATGCATTATAACTTTGTTGATACCATTTTTCTTACAATTAAATACAAATATATTTTTATTTGAATACATGGTATTTACGCATAAAAGTAACATATACAAAGTAAGTATAAAGTTTGCGCCGGTAAAAATGACGTTATGTTTAGCTTGAAATGCATTGTAACATTGATAAAACTAAAAAGAAAAATTTATATGATTGTGTCAACATGACGTAAATTTATTAGATTTTTCAATTTTTAATTTTAAAGATTAAAACTGGAGACTTTATTGGTTGCTTCATCTTGATTGCATTCCTTAATTACATGTTACCAATTACTTTTTTTAAATTATAGGTTAGAAGATTTAATTTTTTAAGAAAAAAATTCCCAAAAGAAAAGGATTTCAGGAAAATTAAAATTATTAAAAATAATGTTATGGTTAAAAAAAATAAGTACATAAAAAATTACCGTACTTTTGTTTTATAGCGGCCCCCACAATTATGATTATGCCATGGTTGGTTGCAGTTATGATTTCGTCAAAATCATACCAAAGCTTATATATGCATCCTATATACGCATTTATATATTCCAAACACTCCTATATGTGCCATATACGTCATTATACACATATTATATACATCTTATATGTCGTATATACATCATATATACATGTCATATATATACATCATATATGCATCCTATATGACTGTAACTTGCCACATACGTCAAGAAATGTTACATATATATATCATATTAGTATAATGTTATACATGCTTTATAATTTGGCGATAAATCTTTGTCGCTTGGCGATTCATCCTTGGGTGCCGCTATAACACGAAAGTACCAAATTTACAATATATTAATGAAAAAAGAAACAGAAATATTTCATCCTTGAGGGCCGCTATAACACAAAAGTACCGAATTTCTACTTTATTTATCATATCTGATAATTTGTATCTATTCTTTTTGTAACTAACATTTTTGTAACGCTTTTATTCATTTCTATTGCCTATTCAAAGATAAATTCTTCTAAATTACAGAATTTCGTTAAAAACGGTTAAAATAGTAAATTGCGAACCTCATTTGGTGCATTATCGACCGAAAGTAACAATAATTTTCCCAATGGTTAAAAAAACAAAACTAGAAATAATTATTGTATTTTTAGCTAGAATAAACAATGTAAGGCTAATATTCTATAGGAATTATTTTGGTAGGGTTTTTATAAGTTCATTTAACAGTTCCTTATTAGCGGCAAAGTCCTATTTCACTTCTCTTTCGATGTCAAAAAATGGTAGTCTACTTTTGGACGCCAGCCAAAACAAAGTGGCAATTTTTAGAAATGTATGACGGTTGTGACAACAAACGGCGCTATCGCTTTAGATTTCATCACTTCTAAACATCTTCTTTACATCACTTCTAAATACTACAAATCTCAATTTTTTACTACATTTTAGAATTTCAATTCTTACATCATCAATCATAATGTAAAATAGCTCCTGGGATAGTTGCCACAATTGAAAATAGATTTCCCTAACCATCATGAAAAGTGAAAAAAATAATAAAAAAACCTGATAAATCATAAGATCAGATTATCCATTTTGGCGCTAAACTAAAATCTGTCAAATATATATATATATATATATTCAGTTTATGATTAACATAAAATTGATACGTTGAATTCGTTGATGTATATATTTCATCAGAATATGCTAGGAACTGTATTTTATTATATTTTTAAAGATCCATTGAATATTTAATTGTATAAGAGGGAAAAGATCCCCGACTGGGATAGAAAAGGAATAATCATCCTGATTATGTAAATGAACCGAAGAAACCATACAAATAAATTACACTTGACAACATTAAAAATCTCCGTCATCTGCAGATTGATTTATTATTGTAAAAAAAAAATTCTTCATCTTTACATAAAAATTAATTAGCTTAAAACAATGGAGAGTTTTAGAAGATATGGATTTGAAACGAACAATGATTAAAGTGGACATTTTAAGACTTTTAATTTAAACATTTAAAAACTTTTTTTAACGTCGAATTTCAACGGTGTCTTTATGCAGATGCAATGCACATGCGCATAGGAGCTCATTCGGTTTAAATAGTACTGTATTTCACGGGGGGGAAATTTTTAAATTAAATATTTGAAACACTGTTTCATACGCACCCCTTTTTATGTTATAAAGAAGCTTATTTTACTGATATTGTTATAGTAATTTTTTTTTCCGTCAAGTTGTGACTGGTTTCATCTAGTTTACTTTTAACTTACTTAATTTTAAGATAATTCTGCTTTGGATTTTTTTAAATGTGCTCAGAATATTGGTGCAATAAAGGCATTGTATGCCTCAGCAGTGGAAATACTAGAAACTAAACAAATACTGACAGAAGGATGGGAAGGCATCAAGTCTTATCACCACTTTAAAGTAAGTAGTAATAATACTAACTTTTGATGGGAAAGACTGCCAAATCAACAATGAGGAAAGTGGCAGTCACTGCTAATTATGAATATCCCCCCCCCCCCGAAAGATTTAGAAAATATCATATTTAAATATTGGTGATTATCTTTCGGTTTCCCTGGCCAGTAGCAAAAAGCGTAATAGCTTGTACCATCAGGGATCTGTTTAGGAAAAAATTGGGTCCTTTAAAGAACTCTTCACAAAAATTTCTATTTAAAAACAGGACCCTTCAAAAAACTATTTTCCCTAAAACAGGACCCCTCACAAAATCCTTTGTCTTAAAAACAGGTTTTTCCCAAAATTATTCCATCTTTAAACTGAACATTTCACAAATTAATCATTTAAAAGTAAAATCCGACCTGTCACTTTTACACATATAAAGAATATATATGTATTTTACATCCACACAATCTTCTTAAAAATGTATAAACAAGTACCTGAATATAACGATCATTTCAATTCACAAAATTATGACTAGATTTTTCACGAATATAAAAAGCTGTCCACAATTTCACAAAAACAGGACCCTGGGAGAAAAGTCTCAGCAGACCCCCTGACTATGCTAATGTCTTGAATATCAACTTCCGTAAGGAAGAAATAAGCTTAAAATGCATGCAAGCCAGTGGACCACACTGGATTTGGACAGAGGAAGATGACATCTTAATTGAAAATTTTTCTGCTATTGTAAAAAAAAAGTAGCTCCCCCATCACTTATAACGAGTAGGGAGCACTACAAATTTTAAACTAACTGCATAAATATGTTAACTTATTAAATTTCTTTTGTATATTTACTATTGTTGAGAATATTCACAGGAATTTTAACAAATGTGTATGCAAGTGAAAACTCTTGTCCCGAGTGAGTGACACCCGTCACAAGTTTAAAAATGTTTTTTAGAAAACATCGAAAGCTATTAAAGTTATATATTTGCTCAATTATCCAAGCATATGCATGGAAAAACATAATTAAAATACTTTTCAGGTATTTCTTAGCTAATTTATTTCCCAAAATATAGATATAAACTCTTAAAATTTGGTCTGGATGTCACACCCGTCACAACGGAATGGCCCAATTCGAATAAAATCGTGGCTTGATGACGTCATAAACTTTAAAGGCTGGATTACTGAATTGCTTAAAAGAAACATCCTTATAACTCCAAAAACAATAATCCTATTAACTAGCGGTTTATTGCATCTGATTCAGCGACTCATTTCCAATTAAATATATCTTTGAATTGAAATTTGGTTGAAATACAGGGTCATGAGAAATCGAAGAGTGTGGCAAATAGGACTACAAATATCTCGGCAACTAATTACCGGATCGACTTCATGCTTTATGCAAAATTTATGTTTTTTTATTGTGTTTTATATTCACTCCTTAAAATAAACAATTTCGAAAATTTGTATATACCTTTTATCAGAACGAATATTTCGAGATTCCGAAAAAAATAGTTCCGGATAATCGAGTTTACTGAAATTCAATAAGCTTCTTCCCATTATTACATACTAAGTACATACCAAATTTCAAGTCCCTATCTCAATTTTTTCGGGAGATAGAGCATTTACAGACATACAGACAAACAGACGGACGGGAATTTTTGTTTTCTAAAAATATGTTTTTCGAAATCTCCAGTGTCTGAAACGTGTAAATCCGTCAAAAAAATTTTTCAATTTTCAAAACGATTATAAGACTTACCCTATACTACGTATGATAGGTAAGTAATAAATAAAAAAAAAAAATCTTAAAAACAACAGACAGAAAAAGTGAGACATATGCAACACATTTCGAAAGACCATGGTCTTTCTTCATCAGTAAACAAGATGTACTACCACTTTGAAAGCAGAGGCAAGAATAAAAAAGTGGTAGCACGTTCAATTTGCCCCTTCAGTAGAAAGAGTGTGTTGTTTCGAAATGCATTTTGAATTTCCCCTTTTTATGGTGTTTTAAAGAAGGCATTCCTCATTTTATGCATTAAATCAGTTTTTAGACTCATTTCATTTAAAATATTTCAAACGTAAAATTATTCGTATGCTGTTCTTCCATTTTTCAGCTTAAAATTAATCGTATCGGACTTTCGTTGTTTATTAGCTTTTTAAATCTACTGATGTAAGAAGAGCAAAAATTACCTACAAAATTTAGAAGCAATCAATGATCACGGTTACATACGGAACTACTTCTTGTCATCTAATTGAATTTCAATTTTAATTAGTGAAGTATTTATGCCAATGATACGTGATCCACTTTCTTCCAATAGCTGATACATATTTTCGAATCGTCGATATATGTATATATATATTTTTTTTAATTTCATATATATTTATTATTAAATATTATTTATTTTATTTTTATTTCATTTATATTTATTAACTAATTATGACCACTTAAGATAGAATGAATTCATTTTTAATATTGATTTTCCCATTGTATATTCAATACATATTCTGCTCATAGATGGCAGCACCATGGCTTGTTTGCTTTAAAATATTCAATATTTCAATGTAGTACATTTTCAAAATCATAGATGGCAGCACCATGGTTTGTGATGTTTTAAATTCCATATCCAAGTAATTCATTTTCTAAATTGGCAACAGGGTTTCTAATCTTCTAAAACTGTTTTTGGCAACATTTAGTAAATTATTTTTTGAAATTCATTGCCTTTATTTGTCTTCATGTATATGTAAGTGTTGGGAGCAGGAATCCATCTTCATTGTGTAGATTATGGCATTTGGTGATCTATTATCCAATTCTTCTCTTATAATTCTGGGTAAAGTTTCTCTCTTTTTAATTTTATTTATGGTATTTGTTTTCTGAATTTTTAGTCTTTTTTTAACTAGATGGTCATGGTCATAGAGTGGTCGTCCCAAATTCATATTCTTTAGCAATTTTAATGCTAATATGAAGATGAAACCACTCATTTTATTTGTGGAATTTATGCATTTGGGACTTGATAATTCTGTATAAATTCCACAAATTTCATTCATTCTATTTCTTTCAATTTTTAATTAAATTTCTACTTCTTTTATATTAGTATTTAATATCTAGATTCATTGTGCTGGGGTTACAATTTCGTTGTCAATAAATTATTACTTCCAAAATCATAATTTCATGTTTCAGTTGGTTTTATGGTAATGTTTCATTAATGGTTATATATATATATATGGTTATTCTAAATGATGGACCCATTTTCAAAAAATTGTATTTATTAAAGTACAATTCCAAAATGAACAATCCTTATACCAATGAAAAGAGGAAAATTCAAAGGTTTTTTTTAAGACATTATAAATATTCAATGTGTCTACCGTTTGCTGTACGGCAAACATCTACGCGATAGCCAAATTCATCCAGCACACGAAAAAGTGTATCTGCTGTTACTGAGTGCACGGCTTTCAAAGCGGTGATGGTTCCAGAGGTGGCCGGTAGAGGTCGCGCGGCAGTAGGCCACGATTTCGTTTGACTGTCAGTTGTGAGCGAGATGGCTACTGTGGAGCACAAGGTTTTCTGTGTTCTTGAATTCGCAAGAAGTGAGTCGCAAATTGCAGTGTAGCGTCCCAAATTCGGTATTAAAAAAAACTTTGAAACTTCCTCTTTTCATTGGTATAAAGATTGTTCATTTTGGATTTGTACTTTAATAAATACAATTTTTTGAAAATAGGTCCATCATTTAGAATAACCCTGTATATATATATATATAAGTTAAATTAATTAATAAACTTGCGTTTAGTAATATAATTAAACTAACTAAAGTATTAAAAATAGGTGTTCACCCGTTAATGTCTGTACATATATTTATTCATAAATTTTACCAATTTCTCTCAGACATTACTTATAAAAAAGTATGGTCAAAAATTTTCATTAAAAATGTCCTTCATTTAAAAAATTAAAAACAGTCTCTAATAAAAACTTCCACCACCTAACAAAAGCGCTTTCACACCTCGCCAGGGCATCATCAGTTGTGTTCTCTATCCAACTTCCTCTCCTTTATATAGAGCTCTACAGCCACCAGTCATCTATATAAAGGAGAGGAAGTTGGATAGAGAACACAACTGATGATGCCCTGGCGAGGGGTGAAAGCGCTTTTGTTAGGTGGTGGAAGTTTTTATTAGAGACTGTTTTTAATTTTTTAAATGAAGGACATTTTTAATGAAAATTTTTTACCATACTTTTTTATAAGTAATGTCTGAGAGAAATTGATAAAATTTATGAATAAATAACTAAAGTAATTTTCCATCTCTTCCGGATAAAATTGGTAAATAAAAAGAAAATGTCACGATGAATATGCTTTCATATTTTTTACAATATATTATTTAAATTATTATGGTAATTTATATATACAATTACTAAGAAGTATGATACATGATATCATTTATGATTTTAAAAATAATATACTGTTGTATTCCTGCATATAACGCGAATTATATAAACAATATTTATGAACATTTACTGGTCCTCGTTATACGCCTAACATAATACTGAAAGATTAAAAATTAAAAAAAATATATAATAATAGGAAATGCGATTTCTTCATTAATGAGAGTCAATGAACCAAAGTAAGATTCCAGGCACTTTGTAGGGATTCAGTAGAGAAGAATCTTAGTCGAGTCGTATGTCCTCACTTTGAATTTACTGATAATTTTTGTTTGTAGTGGTTATTACAGTTTTTCATGTTTTAAAAAAAAGTCCGATGTCTCATATATTGTCACTACCATATCAAACTATCGAATATAAAAAAATGAATTTTTCCTCACTTTTAAAAATTGGCCGTTTGCCACCTGTCGACTTTATTAGAACTATTCGTCTAGTAAAAATCCTAATGAAATTTGTGTGAAGAGCAGGGTTGCCAGTTTGACCTTCTTTTTTATATGCCAGATTTTTTTTAGATGCCAAATTCATACTGGAAATTTTGAGAAAATATTTGTTACTAGAAGAAATTACGAAATAACTGTCATTAAATAAATCGAAAATTTCTATTTGAAATTTTTGGCACGGATTGGAAATTTCTGAATGAAAAGGGAGGCCTAACTGACAACGCTGGTGAAGAGTACGATAAAAATCTAGTGGTGACAATCGTCCCATTAGTAAAAGAAATGAAAAATGCATTTTTTCACATTCGATAGTTTGACATGGTATCAATGATATCATAACGGTTACTTTCCAAAGAGCAGGTACGCGTAATGTGACAAATATACCTACAAATAGAAAATTATAGATGTGCGCGGTACGTGCCGAAATATACCGCATTCAATAATTAATCAATATCCGTTATTTAAGAGGTTTTAGAAAATATTCTCATAAAAAGAGAAAAATAGATGAACAGGTAGAGTAAATAAAATTAAACGATCGTAAACACATGGTGAATTAATTTTTTCTATGTTTCATTTACTGTTATTTCAGTTAATTATTTTTTTATAAAAATAATACTCTATTCAGTACAAATATTTTTCATTTGCTTGTGTATCAAGCCTTAAGATAAAAAAAAAGTTTCGTCTAATACACACATTCAGGTTCTGTTTTCATTTATTTCAACAATGGCATATTGCTTTCCTCGATCTAATTAAAAAGCAATCATTTCAAACTTTTGTTTTTTGAATCCTTTTGAAATCTATTCATACATCATAAATAACAAAAAAGCAGACAGCTGAAAAAAAAAATCAATGATCTTGAACGCAAACAGAACTAATTCTTTCTACCCCTTTAAAAATATTTTATTTCGTCACGTTTTTTATGAAAACAATACTCGAATTTGTTAAGCTTGTAAAAGATATTGCATATGCTTCAGTTTCAAACCGTATCATTCAAATAATTTTCTTCAATACGTTTTTTAGTATTTATGATGATTTATATATACAACAAATAAACACTTTAAATTAAATAGCATCAACCATATAAAAATACTAAAAGTACTCGTTTATTGTTTAGTGTTTACCCAATTAAAAATTTTAAAAACCTTTTTCTTTTTAATAGCGTTTCAATCTACTCATATAAAACGAACAAAAGTGATGTAGAAAGCTTAAAGAAAATTATTGCAATTAATCAAAAATGTATACAGAACTGCACGTCATCTCATTTCACCTTAAGCTAATCATGTTTTATAAAAAATAAACTTAATGTAATATCTTCAGGCTCTTACTGAGTTTTAATGTCGCAATATAGCGCATAAGAAAAACGCATTGCAATTAGAAAGGTATTTATTTAACAAATTGTTTAAGTTATCGGGAACAGATATAAATCCGCTTCGATATTAAAAAAAATCCTGTAACCACTTACCTAATTCTAATTAAAAAGCATTTATTTAGAGGTATCTTTATTCATTAGATTTTAAAATGTGCAATGTCAAAAAGAGGAAAAAATATGTACAAAACTAAAGGAAAATTGGAATTAAATGATTATTCAATGAAACCACTTTGTTGCATCTCATTTAAGTTTCTAATTAGTGATTGAAGTTTTATAAAACTTAGTGAGCTTTCGATACCAAATGTGTTTGAATATTTGTCTTAAGTTCTTACGGTGTCAATATGGAGCAGAAGAACACTATTATACAAATAAGAAAGACACGTGTTTAACAAATATTTAACCCGGCAGTAGTCGCGCCGGGTATAACATATTTAAGGTACGAACGGTTTTTAGGTGCGTTCGTAATTATATAAATACGTAGCACCTATTGTTGTCGTCTGATCCGTCCGTCTGTCCGTCCGTCTGTCTACCCGTCCGTCCGCATATAACAACGCAAAAACTTCCCAACCGAATGGTTTGAAATTTAAGATAGATTATCTTTGCAGAATTTTGTCGAGACATTTAAAATTTTATAAAAATCCAATCAAAACTTTAGAAAATATTAATAAAAACATTTATTAAGAAATTTGATTTTTTTTTTTTTAATCGGTGCTTTCTTGTTATAGGAGCTTTCGAAGTTTAATCGTCAAGCTATCGATATACTTATTTTATTACAGAAATTAATCTTCAGACGATATAATTCATTTCACAGAATTAAAAATCATCAAGATCGGAATATTTATATAAATAGCTATACCACGAACGCACCTCATTTGTCACGTTTGACGTGCAATTTCCAACTTTTCTTTTTGCTTTATTTTAAAAAATGGCTGAAATAAAGCATTTTGAAATGCTAGGGTGGCTGACATTTTGAAACAATCTTATATTCGTCGTATTTATGAACCAGTTTGAATGTGACTGAGCATGTACACAGGACATACCAAGATCTCGGCCGAGTTTGGTGGCCAACTTCATTCACTATCTTGTTACAATTGTCACCACTATTTTTCGGGAAGTACTCATCCACTTACTTTATTGCGGAATTTGTAAAAATGACTCCGACTAAATAAGGTGACGATTATTATTTGTATTTATTAGTGACAAAATAACAGCTAGCCATGCGCTTTATCTCGGGTTAAGTTATCTTAAAAATAGTTCAATTACCTTATATATAAATTTTGTACTTAAAAACAATGTTATGTTATATTTTCCTTAAACAAGGGTTAAAATACCATTTTTATTCTTTAAAATAAAAATGAAAAACAGAAAGATGTTGCTGATAGAAATCGTTACTTCAAATTTATCGAATATGAGGGGATTTAGAAAGGACTCTATTTTGAAATGATTTCCGATATAGTTTTTTATGCCGAAACATAAATTCCATTTTAAAATCTTCCTTTTCACAGTAGCAAATGCTTGTGCAATCCGTGGTGCTTAGTAAAATGTAACATAAGTGCTATAAAAAAACTCCTCAATTTGTATTTATTAGTGACAAAATAAAACCTAGTCATGCGCTTTATCTCGGGTTAAGTTATCTTAAAAATAGTTCAATTACCTTATATATAAATTCTGTACTTGAAAACAATGTTATGTTATATTTTCCTTAAACAAGGGTTAAAATACCATTTTTATTCTTTAGAATAAAAATGAAAAGAAGAAAGATGTTGCTGATAGAAATCGTTACTTCAAATTTATTGAATAGGTGCCCAGCAAACACAGAATTGTCAGAAATGTCACGAATTGGTATAAGTAATATCATTATTGTCAGATACATCGATTTTCATGTAACATTCCGGTAAATGTTTCATGGCAAATTAAAGTTTTATCAAATAAGTGGTGTCTGTACTGTAAAAAAATGGCGATAATCTTACGCGCCACAAAATCCGTGTCAATTACTAGGTATCCAATAGCTAGACTACAAAGGATAGCGTTGCGTCGCGCCACTAGTTTATCGAAAAGCAAAATCCATTTGACGCCATGGATATGATAATTTTTTAACGCCCACCGATTAATCATCCATATACTATCATTGTTGTCGTCTAGGCATTTATCTAAACCGCAGTGGCAACACACTCGACCTTCACTTCTGTCTTCAATGGCCGCGCGCGTTAGTTTGTTTGTGTACATCAAGATGGTCTGCAGAATATCCCAGTTTAAGTAAGTTTTTTCTCTAATCTTTTAGCTGTTTAGCTTTGAAATTTTGTATCTTTCCTTTTTTATAATGATTTAAGTCATCTTACTGAAGTAAATCTTTTGCGAACGTATAAAAACCTGCAATTAGGGTTACGTACTTGTTTAGCTTGAATTACATATTGAAATGATAAGTGATGCATGCTTTTTTAATATCTGCTTTCAAATCACTTAATTTCTTTCTCTGACTAAGTGAATAAATATCAAAGATTATTTTTTGTTTTCATTAATAGTTATATAGTAAATTTTATTGTTAAAAGTTACTGATACTTGATACTTTAGTGATCGAGTTTTTCCAAATTTCTTGTGCGTTTCATTTCGTTTGAGATTCAACTACTTCACTGCATCCAGTAATTTTTTGTTGTTGTATTCGTGTGCAAAATTCTTATACACGCACAAGAGTGGAAATTTGTTTTTAGTAGTTTAACAGCCAAAGACCTGTTTTTACTAGTCAGCAAGATGAAATATAGGGTAGTAAAAGTTGGTTTTTAAAAAAATAACCTGTATTTTTTTTTTTTTTAAACTTCCCCTTGCATGTTTTTTAATCTATGTTACTGTTGACTCTTTTAATCAAACCAATCTTTGGCAGAAAATAATGTTTCACAGTTTCATGAGTTTTTTTTGTTTTTGTTTTTGAGTGAAAATCTGAATTAACTGCTAAGAGCTTGAATTAATTTATTTATATATTTTTTACTTTCTTGCAAAAAATTGTATGTTTTTGTTTTGATAGTAGTCAGGGCTGGCAAGTTTCTGCCGGGGTTGTTATAACCGGTTAAAATTGGCAAGGCAGAAACTAAGAAATAATATGAAGAATTTTAGCAGCAATGATTCATAATTCACACATGTATTTGATATGTAAACAAATTAAAAATTAACACTAAAGATAACGAGTGTTAATCAAAGTAGCAAAATGCTTCAAAATGATCATATAAATATACTTTATTTATATATAATACTAATTTTCTTTTACTTGAAAAACAGAAATTTTCATAATGGTAATCTGATGTTATATAAGTTTAACTATTAATATTATTATTTGCAGTTACATTTCTATTTAAAAGTAAAAAAAGAAAGAAATTTACAAAAAATTCTATGATATTTTAACAAATCACTGTTCAGAGAATTTTTAAATAAATAATATAATGCAATAACTTAAAGGTTATCAACTATATGGAATATGGTTTATATATATATGGTTAGAACATTTTCAACTAACAGTCTTAAATTTAAAAAAAGATGTCAGATTTGTTCCTTTGAATACTTTTTTTAAATGAAATGTTTTTAAATTCACAGAATTACAAAATCCACATATAACTACAGCTTCAAGTTAAAAAATTAGAATAATAGAAAAAAAGGAATTGTGAAGAAAAGGTTTTTTTATGTATCGCTTATACAAAAAGTAATACCTTTACATTTTATAACTTTATGCTGGAAAGAAGCTCAACTTTGTTTTTTGGCGCAATATCTATTGTGCCATAAATGCTTATTTTATGCAACCTTCTGAACAAATCAGGAAAATTCATAAGTATTCTAATTTTTTGAACCACCTATTTTAGTATTCTAATATTTTGAATAATGAAATTTTACAAAAATTAAATATTCACTCAAAATTTAATATTTTACAGTTTTAATTTTCCTTAACATGCAAATGCATTAAAACATCCACCGCTGTTTTTTTTTTTTTTTTTTCAATTGTACTACAGTGAAATAAAGCTAAATGCTATTCCAAATACAAATGGAATTAATTATTCTAATTTTTTGATTTGGAGCTGTATAACATTTCTATGAGAAAGGTTTTTTACAGTTATTAAATTATGTTAAATTACAGAAAAGTATTTTGAGTAAGTATTGGATATAGTTTTATATTTTGAATTTTAAACTGAGATTTCAAATGCTCTAATAATTGTTTATATATAAAATTACACGACCATATTATAACAAATTTTATCTGTTACATTACTCATTTTTTTCTAATACAAATATATTTATTTTAAATTAAAACTATCCACAGTATTTTATTTGTTATTTATCCTGAATAAAATATACTTAAGGAATTTAATACAGTAGAACCTCGATTAACCGAGCTTCGATTAATCGAGGTTTCTGTTAACCGAGCCGATAACAAAGTCTGATTTTTTTTTTTTTTTTTTTTTTTTTTTTTTTGTGAATGAGCCTTGAAAAATACCACACGTTTTAGTTCACTGTCCATGCTGCAGGCTACATAATTATTCTAAAGAGAAGAGAGGATGAATCCCAGCAAAGGGTAAACCCACCGACAGGCGGAGAACTATTTGAGATTATTAATCGCATTAAGAGGTGTGAAAAAGTTTTGGAAGAAGACATTTCCGAATGGCTGGACGTTGAAAACCAACATCCAAGTTTTCAAATCCTTAATGATGAAGAAATTATACAAGACGTTAATTCCTATTGGACATTAATGATGCTGACAATGAGGACCAGGACTTTGAGGATTCAAGGACTATAAGTCATACTGAAGGTGTTCAAGCACTAACAACTGCCCTAAAATATTTGGAGCAAAGAAGCGATGTTGCACCGATAGATCTTCTGCTGCTCAAAAATTGGCGTGATCGGACAGCCACTGATAGAAAATCTGGACTTAATTTAGAATAGTTAAAAACATTTCAATTTGCTTTTTAAAATTTACTATTTTTAGTTGATTTCCTTTTTAAATTTGTTCAGCTGTGAAACATAACTTTATATATGTTTATTTTTATTATTCAAAAAACGTTTTACTGTATTTTATGCTAAGAGCTGTTAAATTCGCGACCACGGTTAGTTTTTATGCACAATTTCTATTAACCGAGATTTCCGATATCCGAGGTACTAGCGGTCCCAATTAGCTCGGATAATCCAGGTTGCACTGTACTACCTAAAAAAGTCCCAGATTTTGACATGAAATGTATTTATGCCAGTTTCTGCCGGTTATAACCATTTTCTGCCACTGGCACGGCAGAAACCACTTTCTGCCGGCAAAAACACAGCCCTGATAGTACAGTGCAACCTCGATTATCTGAGCTAATTGGGACTGCTAGTACCTCGGATATCGGAAATCTCGGTTAATAGAAATTGTGCATAAAAACTCACCCTACTCGCGAATTTAACATCTCTTGGAATAAAAAACAATAGAACATTTTTTAAATTATAAAAATAAACCTATATAAAGTTATAGTCTTTTTAAAGGCTCATTCACGAAAAAAATAAAAAAATCCCTGACGGCTCGGCCTACAAGCACAGGTAGATTTCGAAAACGCAGACCGTGGGACACCTGTTTGTTGGGAATTGTGGAAGAAATGATATTTTTGTCTTGATGCGGCAATTGGAAGCGCCCACTTCGGAACCTAACTTGTTTGCTGGCGGAGCCGGCATGGATTTTTTTTTTTTTTTTTTTTTTTTTTTGCTATGAGGGTTAGTCCTATAAAAACTTGTCAATATGAAAGTTTTAGATAATATTAAGTAGATTTATAATAAATTTAAGCAGATTTGATATCTTGTGTTGTGAATTGACAAAGTTATGAATTTTTTCTTCTAACCCCCCCCCCCTCCCCGCACTCCCCCCTTGGGGCTATTCTTAAGGATATCAAAAATCTGCCATACATAAATTTTCGGCCCTTTTCCTAAAAGTAATAATAACTTTAACGGATTTGATACGTATCATAATTAAGAAATTGTTTTTTTTTCTGTTTTCTCAAAAAGCCTCCACCCCCCATTCCTTCCCCCTTAGTTCGATTTTGCACATTAACGAACTTGACCGAGATTTTATGCCCCTTGATTTTATGTATCAGTTTGGAAGAGATTTGTGCAGAATTATTGAAGTTATCGTGTCTATAAAAAAGTGACACACACATATATATATATTTCTTACGAAATCTACCTAAAAATAAAAAAAATCAGACTTCGTTATTGGCTCGGTTAACAGAAACCTCGATTAATCGAAGCTCGTTTAATCGAGGTTCTACTGTAGTATGACAATTTCAATTTTATATGTTAATGGTCATTTACAACATTGTATTTATTTTTCAGTTTTTTTTTTACTCAAAAAATTTGTTTAAAAAAATATTTATTATTCCAAAAAACACATTTCCTTGATCAATTTGTACGTTAAAGTTTTTCTATTCTGCCTATCTAGTACCATCCCCCCTCCCCCCCTCCTTTCCAAAAAATAGACATTTATTTCAGGAACATTTTTCTTTTGAAACAATATAATTTATTTAAAAATATCTGAATAATTACTATCTCAAAAAAAAAAAAAAAAAAAAAAAAAAAAAAAAAAAATTCTGGAACACGAATTAGTCGTTTTTCCTCTGTCTATGCTACTTTACAAATTTCAATACAGCATTCCAAGATAAATAAATGTTCTTTCGTGACAGATATACAAATTTCTCTAATTTTTTTTTGCTGCAATCGATTGACAAATTTAGCGATTTTTCTCATGCAATCAATGGATGAATTTTGCTATTTTTTTCCCATGACTGACGAATTTCAGGATATTTTCCTGTTACCGATTGCTGAATTTTGCAGTTTTTCTTGTGACCGATAAGTAAATTTTCTGGGGGAAGGGGGATTTCTTGCGATCAATAGACAAATTTCTCGATTTTTTATGCATCTTAATTAAAGGTAAAAATATGCAGTCGCCACTCGTCGATTAAACTTTAAAAACTGACGATTAAAAATATGGAAAGAACTGGCCAAATGCAGGATTTCCCGATTACCATTTTTCCCTAAATTTCACGATTTGTCAGCGTCCGTTCGACGAAATTCGTAATTTTTATGTGTCCGTTCAAAGAAATTCATAGCTTTTACGCGTCCGTTCGAAGAAATTTACGATTTTCCGTGCGTAATCGCCGAAATTCTTGATTTTTATGCGGCAATCGATTCGTGATTTTTACACGGCAATTGACAAAGTTCAGGAATTTTACACGGCAATCGACGAAGTTCAGGAATTTTACACTCCCGAATGACGAAATTTGATTTTTACATAGCCGATCGACAAAATTTATTGTTTTTCTGCGCCTGATCGACGAAATTCGTTATTTTTATGCACACGATTGACAAAATTAATGATTTTTATGCGGCGATCGATAAAATTCATGATTTTTTACACGCTTGGTCGTAAAATTCATGATTTTTACACACTTGGTCGATAAAATTAATGATTTTTACGCGCCCGATTGACGAAATTCATAATATTTATGCATTCGATCGACAAAATTCATGGTTTTTATACGTTCGATCGACGACATTCAGGATTTTTACACTCCCGAATGACGAAATTTTATTTTTACGTAGTCGATCGACAAAATTCATTATTTTTCTGCACCCAATCGTTGAAATTAATTATTTTTTACACGCACGATCAATGAAATTCGTGATTTTTAGGCGGCGATCGATGAAATTCATGATTTTTATGCTTTCGATCGACGAAGCTCATGATTTTTACACAAGCAGTCGATAAAATTCGTGATTTTTCCATGCTCAGTCGATGATATTCGTAATTTTTACGTGCCTGATAGACTAAATTCGTGACTTTTACGCATTTGATCGACAAAATTCATTATTTTTACACGTTCAATAGACAAAATTCAGGATTTTTACATTCCTGAATGACAAAATTCGATTTTTATGTAGCCGTTTGATGAAATACATGATTTGTACGTACCGATAGATAAAATTCATAATTCTTACGTTCTCGATCGACGAAGCGCATGATTTTTACGCTACTTAATAGCTACTTGATAGCTACTTAAGCATGTTGTGTAGAACTATGCTGTTAACTTATTTAAAAATTTAAAATAGATTGGAAATTAATATCTCAAGTTTATTCAAAACAATATAAATTAAAATATTTTTTTAGTACATAAATTACTTTTTTACTGTAAAGTCATTGTATTTAAAAAAAAAATATTCAGTGACATAAATGTACCTACTGGCTACTAAAGAAATTATTCTCCTTAGCCAGTAATTGGCTACTAAAAAAATCAGCCTACTGGCCAGTGGCTACTAAGAGAAATTCCTTATTTTCACCTTTAAACTTAATGGTGAAAGTTAGGGGGCTTTTTCTTGCAATCGTAGATGGATTTCACAATTTCTTTTTCTACAACCAACTGCTGAATTTTGCATTTTTACACGCAACCAACAGATGAAGTTTGTCATATTTTCTCGTGACCGATAGTTGAAGTTTGCGATATTTTCCTGCAACCTTTTGGTGAAATTAATGCCAGCAATTTTTGCAAATTCAAAATAATTTGGCACATTTCCAGCTATATAAAAACGGACAAGGCACATTCACAACTATAAAAAAAGTCTCTGGCGGCTCGGCCCCTACATGCACAGGTAGATTTTAAAGATGCAGACCGTGGGGCGTCTGTTTATTAGGAATTGCAGAAGAAATGACCTTTTTACCATGATGCAGCAGTTGGAACTGCCCACTTTGAAATCTACCTGTGTCAAGTAGGCAGAGCTGGCCGATTTTTTTTTTTTCCTGTAAAGGTTGGTCTTATAAAAAACTTGTCAATATAAAAGTTTTAGATAATATTAAGAGGATTTATAATAAATTTAAGCAGATTTGATATCTTATGAATTCCCCCCCCCCGTCCTCTTGGGGCCATTTTTAATGATATCAAAAATCTGTCATACATAAATTTTCGACCCTTTTCCTAGAAGTAATAATAACTTTAAACAGATTCGATATGTTTCATAATTAAAAGTTATGGGGAATTTTCAGTTTTCACAATACCCTCCCCTCCCCCCCCACCAGTTGTTTATTGGGCATTATGTGGTGATATATCTTTTTTTTTTTTTTTCGTGCTAAGCGGTTAATGGGGAAGGATCTTATTTTGATTATGTAACATGATAAATATAAACTTTTTGTGTAGGTATATATTTTTTTAATTAAAAGTTTTGGTTTTCTGGACTTGTTTTTAATCAGATTTTTAATGCAGTAAAAACATGAAATGCCTCATATATGCTTAAATCAGGGTTGGTAAGTTTTTTTAATGTGGTGGCATAAACTCGTTTTAAATATGGTTAAAATTGTCACTTCAAAAACCTAATTTTAATAAAATATCATTAAAGGAATTATTTAGTAGAGTTGGATAGACTTTAATCTATAAATTCTAAATAAAATGCACAAATACATTCTTGAAACCTATTTGTAGAGGATACGGTTGGTTAACTGCAGCATGATAATTAATTTTTTTAATAATACTTGCCTAATTCTTTTTTGATGAATTATTTTATTGTTATTTGTTAATGCATGTTTTTAATGATAATTCATGCTTTTTAAAGATAAAATTTTACATTCTAAATGATTTTAATAGATTTTGGTATTTTATATAAATGTAAGTTTCTATTTTTGTCAGGGTTCAGGGATGTATATCCAATATTTTTGATATTTTCAGTTAAAACAAATGTAAAATAATTTTTTAACTGTTATTGGCTATGTCGTTCTGTAGATAAAGAATTTTTGCTCTTATAGTGTCTTTTTTAGCTCTCCTCCCCCAAACTTTACCAAGCTGAATTTTTAAATGTAGAATCAATAATTATGTCGGACAATAGTTATAAAAGCTGCTGAAAGTTAAACTATGTAATTTAGATAAACTTGCAGCTACATTACAAATAATTTTTTCTGGTTTTCGTTTTGTTCAGCTAAGCAGACCATATTTATGTTGAAATATGACAATAAAAACAAATTATTTTGTTGTATAAAACATAAAATTTTCTTAAACTGATTTCTAAATCTTAATAGTTTGTTTTTTGTGAGTGTAAAAAGCAAATTGTGTCTGCTGTTTTCAATTAGTTGATCATAAATTTTGTTAAGAGCCTACACTAGTCACGGGAAGAAACGCTCAAGGTAATGTTAAGTCTATGGGAAGGTTCTAGAGCGATTTCTCGCTCTCATTTTAATATTTTTAAACTATTTTTTTGTTAGGATAGCTGAGATCAATCTCCAAGATTTTACTTTTTCGATTTTTGTTGCAGTTTTTTTTATAAGCGAGTATTTTTAATTTTGGAACCGGTTCTGAAAGTAAAAGTAACTTTGTATAAAATAATGGGAACTAAAATCAAAGAAGTAAAAACTAACAACGTTGGAGATTGACCTTGGAGATTAGATATTCTTCAACGAGATACTGCTGCAATTGTTGATGCATGTCATGTTTGGTCAAGTTTTCTTTAAAAAAAGTTCACTTAAGCTGCATATTGAAAATGTGTGTAATAGGAATGGATCAAATCATGAAACCATACCATTTTTGGTTTAATTTTGCATCTTAACCGTAAGGGTGAAGGGTTGACTGATGCACAAATTGATTCAGCTTGTACATAGAATAGATGGATGTTTACCTGTATGCTGGTAACATAAATCACATTTCTTAATAAGGGTGTTTAATTTTAAATTCAAAATAAAATTTAATTACAATATTGCAATTTAAACAAACTATTTACACTAGTTTGTATCTGAAATAGCAAAAACTGTTTCTTCTGATCTTTGATAAAAATACATTTGTAACTTTTTTTTTTTCAGATTCTCTTTTACTTCAGCCTATGATAGCAAAGATGCCCATAATGCAACCAGGAAAATGAGTTCCTAACTTCAAATATATTAGACACGAAGTACAATGGGATCGGAAGTTTTGTAAAATGTTCATTCCAGGAATACAAGCACGTCATCGAGCTTGTTGCAGGTTTGTCTACCTACCGAGACTTGACATGTCTCCTAATTTTCACACATTTTCCTGCATTCCTGATTTTTGACATATTTCTTCTGATTTTCTTACTCTGTTCTTTTGACTATCAAAAGCTGCCTCAAATAAAAATTAAAATCTTCACTTTTGTTTTGTATGGGATTATGTAGGAAAAAAAAATTCCTCAGTTCGTAGTTAATCTAAATATGATATGCTTGAATTTTTCTACATTTAAGAAGTAGTATATATTTTTTTCTTGAGTAAAAATGATAGTTAATCTTCTAAGACATCCAAGCACAATTTTAAATTAAACTTCTACTAAACAAGCTTGCATTTTTAAAAAATGTTTTTTACCAAAAAGCTTTCTGAAATAAAATCTGATTTTTGGGTTTCAGAGCGTGTCAAGTCTGCCTACCTAAAACTTCTTGACATAAGTATTAATTTTTAATAAGTTTTGTAGCGAAATCGATGCTTCAAGAGGTGGGCAGGGTGTGTCATTCTGTAAATCTTGTGGCAGTAACTTTTGTTGTTTGGTGCAAAATTTGTTCTGCTGTGTGATTTGCAAATCTTAACAACAAACCTCAGCTACAGTCTATTCTCTATATGGTCAAAAGTCGTATATTTTTATCCCCATTGACACTTGCTGCTAAAATAAAGTACTAATCCACCAAAGGATTTAATTTGGTTTCTGGTAACATTTGTCTATTTACTCATTATGTCTTCATATTTTACCGCCAGGTTTTTTATTTGGAATTGCTTTATCTATAGACAAGGTTTGAAATTCAAATTTTCCTAGGAGGGTAGTCTCCCTCCCAACATTTATAAATGGAGGGGAGTTTAACTGTTTGGAAGGAAGAAAAATAATCTATCCCACTATTTTATATGCTATTTGAAGAATCACATTAATACAGACATGACAAAAAGCTTTTAAAAAATTGAAATCTAGAACTCAGAATAATTATGTACATGTTTATTTATTATATATATTATATACGTGTATATATATGTCTATTTATATTTTTAAAAAAGGAAGAAAGTCGAGCTCTATATATATATACAACAATCTCTATATTTTTCAACACTCATCAATGTTATGGACCTTTTAACAATTGGGTTGCTAAATGAATTTCTGATTTTATTCGATTTTGTGCACTGGAGATGAGTCTTTCACAAGGTACACTTGTGACAGGCCAGCACAAGAGCAACTTTTATAACTTAGGAAAATATTGGAAACTTATAGTTATGTTCTCTTTAAAAAAATTTCAGAAACTTTACAAAATCTTATGTGTCTTTATTTTTAACTACTTGCATGAAAAATACATATTCAGGGTGATGACATCAATATCAATTTCTGAATAAAATTGTTTTATTATATCCTTAATGAAATATAGGTAAAACCTGAATCCCTGGTATTTTCTTAGGTTCTATATGCATTGAAATTTTAAATAGATCTCCAAAGTTTGAAAGGGAAACAGTCAATTTATTTTTTCTGTTAGATGAGAAATGCTTGTTGACTTTAAAGCTGTTCTCAAATCCAAAAGAACTACTTTCTGACACATTTCTAAATTCATTTTTGTTTGCAAATACATGAAATTGCCAGGTGTTCTTATTCAGAAACTATGTATTCAGAAGTCATTTTCCATTTTTTTTGGTAAAGGCCGAAGATTTTTCAGAAAAAAGTCAATGTCAGCTTTTTGAACCTAATTCTGACGCACAAGACAGGGAAAAAACATATCGTCACATAACAAGATTTGCGTACAAGTTGATAAGTAATTTATTTATCCAAAAACGCTATTCGATTCCAAATTGCTTTAATAGTCAGGCCTGCCAATTAGGTACCTTTTATGTTTAAAAATGAGTCAGAAAATTTAGCATTGTTGACCAGGGAATTTAAGAACTACTTTAAATTGTCAAGTCCTAATTTCTGTGAATTGCAAGGATAAACTAGTTTGTTGTTTTTAAATGTTTCCTTAAAGTTCAGGAAAAAAAAATTACATATACACCACAAGTTCTTTACAGTTCTAATATCTGTATCATTTCTGCTTAGTGCTGTCTAGGCAAATTTGGTTGGGTGCAGAGCACGGTGGACCTTACTGCCCTTTCGGTTCTTTTCCTTTTTCGGTAACAGAAAAGAAAATCGTGAAATACTGTTCGTTGTCGGAATGTCAATAGGTCAAGGAAAAAATCGCCAAAATTACTTGATCAGTTGTGGGGGAAAAAAACCCAAAATTCGTTGATTGATTTCATGGAGAAAATTATGTATTTCATCGATCTGTTGCAGGAAAAGTTTTTAACTACTTGCCTCCGTTTCAAGAAAAAACCCCACCATTCGTTAATCGGTCACGGGGAAAATAACACAAAATTAGTCAATTGGCCACAGGAAAAAAAAAATCTCGAAATTTGTTGATCTGTTCGGAAGGGGGGGGGGAATGCGAAATTAACCGGTTTGTCACTGGTAAATATCGCAAAATTTGTCAATTGGTCGTGAAAATTTTAGACTGGTTTTGGGAGGGAGGGAGGGAATATAACGCAAGGAAAATCGTGCATCATAAGTCGAGCAAAATATCACAAAAATTGCCCATTTATCATGGAAAAAAATCGTAAAATTTGTCAATTGGATGCGTAAAAGTATCTCAGTTCGTGAGCTGGTTGTGAAGAAAAATCCCAAAAATTTTCATTCGGATGCAGCGAAAAAAAATGTTAATTTTTTTTCAATCTATCAGTCAGAAAAAATCATGAAATTCACCAATCGGTTGTGGGGAGAAAATCGTGAATTTCTTCAATCTATCTTTGGAAAAAAATCATAAATGTTGTTGGGCGGTTTCTTGAAAATATCGCAAAATTGTCAATCAGTCGCTCGAGGGGGAAAAAATTACAAATATTTTCAGATGAACACTAAAGAAAAAAAATCATTTGTAAATCATGTTCGGAAAAGAAAGCATGCAAATCACCGATCAGTCGTGGAAAATATCACAAAATTTGTCAATCGCTCATGAAAAAATATTGCAAAATTTGTCGAAAGGATGTGGGGAAAAAATTGCGAATTTTGTCAATCTGTCGTGGGAAAATCCTTGCAAAATTTGTTGAACGGGCATGAGAAAATATTCGTCAGTCAGTTGCGGGACTTGATCATCGCTTCAAACAACAAATTTCTTCGAAAAATAATAATTCTTTTTTGGGCAATACAATTACATATTAAGAGTGTGCTATTGGAGGGTTAAGAAACAAATCTATCAGTAAATACTGTTTGATATTAATTTATATCCAAATAGAATGGTTGCTGCAAGAATAGTAAATATTTATGCACTGTATGATTATGCATAAATGTTATGTACAGGTTTGTTATAATTAAAGTTACCCTGCTTAGACCTGGTTGACAGATATCGATAAAACTTGGAATATAAGTTATATGGGGGGGGGATTGCAAAATTCACAGTTCTATTACTGAAAAAGATTGTAAAATTTCTCAATTGGTCGTGGGAAGAAAGTCGTGAAATTTTTTGACCGGTTTTCAGTCGAATGCAAGGAAAATCGTGAATTTTGTCACTCTCGCAAGAAGAAAATGTGGAATCAGTTGAGCAAAATATTACAAATTTGCCAATCTATCACAGAAAAAAACAAGCCGACTCAGACTCCGGCTTTTTTTTTTGTTAGACAGTTTGAAGTGAAATTAAACCAATTCTCAATATACTGCCTGGCATACTTTGTAGATGAAAACTAGAAAATTTTACTAGTTTGGCAATAATTAATCTTTATTTTATTTTATTTTTCTCTTCCATCAAAAAATTTTTCTGCCCTGGGGAACCTTATTACTCTACTTTCCCTTTTTCAAGGCCACGAATCCGAAATAGTAAAATTTCTGTTTTGTTTTCTTCTTTAGGTTTCGATAATTGGAATTTTTCGGGTTTGTGAATATGAAATAAAAAAATTAGTAAATCATTTGAGCATTTCTAGTTGAGCAAGTTTACTGGCAGGTATGCCCAAAAAGCTATTGCATCTGATGATAATTTTGCACTAATTAATGAGTTAACTGTCCTAAGGGATCATCTCATTTCAGCATTTAATTAGCAGAATTACTTTGCTTCTGAAAGTGTTATATATGCTCAGGCCTTGCAGTGCTCCTATATTTCCTATAAATTTGAAAAAGTTCCTATTTTTTCAGCCCTTTACCCTCGCAATTATATTTTATTTAGTTGTGAGCCGCAAAGTTCTACAATCCAGATGTGATTGCACAAATTTCGTCAATCCTACGAAGAAAAAAAAGTTCATTTGTTAAGTCTGCGGCAATATTGGAAACTTCATCATTTGATTGCGAAAAATAATTGTAAATTTCATCGATCGGTTAAAAATAAATCTGGATTTTCGTCAATTTATCTCAGAAGAAAAAATAGGGATTTCATCTATCGGTCATTGAAAAAAAATTGCCAATTTTGTTAATCGATGGCTGATAAAAATCGTGATCTTAGTCTATGAAGTGGTAAAAAAAAAATAATTTCTCCAGTCAATTGCATTAAAAAATTGTTGATTTTGTCAATCAGTCATTGTAATATATCGGGAAATTTGTCGATCAGTTGATAAAAATCATAAAAATCCTGTAAGTTTTTCAGTCTCACCAATCAATTGCTGAAATGAATCTCAAAATTTGTCGACCATTGGTTAATAAAAAATCTCAAATTTCGGCAGTCACTCGCTGTAAAAAAAAAATTTCAATTTTGTCAGTCAGCCATAACAAAAAATTACCAATTTCGTCAGTCAGCCATAACAAAAAATTACCAATTTCGTCAGTCAGTAGTTGTTAAAAATTGTAATTTTGTAATTTTCAGCAGTCGCAAGTCACAAATTTCAGCAGTCGCTGTAAAAAAAAAAAAAAAAAAAAAAAAAAATCATTCATTTCGTCATTCAATCGCAGCAAAAAAAAAAAAAAAAAAAATTGCTGATTTCATTAGTCGGTCATTGAAATGCATCAGAAAATGTGTTGATCGTTCATTATTAAAAATTGCAAATTTTGGCAGTCGTTCACTGTTTAAAAAAAAAATGCATATTTTGCCTATCGTGGAAAAAAAATCTCTGATTTCATCAGTCTGTCATTGAAATATATTACAAAATTTGGCAGTCACTTGCGACAAAAGCAAAGTCTCAGATTTCTTTCTGTAGCTTTCCGAAATAAAATCTTATTTAAAGCCCTATCTTACCAAAACTAATTTATTTGTCTTGTTAATTTATATGCAAATAATGTACTAATATTGTATTCTTAAATATTTTCTAGCTTCAGTGAGACACAACAAACTGTTTGAAGATGCTGCTGTTAGTGACATTCAAAGCTGGATAGTCAAGTGGCTGCAATATGCAACAGATAGAGAGAGAGTTGGGCTGTCGAAAAAAACAACCTAATGTATCAGAAAATTCTGATTTTAATAAATAAATAACCATGTATTTGTATTGTCTTTCTCTTTTTTTCTTTTTTCTTTCTTTCTTTTTTTTAGATCTTAATATCAAAAAAGGATTTTTTTAAAGTTTATTATACTTTAGCCAAAAATGTAAAATACTTTATACAATTTATTTCTCATAAATGTTTCTTTTAAGTATATCAACAATTTTAAATTATCTGCATAAACTAAAAAAGAAAAAAGTCAGTTTTAATAGCCTTGATAATAGTTTTTCCTGTTTAATTAAAAATAAATTGTAAGATAGTTTATCAGTGAAGCTAATCTAAAAAATAAAAATGAAAGTTCGAGCAATATTATTGCAGTTTGAAGACAAATTTAAACTTTTAAAGTATTGTTAAGTATGTAAACGATGCCATTTTAGAGAAACAAATTTTATTTTTGGCATAAATATTTTCAAATCTTCAATTGTTACTAATTTGTTCTGTGCATTTTGTTTTGGAGCAGCTTTTAAGTGTTCTTAAGGTTGAATTGTGGAGCACCAGAGATGTTACTGTAGTGATGACTATAGTACATTTTATGATGAATGTGATCAAGTTAATCATGTGGAACATAAGTGAAATATAAATAATTACACAGGCAGGTGTGGGAGAATTATCAGAAAATTTTATCGACAATGATTTACTTCACTAGCCAACAAGATGCAAAATACAGTTGAACATTGTTATGACAAGATGTAAGCAACTGAAAAATAAATAGTTTATTATTTTACAAATAATATTTCTTTTATAAAATTGAATTGTACACAAGAGGGAAAAGTTTAGTATAGGATATAACTTTAAGTACAATATTTTGGTTTGTAACTTTTATTTTTTTAAACATGTCTTGTTTTTTTTTTTTTTTAATTTTCAAAGACTGCCTAAAATTTCACTCACCCTGTCAGAAAATCCTCCTGCCTGTTGTGATTAAAATGTATTTCTCCACTCTTATAGGGGCATATGTATAATTTATGTAAAAGCGAAGCAAAATCAAATATGTCATCCTGATCATAGTCCAAATTGTTTTAGTTTATGTAAATACGTGAAGATATTTGATACGAAAATAATACATATTAATGAAGGTTATAAAACAGGTGAATTTTTGCATACTAAATATATTTCTGGTAATTACCATCTGATTATTTGGAAAACTACAGCCAAAAGAAAAAAAAATCAAGTTTTGTATGTTTTTGACCTTGCCATTACCATTGTTATTGAAACAATTTTACTCTTTCTAAAAGTACATTAAAAGTTTCCTACTAAATTTTCTTTTTAACAAAGAGAAAGTTGCATTAACTATCTTGCCAGGAATTTGATCAGATCCCCCCCCCCCCAATGCTATCCCATTTTTATAAACTTTTATATCTATTTATAGCTTGTAAAGAATTTAATAAAAATTTGAATTTTGTTTCTTCAAGATTAATCGATGATTTAAGCTATTTACAATCACTACGTTTGATTACTACTGAGTACTACTTATTACTAGTAAAAAATTTAATAAAAATTCGAATTTTATTTCTTCCATCTTTCATTAATAATTTAAGCTATTTACAATCACTACGTTTGTAAAGGATTGAATTTGGTGGTTCTAGATAGAGAAGATGTTTCAATGGAAATTTCTAGGATGGATTTTTCTAGATATAAATTGGGAAAGTTGAGTCTGCATGGGATAAAATAGAAACACGTGGCGTTTAGAAGAAAATTTAATATCATGGAAAATTAAGTGTGTAGTAGTTAACATTCACATTTTGCATAGTGTTCAAATTTGTGCAAGATAAACGTTTAACTATTTTATTGGATTTTAAACCTGTATCATCCCCCCCCCCCTTTAAAAATATTTGCTCATATATAACTAGAAGGGATGAATGACAATAATCGAAAAACAGCAGATTAGCAACTGTACACTGTTAAAAATTTTCAGCTTTTGCTGCATAGTCACTCCCCTGCTTTTATAGACTGTCTTTATTTTGACCAATGAAAACACTCCGTAATATATAGTAACATAACCATTTTCTCTAAAAGCGGTGGAGTGTGTCTGCAGCAAAAGCTGAAGATTTTTAACAGTGTATGCTATACTAATGGTTATCTTTATAAAAGCTTTATTGCTTGAAAACTACTGAAATATAATAGACATATGAATATACATTTAACAAGTGTTTATTATATTGTTTTTCACCATGAAGCTGTGTTATGAACTGAAAATGAAGTATGTCGTTTGAGATATTTACATTGAACAACATAATTTTTTTTAAATTAAAATTGTCAGAATTTATCAATATTTGTTTAAAATGAAACCCTTTTCAAAATTTAGTTCTAGTTTATTGCACTGGATATGATGAACATGGCCGATCAAAAATATGAAACTAAGTGAAGAGATTTATATAAAATATTAAAAAAAAAGATTGCTTTCTCTAAGTATATCTGTATTAAGCTAAAAAAAATTGAAGTTAAGTATTACACCATAAAATAAGGTAACTGCAAGGTCTTGTGGGGGGGGGGTCAGTCCTAACATTTCAAAATATGACAACATAAGCTTAATTCTGTACTATAAAATTAGTTTAGAGAAAATCGTGCAACTATTTAAGATTCTGAAACTTAAATGTGCATATGAATACTTATATAGATATAAAAGATTTTTTTCAATTATATAACTCTTTCAAGGGTGATGACTTATGAAGCCACTTAATTTTAATTACAGAATGGTACCAGAATTTCGATTTGATAAAAAAAAAGTTCATGAAGCATGTGAAATTTAGCTTTTTTTTTTTCCCAAATTTGTAAATTCCGGTATCATTCATTCATTTTAACATTGTAGCAATCGAAGTGCTTTGCCCCTGAAAGGGTTAAAACAGTTTCGATACTACAAAATGTGTAATTAAATAGATTAAAAGTATTCGCCGACATACATATAAAATGTCATTCGATTGGCACAAGATCTATATTGTCATATGTGCATCAAAAATGCAGTTCAAAATGATTACCATTGGATATCAATAATACCACATTTGTGCCATTATTTTAACATTTTTATGCCTGCAATCTCGGAATTCCTACGTATTTGTATCAATTACGTATCACCTATATCGCCGATTTCCGTTGTTGTGCCATATTTCTGGCGCAATGTCGATAACCCATCAAAGTATCGCCAAAGATATCGAATGAGTGGACAGAATCGATACTTTTTGGTTATGATTCGCTGTTATCGAAATTACACCTCCAGTACTTGACGAAAGATACTATTTTTGTGCCAATCTGTTAATTCTGTGCTAGCTGGGTGAGGATTTTGAAAGTACTCTATTTTGAAATGATTTCCGATATAGTTTTTTTATGCCGAAACATAAATTCCATTTTGAAAATTTCCTTGTCACAGAAGCAAATGATTCTGTGATCCGTGGTACTTAGTAAAATATAACGTAAGTGCTTTAAAAAAACTCCTCAAAGAAAGATAATTCCGAAAGTAACTATTATAGATAAAGACAACTATTTATGTGTTAAAATAGTTATGTGTAAATAAATTTTGTACTTAAAAACAATGTTATGTTATATTTTTCTTAAACAAGGATTAAAATACCATTTTTATTCTTTAAAATAAAAATGAAAAAGAGAAAGATGTTGCTGATAGAAATCGTTACTTCAAATTTATTGAATAGGTGAGGATTTAGAAAGGACTCTATTTTGAAATGATTTCCGATATAGTTTTTTTATGCCGAAACATAAATTCCATTTTGAAAATTTCCTTGTCACAGGAGCAAATGATTATGTGATCCGTGCCACTATATTTCTACCACTATTTTTCGGAAAGTATTCATCCACTTACTTTATTGCAGAATTTGTAAAAATGACTCCGACTAAATAAGGTGACGATTATTATTTGTATTTATTAGTGACAAAATGAAAACCATTCATGTGTCTTCTTCCGTGTTAAGTTATGTTAAAAATAGTTCAATTACCTTATACATAAATTAAGTACTTAAAAACAATGCTATGTTATATTTTCCTTAAACAAGGGTTAAAGTACCCTTTTTAGTTCTTTAAAATAAAAGTGAAAAAAAAAAGAAAGATGTTGCTGATAGAAATCGTTACTTCAAATTTATCGAATAGGTGAGGATTTAGAAAGGACTCTACTTTGAAATGATTTCCGATATATTTTTTATGCCGAAACATAAATTCCATTTTGAAAATTTCCTTTTCACAGTAGCAAATGATTCTGTGATCCGTGGTACTTAGTAAAATATAACATAAGTGCTATAAAAAAAACTCCTCAAAGAAAGATAATTCCGAAAGTAACTATTATAGATAATGACAACTATTTATGTGCTAAATTGAAGTTTTTGTCACATATTTGATTTCTTTAAAAAAAATGTTTATGTACCGTGCCGTTTTCTTATCTTTGAAATCACAAAAATAACCATACTGGAATCTCATGCTTATAAATAAAAATAAATATTGTATTAGAAATACTTTTTAAGTATATAAAAATATACTCTCTCAGTTGTATTGTTTTTACACAATTATTTCCCATATTACAAACATAATAATTAAAAAAAAATTAACACCACATTTTTTGATGTAACCAATATATAATGTTTGACTTCGTGAAGTATTATTTTCTTAATGCGGGATATAACATAAGTGCTATAACAAAAATTCCTCAAAGAAAGTTAATTCCGAAAGTAACTATTATAGATAATGACAACTATTTATGTGTTAAATTCATGTTTTTGTCACATATTTGATTTCTTAAGGAAAAAAAAAAAAAAAAAAAACTTTGTGAGGTATTATTTTCATAATATGGGAAATAATTGCGTACTAAACAGTTTATGGGGTTTTATTTTATGAAGTATTATTTTGGTAATATTTAAAATAATTTTGTAAAAAGGAAACTACTAATAATTCCTTTTAAATTTACAAAACAAAATTTAAAATAGAATATTCCCCTACCGGGACATCTTTAGTAATTCCAACACAGTAATGCACACAGTGCTTGGATATACAATGTTAATATCGAAACACACAGGATTTTATATACCAGTGAAAAAAATAAGCTTCAAAGACTAGATCATGGTAATAAGTTTCTACACAGGAAAAAATCAAATGCCAATAAAACGAAATACCCAACCTATATGCATTATACACAGCGTATATGCAATACGTTTCCTTTATGATGAAAGTAATTGATTGCCCATTGTTTTTAAAAGAATATAAAGCAAGTACAATGATGCAAAATCTTAAATTAAACTAACGTTTTGCCATCAAGCAGCGCGGTCGCTCTGCCAAGCCAAGCTTTAAAAAAAACGCCACACAAACAACGCCCAGAACTGGAATAAAGACCGCTAATGCTTATATACAGAAAGCAACTTCGCAATGTTAAATCGACAAAACATGCCAGATTAAAATATCAGATATCAAACAAACCAAGCGTCGTAGAAAAAAAACGAAAACTAGAAGAATCTAAGGAAGAATTTCTTCAATTTAAGACCAAACTCATCTTCATAAGTGATTTATAAACAGAGATATAGCTTTTTAAAAAAAACGTCGAGTTACTTAAAATGATCAAGCAGGGCGGTCGCTCTGCCAAGCCAAGCTTAAAAAAAAAAAACGCCACACAAACAACGCCAAGAACTGGAATGAAGACCGCTAATGCTTATATACAGAAAGCAACTTCGCAATGTTAAATCGACAAAACATGCCAGATTAAAATATCAGATATCAAACAAACCAAGCGTCGTAGAAAAAAAAAACGAAAACTAGAAGAATCTAAGGAAGAATTTCTTCAATTTAAGACCAAACTCATCTTCATAAGTGATTTATAAACAGAGATATAGCTTTTTTTTAAAAACGTCGAGTTACTTAAAATGATCACTATTTTCTTCGTCAACCTTTTTTTTTTCAAACAAGCTACAGGCCTTAATATTGGGCAGAATAAAAAAAGGATTGCATTTTTGGACAAGTAATTACGTAATCTATGTGCTTTTATAAAATTCAGTGTAAAAAAAAATATTTTCTATCCTTAATTAGCAAAAAACTGTTAATTAACTTGGCGATTAAAAAATTATGCCAAAACAGAGATAAAACCCGCCAACGACCATGTACCATCTGTATTAAAATAGCACAAATCAGTTACAGGTTATAATATAACCACATCAAATTTCATCTGCAAGTCAGCCATTTTCTTCTGAAGATATTTTTTTTAAATAAAACTTCACAATTATAAGAACACATATTTTTTCAAATAATTAAATATGACTGCAAACTGTGGCAGATGATTGTTTCTAACATGAATAAGTATGAGAAATTGCCTGTTACGGATATGGATCTGGGTAGCTCAGTCGCAGAGCGTCGGCATGGTACGCATAAGGTCCCAGGTTCGAGTCCAGGCCCAGGTCAATTTTTCACTCATGTTTGTTTAGTGTATTTAATTGTCTGATAAAATGCGTGTTCTTATAAATAAGGTAATCAGACGTAGTGTTTATGCTTTAAAAATATTTTAAATATATAATTTACGTTTTTAGAAAGATCTTTAAAAATAAATTAGTTTTTGAGGGAAGATGTACCTTCTAAAATGTATACATTAAGAGTTATCGCCATTTAAAATTTCTTTCCAAACGTAAACAAAATTTTTGAAATGAATTAAATGTGATTCATTTATTTCTAAAAATAAAAAAACACGGTAAAGGACAGGCATTTCGTTCGCAGGAATACCTTTCACGTCATCTACTATATATACGAGGCTAGCGAAAAAGAAAGGCTACCGCTGTGCTTTACGCGTATCTTTTTTTTCAGACCGCGGGAATCACGTGAGGCTTGAATCCACCAATGCAGGTGTACGAAAAGAGCATCACGTCACTCTAGCGGTCTGTAAAAAAAGATAAGTGGAACGCACCGCGGTAGCCTGTCTTTTTCGTTAGCCTCACTATATATATATATATAAAGCACAAACGGAAATTTCGTTCCGTTCCTTTATAACTCGAGATCTGCTGAATGGAATTTGCTGGAACTTGCACTGTTCGAAAGATAATTTTTCAGGGAAGGTTTTAGTATGTAACACAACGTTCTACGTATAATAGCTATCGAATTATGATAGAAAGTTCTGTTATTTTGGCCGAAAAGGTTACCATTGCTAATTTTTTGGCGATCATTACTGTTGCAGAAAGAAATGAAAAGGCTATATATCTCGAAAAATGAAAGAAAAACTGTTACTAATTTTATTTAAAAAAAAAAAAGAAAGAAAGAAAGAAAGAAAAAAAAAGAGTTTTGATGAGAGAATATTATAAAACGAAAATATTTAATTTAAACATGATTAGAAATGTTCATAATGCTTAAAACATTATTCAAGGGGCAAGATTTCTATTGAAACAAATTTGGCGATTTATCTTTTGTTTTTGGCGATTTTGATTTTACTTTTGACCCCAAACAATTTGATTTTAAGCCAAAAAGTGTCTTTTTTTGTTGCAGAAAGGATTGAAATGGCTATACATCTGGAAAAATAAAAGAAAAAACTGTTACTAATTTTATTTTTTTTAAAAAGAAAGAAAAGAAAAAAAAGAAAAACAGTTTTGATGAGAGATTTTTGGCCAAAAGGTGTTTTTTTTCCAAGTGTACGACTGCATTTTCGCAGTATTTTTTTTTTTTTGGTACTTTTTGGTTAGCCGGGCGCCAGTGATACACATATATACACATATATCTACACAAATACATGTATATACATACATATATATATATATGTGTGTGTGTGTGTGTGTGTGTGTGTGTTCATATATCACTGGTGCCCGGCTAACCGAAAAGTACCTTTGTTTATTCAAATGCAAACTATTTTAATGGCAATATACTTCTATTTACTTCTACATATATGAAATTTCGTTCCGGCTGCTTATAACTCGAGTTCTGCTGAATGCATTTTCGTAGAACGTAAACTAAGATAATTTTTAAGGGAAGGTTTTAATGTATAACATATCGTTCTACGTAGCTTAGTTATATAATTATTCTGGGAATTTCTATAATCAGATCAATCCGATTATGAAAGATTAGCCTTTTTAAAAGATTTTGCCGAATGTATTTCGATGGAACCTATACTGTTAAATAATTTTCTAGGGAACGTTTTATTATATAACGTTGCTTAGTTCTAGAATTATAAGGGGAAATTCGAAAATCGGGTGACCATTTTTTTAATCAAATATTAGCCTTTTCAATATTTGATTCCGATTATGAAAGATTAGCCTTCTAAAAAAGTTCTACTGAACGGATTTTGATGAGAATTGTATTGTTAGTTAGATGCTATTTCAGAAATGGTGTTAATGTACTATATATTGTCCTACGTTGCTTAGTCCAACAGTTATGTGTGAAGGTTATATAGTCAAGTGAACCCGATTCCGAAAGATTAGCCTTTTTGATAGTTTTTACTGGGCGTATTTTTTGCGACTTGCATTGTTAAGTAGATAATTTGTAAGGATTGTTTTAGTATATTTTATATCGTTTTGTTGTTTTAGAATTATGTGGAAAAGTTCAATAATCAGATTATCAAAGATTAGCCTTTATAAAAACTTCTTCTGAATGGATTTTGTTAGTTAATTTGTTTGCATTGTTATTTCGATAATTTTTAGTGATGGTTTTAGTATATTGCATATAGTTTTATCATTCTTTAGCAAACCCTAACTGTAAATGACCAAATAAAAGAGTTGGTCCTTAACAGCTAAAATTTTGACTGCACATTAGAAAATATAATAGCGCAATCGCGTCATTTTTCAGTAATGTGGAAGGATATTCCACGTAAATATACAGATTGCTTTCAAATACAAGGTCAAATTAAACGATATATTTCGTTTGATTCAGGGTTCATTTGTAGAAACCGACCAGCGCAGCGGGCGTAGCTTGCTAGTTTTCCTATAAATTAATGAAATCCAGTTGTTAAATTATTTTTGTTTTAGAAGTGAAGTTTCCATTTAAATTTATTGTAACAGTACAATGTTTAATTGAATAAAATAAGGTAAATCTAAGAAATTGCTAAGAAATTCCAAACATGCACAGGGCAACGCAAAAAAAAAATAAAATAATAATAAACAAAAAATAAAAAATAGATAAATAAATAAATAAATAAATAAAAATCAGCTTTCAGAAATTCTAAAAATTGTTCCGCTATTCATATTATGTATCTTCGGGGTCCATCCTCCCACTTTCAGCCCTCCCACCCAAAGGGGGCACTTTTCTAAATTTTGCCGACACCTCTCATGTGATATATCGTTGGAAAAGTCTGTGAACGCTTAATCATAATATGCAGGAGGGGGTGGGGTATTTTCTAAATTTTGCACATACCCCTCATGTGATACATCGTTGGAAAGGTCTGTGACCGCTTAATCCTATTATGCATCTCCGGTGTTCATCCCCCCTTTTGCCCCCCAAGCGCGATTAGCTTTCACCACCAGGGGACGCTTTCCTATATCTGTTCCTACGAGTCGGATCACGACGGGGTATGGCTCATTCGACTCGACATCAATAGAGCTTTCCGATTTTAGTTCGTTTTTTCACCACCAGGGGCACTTTTCTATCTCTGGTTCTATGGGCTAGATCACGACGGGGTACAGTTCATTCGACTCGACATCTATAGCCTTAACGATTTCAGTGCCCGAGGTTCATACAGAACAGATTGCGCTACCTGGTGGTGGAAGATGGAACTTGAGCGTGCGCAGCACGACTGCTATACGGTGCCGAAGGCAGCGGGTACCCGTGTCGGAAGTTAGTTTGGTTAGAGGTTTATACTATTCGATGTGCAAATTAAGGGATTATCCGGTGCCGAAGGCAGCGGAGAACCAGGTCGGAGGTTCGTTCGGTTCGAGGTTTATCTTATTCGAGGTTTTACAAGATTCGAGGCCCCGATATAAATTAGGGGTCCGCTAGCGGGCGAAGCCAGCTAGTGCTAATAATAAAAGAGCGTGATATCACGTTTGATTTCAAATGCAGCGCTGGCACGCTATGTACGTATTGCATTTTTATTCATTTCATCGATAAGTCAGTGATATTTTTTAACGGGTGATAACAAATATTATAACAAGCCACATTTAGTATGTTGTTATTAGTTTAATTTAAAAATCTACTGGTATTTCTAGTTAACCTTTTAAACAATGACTGAAAGTAAAATGTAATTTTAAATTTTTTCTCATTTTAGATTATTTAAATTATGTTTATTCTGTTTTAAAAAAAAGAAATGATATCTACAAAAACAACTTTTCAAAAGTAAAAAAAAAAAGCCAAGCGTAAAAAAAAAAAAAAAAAAAAGAAAAAAAGTTGTGGCTAAAAAATGGTGTGATATCAAATTTCCAAGCTATTATATTACTTTTTTTAACTTTTTTCCATTAAATAAGTTATCATATATATAAGTCGAGTGCCTACGTATATGTTAATAGAAATCGTTTTCTCCGGTACTAAATACATCCTAACGAGTTTCTGAAAATTCAATTTTTTTCAAATTATGCATGATGGGCTTGGTGGCCATCTTTTCATATTTCTAAGCCCCCAAATTTCTAAAGTAAAAGCGTAATATGTTTGCAATGTAATATGTTTATAACAATTTCGAACTTCAGATTTGAAGTACGGACAGATAAATTAGATAAGACTGATATTTTGAGAAATTGATTTTTACTAGTTTGAAATTATTAATTACTGTAAAAAATAAATCATAAGATGAATCTTTAAGATAAGTCATCATTATCTTAAGACACAATTTTCAGATCATACAAATCTATAAATGAAACGCTTAAAATATTTGCTTAAATAACAATTTTGAACTTCGGATGTTAACTACGGATTTGGATGCTTAGAATTTTGTGAATAATATGCAAAGATGGCCGCCAAGCCCATCATGCATAATTTGAAAAAAATTGAATTTTCAGAAATTCGTTAGGATGTATTTAGTACCGGAGAAAACGATTTCTATTAACATATACGTAGACACTCGACTTATATATATGATAACTTATTTAATGGAAAAAAGTTAAAAAAAGTAATATAATAGCTTGGAAATTTGATATCACACCATTTTTTAGCCACATCTTTTTTTTTTTTTTTTTTTTTTTTTTTTTTTTTTTTTTTTTTTTTTTTTTTTACGCTTGGCTTTTTTTTTTACTTTTGAAAAGTTGTTTTTGTAGATCACTATTTTCTTCGTCAAACTTTTTTTTTTCAAACAAGCTACAGGCCTTAATATTGGGCAGAATAAAAAAAGGATTGCATTTTTGGACAAGTAATTACGTAATCTATGTGCTTTTATAAAATTCAGTGTAAAAAAAAAATTATTTTCTATCCTTAATTAGCAAAAAACTGTTAATTAACTTGGCGATTAAAAAATTATGCCAAAACAGAGATAAAACCCGCCAACGACCATGTACCATCTGTATTAAAATAGCACAAATCAGTTACAGGTTATAATATAAAATATCAAATTTCATCTGCAAGTCAGCCATTTTCTTCTGAAGATATTTTTTTAAATAAAACTTCATAATTATAAGAACACATATTTTATCAGACAATTAAATATGACTGCAAACTGTGGCAGATGACAGTTTCCAACATGAATAAGTATGAGAAATTGCCGCTCAGGGATATCGGTCTGGGTAGTTCAGTCGCAGCGCGTCAGCACGGCATGCACAAGGTCCCAGGTTCGAGTCCTGCCCCAGGTTAACTTTTCACTCATGTTTGTTTAGTATATTTAATTGTCTGATAAAATGCGTGTTCTTATAATATTGTAAAATGAAGTAATCAGACGTAGTGTTTATGCTTTAAAAAATAATTTAAATATATAATTTGCGTTTTTAGAAAGATCTTTAAAAATAAATTAGTTTTTGAGGGAAGATGTACCTTCTAAAATGTATACATTAAGACTTATCGGCATTTAAAATTTCTTTCCAAACGTTTCGCAGGAATACCTTTCACGTCATTTTCCTAAATTAACGAAATCCAGTTGTTAAATTATTTTTGTTTTAGAAGTGAAGTTTCCATTTAAATTTATTGTAACAGTACAATGTTTAACTGAATAAAATATTGTAAATCTAAGAAATTTCTAAGAAATTCTAAACATGCACAAGACAACGCAAAAAAAAAAAAAAACAATAAATAAATAAATAAATAAACAAAAAATAAATAAATAGGTAAATAAATAAAAATCAGTTTTCAGAAATTCTAAAATTTGTTCGTATATCTTAATTACAAGCTAAAGGAGGGTTTATTTCTATATTATTCTATATATATAATCAAGCAGGGCGGTCGCTCTGCCAAGCCAAGCTTTAAAAAAAACGCCACACAAACAACGCCAAGAACTGAACTAGACCGCTACTGCTTACTTACAGAAATCAACTTCGCAATGTTAAATCGACAAAACATGGCAGATTAAAATATCAGATATCAAATAAACTAAGCGTCGCAGAAAAAAAAAACTAGAAGAATCTAATGAAGAATTTCTTCAATTTAAGACCAAACTCATCTTCATAAGTGATTTATAAACAGAGATATAGATTTAAAAAAAAAGTCGAGTTACTTAAAATGATCAGTTTTTTCTTCGTCAAACTTTTTTTTTTCAAACAACCTACATACCTTAATATTCGGTAGAATAAAAAAAGGATTACATTTTTGGACAAGTAATTACGTAATCTATGTGCTTTTATAAAATCCAGTGTAAAAAAATATTTTCTATCCTTAATTAGCAAAAAACCGTTAATTAACATGGCGATTAAAAAATTATGCCAAAACAGAGATAAAACATGCAAACGACCATGTACCATCTGTATTATAATAGCACAAATCAGTTACAAGTTATAACAACATCAAATTTCATCTGCAAGTCAGCCATTTTCTTCTGAAGATATTTTTTTAAATAAAACTTCATAATTATAAGAACACAAATTTTATCAAACAATTAAATATGACTGCAAACTGTGGCAGATGACTGTTTCCAACAAGAATAAGTATGAGAAATTCCCATCAAGCGCATCGATCTGGGTAGCTCGGTCGCAGAGCGTCGGCGCGCTATGCGTAAGGTCCCAGGTTCGAGTCCTGGCTCAGGTCAATTTTTCACTCGTGTTTGTTTAGTGCATTTAATTGTCTGATAAAATGCGTGTTCTTATAATATTGTAAAATAAAGTAATCAGACGTAGTGTTTATGCTTTAAAAAAATATTTTAAATATATAATTTACGTTTTTAGAAAGATCTTTAAAAATAAATTTGTTTTTGAGGGAAGGTGTACCTTCTGAAATGTATACATTAAGAGTTATCGGCATTTAAAATTTCTTTCCAAACGTAAACAACAAAATTTTAATTAATTAAAAGTGATCCATTTATTTAAAAAAAGAAGAAAAAAGAAAGAAAACACGGTAAAGGATAGGCATTTCATTCGCAGGAATACCTTTTACGTCATTTTTCTATAAATTAATGAAATCCAGTTGTTAAATTATTTTTGTTTTAGAAGTGAAGTTTCCATTTTAATTTATTGTAACAGTAGAATGTTTAATTGAATAAAATAATGTAAATCTAAGAAATTGCTAAGAAATTCCAAACATGCACAGGGCAATGCAAAATAAATAAATAAATAAATAAATAAACGAAAACTAAATAAATAAATAAATAAATAAACGAAAAATAAATAAATAAATAAATAAAAATCAGCTTTCAGAAATGATAAAAATCGTTCATATACAGGGTGATTTTTTTAAAGTTGTGAAAGTAAAACCCTATAACAAAAGAACCACTGATCCAAATGACCTGATATTTTACCACTATGCTCCCAAAGCAATGGGATTTTATTTGGCGTGGTTAAAAAAACTGAAAATCGCACCGACAGATGGCGCTGTAAGTTAACAGAAACAACGAATATCGTCAGTGGGAGGAAAACAATTTACTGTACTTTGAGAAAAATAAAACTTTATTACACATATCAAAAACATACAGAACGCAGTAATTGGGAAAAGGAAATGCGAACACCTTCGGCGAAACAGAACGAAAAGAAAATATGGAGTAAAGCATTCGTACGGAACTGCGTAACTAGTGCAACAGATTTTAAATGTGCTGTCCACCGTTTTCAGCTACAAGTTGGAAACGTGAAACCGCATGTTCCACAACAGAGTGACGAGTATACAATGTGCCTGTACCGTTCGCAAGCTCGTCTCCCGACTTTACTGCATATACAGTGCCATCTGTCGGTGCGATTTTAAGTTTTTTTTAACCACGCCTAAAAAATCCCCATTGCTTTGGAAGCATACTGGTGAAATTTCAGGTGATTTAGATCAGTGGTTTTTTTGTTATAGGGTTTTACTTTCACAACTTTAAAAAAAATCACCCTGTATCTTAATTACAATCTAAAGGAGGGTTTATTTCTATATTATTCTACATATAATAGTAATTTCAGCAAATATATTAAATTCCAATGCGATCTGTTTTAAACTTTAAGATAGTTTATAACACATGTTAAAAAATTTATAAAAAGAATGGCGCATCACAGTTCGGGGAGGGGCGTGAACAAAATTTGGAAGTATAATAAGGCTATCTGTTTGAAACTTTACGATACTTTACAACACATAACATAAATTTTAAAAATAAAACTGCGTCAAAAATTATAGGGTGGGGCGGAGCGCGTTTTGCCTACACAAGGGGGGGGGGCACTTTTTCTATCCGTCATGTCAGATATCGTTACAAAGGGCTGTGACCACTTATTCATGTTATGCACCACATGTGAAACCCCCACATTTTGGGCCCCACCGACACTACTCATGTGATATATTGTTCGAAAGGCCTGTGACCGCTTATTCATATTATGCATCTTCGGGGTCCATCCTCCCACTTTCACCCCCCTCCGAAGGGGGCACTTTTCTAAATTTTGCCGACACCTCTCATGTGATATATCGTTGGAAAGGTCTGTGAACGCTTAATCAAATTATGCAGGGGGGGGGGTATTTTCTGAATTTTGCACATATCCCTCATGTGATACATCGTTGGAAAAGTCTGTGACCGCCTAATCTTATTAAGCATCTCCGGTGTTCATCCCCCCAATTTTCCCCCCAAACGCGATTAGCTTTTACCACCTGTGGGCGCTTTCCTATCTCTGGTTCTATGGGCCGACTCGACATCTATAGCCTTAACGATTTCAGTGCCCGAGGTTCATATAGAACAGATTGCGCTACCTGGTGGTGGAAGATAGAACTTGAGCGTGCGCACCACGACTGCTATACGGTGCCGAAGGCAGCGGGGACCCGTGTCGGAAGTTCGTTTGTTTAGAAGTTTATACAATTCGATGTGCAAATTAAGGGATTATCCGGTGCCGAAGGCAGCGGGGAATCAGGTCGGAGTTTCGTGGTTTATCTTATTCGAGGTTTTACAAGATTTGAAGCCCCGGTGTAAATTAGGGGCCCGCTAGCGGGCGAAGCCAGCTAGTGCTAATGATAAAAGAGCGTGATATCACGTTTGATTTCAAATGCAGCGCTGACACGCTATGTACGTATTCCATTCTTATTCATTTAATGGATTAGTCAGTGATATTTTTTAACGGAGGATAACAAGTATTATAATAAGCCACATTTAGTATGTTGTTTTTAAGAGTGTAATTAGTTTAATTGAAAAATCTACTGGTATTTCTAGTTAACCCTTTAAACAATGACTGAAAGTAAAATGTAATTTTAAATTATTTCTCATGTTTAGATTATTTAATTTATGTTCAATATATTTAAAAAAAAAGAAATGATATCTACAAAAACAACTTTTCAAAAGTAAAAAAAGGCCAAGCGTAAAAAAAAAAAAAAAAAAAAAAAAAAAAAAAAAAAAAAAAGTTGTGGCTAAAAAATGGTGTGATATCAAATTTCCAAGCTATTATATTGCTTATTTAACTTTTTTCCATTAAATAAGATTTCATATATATATAAGTCGAGTGCCTACGTATATGTTAATAGAAATCGTTTTCTCCTGTACTAAATACATCCTAACGAGTTTCTGAAAATTCAATTTTTTTCAAATTATGCATGATGGGCTTGGCGGCCATCTTTCCATATTTCTAAGCACCCAAATTTCTAAAGTAAAAGCGTAATATGTTTGCAATGTAATATGTTTATAAAAATTTCGAACTTCAGATTCTAACTACGGACAGATAAATTAGATAAGACTGATATTTTGATGAATTGATTTTTACTAGTTTGAAATTAATAATTACTCAAAAAAGTAAATCATAAGATGAATCTTTAATATAAGTCATCATTATCTTAAGGCACAATTTTCAGAGCATACAAGTCTATAAATGAAACTCTTAAATATTTGCTTAAATAACAATTTTGAACTTCGGATTTTAACTACGGATTTGGTTGGTTGGAATTTTGTGAATAATAAGAAAAGATGGCCGCCAAGCCCATCATGCATAATTTGAAAAAAATTGAATTTTCAGAAACTCGTTAGGATGTATTTAGTACAGGAGAAAACGATTTCTATTAACATATACGTAGGCACTCGACTTATATATATGAAATCTTATTTAATGGAAAAAAGTTAAATAAGCAATACAATAGCTTGGAAATTTGATATCAGACCATTTTTTAGCCACAACTTTTTTTTTTTTTTTTTTTTTTTTTTTTTTTTACTTTTGAAAAGTTGTTTTTGTAGATTAAATATTAAAGAGCATATAAATATACAATATAAAATTATAAATAAAACATAAAAAGATATAAAGGGGAAATATATATTTAGCATATTTAATAAATACAATTTAACGGAATATTATAACTGCATGAAACAAACTGTATTACTATGAAATGCTTGTTAATGACGTTAGCTACTGCTATCAAATTATGAAGAAAGTATGCTACATAACTATATCGTGAAAAAGAAACAACTTTTTGTTTGTACATTTTTAGCAACAAAAAGAATAATATGTATAGCAAAAATAGAAATAGCAAGACAAAAATACATTTATTTTTTTCTTCCTTTTATTATCTAAGATGCTAAATGGTGTAAACAAGAAAATAAAGCATTGTTAATGTACTTTTCGATATTGCCGAAAGTTTACCTTGAGGAAGATTTTCGTTAGGGAAAATATCTGTGTTCTATTTTTCATACGGAGTGATTGCAATTTACGAACTCTTTATAGCATCTTCTAAGAAATCATTAAAAAAATTTATCTCTATCTTGTTAACGATTTTTTTTTTTTTTTTTTTTTTTTTTACAAAAAATAGTTCATTTCATGTGAATATCAATTGCTTCAAAAATAACTATACACTTTTTTGTTGTATTAATGACACAAATCATTTTATTATTTGCTAAAACCAATTTCATTAATTAAAACTGTGAATACATAAATAAAAAATATGGCTAATGCAATAAATTTAGGGATAATTAAAATCACGCTATTTATTTTAAAATAATCAAGAGGAATGATTTACATAGTGCTGATGAAAAGTGAATTGAACTCACTCGCATTTTTGATATGACAAGTGATATGAAATTCAGTTATAAAATTCGTATACATTTTAATTAGGAAACGCCGAATGATTTAAATATAAGAATTAATAGAATTATGCTAAGTCATTCAATACATAGGATAATTGACAATAAAAAATACTAATAAAGAATTGAAAAACCCCGTGCAACAGCTTTTTGTACAGATACAAGTAATATAATATTATTAAAATAAAATGACATTATTCTTTTCAAATTCTAATTGTTCCCATTTCGAATATTTTTCAACTTGATAGAATGTTTTTTTCAGTTTAAGAATATTTTATATTCTGCCATAAAAGGCATCTTTATTTGAATTAAAAAGAAATCTAATTATATCAATAAATGCATTAATATAATTATGCTAATTCATTTGTTACAAAGAACAATTCGCAATTAAAACTAATAATAAAAGATTGGAATCAACATGTATAACAGCATTTTAAACAAATACAATTAATATAAAATTATTAACATAAAATGATTTAATCTTTTAATATTTCATATATTACCGTTTCCAATACTTTTCAACTTGATAGAATTATTTCTGGAGTTTGCAGTGTTTTATATTCTGTCATAAAATGTGTATATATTTAAATAAAAAAAACATCTAAATTACCAATAAATAAATTAAGAGAATTATGCTAATATATAGAAAACAAAGTACAATTCGCAGAAAATACTAATAAAGGTGAAATCATCTCATATAATTGTATTTTAAACAAATATGGTTAATAATATAAAATTATTAAAATAAAATGACTTTATTCTTTTAAAATAGCATTTATTACAATTGCTAATCTGTTTCAACATGACAGAATATATAACATTTATATACCAATTTAAAAATAAAATTTACAGCAAATGATGTAAATAAAAGATTTAATACAGTTACGCTAATTTATTTAATAAAAAGGCCAATTTGCGATTTGAATAGCACTAATGAAGAGTAAAATGAAGAAACAGGGATTATGTAAATGCCATTCGCGTGTTTAATTTCCTGAACCAACAATGTGGTCGTTTAGAATGCTCTAGTGACTCATTAGTCGGTAAAATGGAGATTAAATGTTTATGATGGTAGGATTAAGCACTAAATGGGTTTCGTAATAACTTTAAATGCTCTCTCCCAGTCCTTTAAACAATAGTTTTCTATGTGATTATCCATTCAACTTTGAAAGGATATACATGTCATTTATGTATAAAGAGCGACATTTTAAATGAGAAAGACAAAATTATTTTATTTCCATCTCGTTTTTTAAATAATTAAACAAATAATTTTATGAAATGTGTTTGTTTCCGTTCCTTGCAATAAGTGAATTTAAGTAGCTCAATAGAAACGGAATAAAACATTCACTTTATCCTCGACATTTAAAATATTCACGCTAAATTTAAATTTTAATAGTGACATTTTTTATTTATCCCGTCCGTTACCAATATTTTCTGTTGCTTAAACATCTAAAAATAATTTTATGTATTTTTAATACAAATAAAAGTATCATTAAGAACGGAAAAATGAAATATTGATCGACTTTTAATGACTAATATATATATACTAGTATATAACCCCCGTCAGAAATGACAGATTGTTGATCTGCGTTTCTTTTTCATAAGACTTCATACAAACAAACAGCATGAAGATTTTATTATTGAAAGGTTTGTACTGTAAAAAAGTACAATTTAAAAATGACAAATGATTTCTACAAATAAAAATGATGAGGATATATATATATATATATATATTACTCGGTATTAAATTTCGGAAGTAGTTCAACGATTGGACAAAACATTCAAATTAAATATTAACAAATAATTCATGTGCGAAAGTTTTTGTAAAAAAGTGTTATCAATGAGTTTCTAAGCAGATTGACTCACCACATAACTCATTGTTTGATTACATAAGCAAAATTAAATGCAAATTACGCTGTACTATGTATTCTTGTATTTTAATTACGTTTGATAAAAAAGATTCATTTTACAGTATATGACCCCTTATCCGGAATTACAAAATCCGGAAAAACCCGAAGTCAGCAAAAAAATTTCGAAAAATTTCTAAATTTGTAAATTTTTACTAAAATTTTAGAATTTTTGATTTTTTTCAAAAATTTTACCGATTTCTAATTTTTTTTCAGTCCATTGTGTTTCAGTGTATAATCACTAAAATATTGTTACTTTGGTAGCTTGTGAACACGCCCCCCCCCCTTCTTCCCAAAATTAGAAGCAAATCGTTTTTCTCTCAAATTTTAGTTTAAAATTAATTTATATTACGATTCGTTTGAAACAAAAAATAGTTATATATTTATTTCATCAAGGGTGATTCTGTTCCGAATTTTCCTAAAAGTTTAAGGCATTCGGTTTCGAAAATTTGAGTCTAAAATTTCGAATTTTGAGCGATCGTCGCCGAAAAAAACAATTATGTCTATCGTTCGAAGAAAAAGTAGACAATTTCTTCAAAGGATTGCGGAAACAACTTGAATTTTGTCAAAGGATTGAAAAAACGCAAATTTCGTCGCAGAATTGCGAAAAAACGCTAATTTTGTTAATAAAATCGCAGAAAATACGCGATTTCCGACAAAGGCTTGCAAAGAAAACGCAAATTTCTTCCAAGGACTCCGAAAAAATGTAAGATTTCTTCAAGGGATCACAAAAAAACACAAATTTGGTTAAAGGATCGGAAAAAAAGACGCAAATTTTGTCAAATAATCGCGGAAAAACATGAATTTCTCCAAAGGATCGCGAAAAAAAAACGCCAATTTCTTTAAAGCACTGCAAAAAAAATTCTAATTTCGTTAAGGGATCGCGAAAAAAGTGGAGTTTCGTCAAAGGATCGAAGGAAAAAAAAACATAAATTTTGTCAAAAGATCACTGAAAAAATGCGAATTCCGTCAAAGGATCGCGAAAAAAAAAACCCGCTAATTTCGTCAAAGAATCTCAGAAAAAAACTCGAATTTCGTCAAAGGATCGTAAATAAAAAGTAAATTTCGTCAAAGAATAGCAAAAAACGCAAATTTCCTCAAAGAATCACAGAAAAATGCAAATTTTTTCAAAGGATCGCAAAAAGAAAACGCAAATTTCTTCAAAGGACCACGAAAATATTATATTTCGTCAAAGGATCGTAGAAAAAAAAACGCAAATTTTGTCAAAGAATAGCAGAAAAAAATGCAAATTTTGCCAAAGAATCACGAAAAAAAAACATGAATTTTGTCAAATAATCGTGAACTTCGGGAGGAACCAAAATCCGGAAAATTCCAAAACTCGGAAAACACTTTGGTCCAGAGGATTTTGCATAATAGGTCCTGAACTGTATTTAAGATGGAAGCAAAATTTCAAAATACGCCAGTAGATGGCGCCAATGTACTGGATCGATCACTCAAATCCTCCGTACGAAAGAATTCACCGCTATTTCTGAAAAGAAAAGTGCTTACAGATAAAAATGTATACAGAAATGTTGATATACGTGTTTTATATGAAATAGTTTTTGAAGGTTTTAAACAAAATTAAAATATTTAAAAGCTCTAATATGCTTTTACAAATATTTTAACAGCAGAATCGGATGTATAGCATAGCTTTTTCATTTAGCCTAACATGGCGTTTAACTATGGTCGATTCGCAGATCAGAGTGGTCAAGCCCGGAGCCGTTACAGACACTTTCTTGCCTTAGGATTTTATTATAAGTAAGATTTCTTATTTTTAAATATTCATATATATGCTATTAGTAGAATAGTTCTACAAATCCTTTACATGCAAATTGTTAAGAAATTATTGCTCCAGTGTACACTAGCTCAGTGTGCTATACTATATTAAAATTGAACTAAATTGACTGTATCTGTGTTATTTAGAGGCTATATAACTAAAAATAATAAAAAAGTGAAAATTGAACTGGTAGTTTTGGAACTTAATTCCTAAAATTGAAAAAATATATATAAAAATGTGTACTTTTTGTTTCAAATAAATAAATCATTAAATAAATCCAAACACACACTTGAATTTTGTTAATATTTTGGTTGTCAACAAATTTTCAAATTCCCCGCGAAAACTTTGCGGGACGAATATCGCGCATGATCAACATGGAAGTTGTATGGTATAAAGTTCCAAAATCAGGCTTTTTTTAAATTAGTGCTTTAGAGGTAGTATATCTATCCAATGATTTCCGAGATAATCAGATCTTAGTATGTTGTTTCTTTGAGACTGTCGAAATAAAACTTTATTCATCAAAGATACAAGATGACCAAGAACTAATAACTCATGAAATTTCTGAAGGTGCCATTACTACAGAAGCCATTTTGGAATTAACACTAGAACCGCGAATACGGGTCATTTTGACCCGTACCAAATGAATAATTGTCGATTCGCACCAGAAATTTCTTAATAAAATAAGTTAAATATATACCGCACAAAAATAAGTTGAATAAATAAGTTAAATAGTTTTAAATATTAATTCTGGTTTCAAATATTTGTTATTAAACTTGAGTAATATTTCCTGCAGTTCTAGTTTTAAATGGCATGAAATTGAACAATTTCTATCTATCCCTTGTGACCGAAGAATTGACCAAAAAAACACTTATTTATTCACCTCTTCTTTATCCAGAATTATCAGCTGAAATGCTGAGAATTTGTCGTCCAGGGAGATAGGAAGAAATGTTGTTAAGTATTAGAAGAAATTGGCCATATTGCTATAAACGGAATGCCTTCAATTAGGAGTTTTATTGAGCAAGTTACCCAAAATATAGCTAAAACACTGAAAACATTTAACAGTTAGGCCGGCGTGATCGCGCGGCCTAAACCATCGGCCATTGTGGACTTAATCACTGGCAAAAGACGGACCGATATTCTCGTAAAACAAAATATACCCATAATTTAATTTATTGAATATAGCAAAATAAATTCTGACGTGGATAAAGGAGATAAAAATAACTGTTCATGTAAGCATCGTCTGTAGCGAGCTAAAGCTGCGTGTTACTTGGTTTCATGTGCTCCGAATTCATGAAAGTTTCTTTTTATTAGTTTCCGCGTTTGGCAACACTCTGTGTTTTTCTGTTTAATTCCTGTTTTTTTTTTTTGTTTTTTTTTGTAATGTGAAAAATTGTGTCATGTAAAAAGCCGTATGATGGATCGCTTCTCTTTATTGAGAAATAAAACGCATCTACAGTCCGCTGTGTTGTGCTTAATTGTAAGAACCAGCAGTGTGTGTCCAGTTGTGAAAAAAACCATTAACATTGCTAGTGAAAAATAAAAGTGTAGAATCAAATATTTGTTGAACTGCCGTGATGTCGTTTATGGCGAATGATTACCTCAGGTTGTGAGGTAAGTTAACTTTGAACATTATATTTCATGTGTAAAAAGAATTTGCTGTTTAAAACTGTAGAGTTATTATGAGAATATATATTTTAGATTTAAACTAAATTTCGTATTATTTTAGAACTAGTTTTGGGTTTGATTTAAGTAAAAATGAGGAAACTAGTAACTTTTAAAATAAAAATAACTGCTCTACGGAGAAGTGTTACAAATTACATTAACAAAATCTGAAGTATATTTGAATGATTAATGTGACAGAATTAGAGGAAATATTGGACTGTAAAACAGAAAGAAACGGAACTAAACAAACTTGATAGGGAAATTGGAAGTTTAATTACAGAAGCTAAACAATTAGAGCGTGAGATAGATAGCGCACAGATAACCTCAGATGAAATTAATTTGTGAGAATTTAAAGATGAGAAAGTACTGAAAACCCAAAAAGCTGAGTTAACACTAGAACGACGGGAAATTTTACACAAGTTTCATAAAAATATTTCACACCAGAATTTTTATTTAGGACTTTTAACTAATTTATTTAACTTATTTTTGTGCGGTATATATTTAACTTATTGTATGAAGAAATATCCGATTGAAAACGACATTTTTTCTTTTGGTAGGGTCCAAAATGGCCCCTCACCGTCGGTCGTTCTAGTGTTAAATAAGAGTGAAAATAAATGTAATAGTGTCATTTCAGAAAACGTTTTTGAGAATGTTAATTTACCTATGTAATCATTACCTACTGTTGGAGGCACTATTACAGAATGTACATCGTTTAGGGATATTTTCAATGCATGCGTAAACAACAATACAAGTATATCTATTGCTCAAAAATCGCAGCATTTGAAGGCTTCATTACGTGAAGCGTATCGCGTCATTCAGTCTATTCAAAGTTCGGATTCTAATTTTAAGACTGCATGGAATCTCCTACACAAAATATATTCAAATAAGCGAGAACAAATTTTTGCATATGTAAAATGATTTCTATGTTTACCCACAATTCAAACAGAATCAGAAATTGTTGTTTTAAATTTAGTTGACAACATTAATGAAATCATTTACTCATTACAAATACTGAACCAAACCATTGACAAATTTGGTGATACATTAATGACTTATTTAATTTTTGAAAAAAATGGATCCTTCTACAAAATTGTGGTAGGGACGTCAGCTTAAAAGCAATGGAATTACGCAACTTAAGAACTTAATTAAATTTCTTAAGAATTACGCATGAACTCTTCAAAATAGCAAGCTAGTGGTAAATAAGGTGCCTAAATCTATATTTCCGAATAAGAGTAAAGATTTTGTAGCTACCTTTGGCTGTAGTTACTGTAAAGAAGAACATAGTTTACCTAAGTGCCTGAAATTTCTTAATTTACTTGTTCAACAACGAATAGATTACGTAAAACATAATCATTATTGCTTCAATTGCCTATCTATTACGCATTTACTCAATAAATGTAAGAATATAAATATGTACCAGCATTGCTTTAAGAAACATACTATTTTGCACATGCTAAATAATTCAAGGAATCTAACTCAGTCAAATAGTATGTCTCCACACGCACAAGATTTTATCCCTAAAAAAGTTGAGTCAGTGAGTGAAAATGTTTCGTCTACAGTCGGTGCCTCTCATTATGAGTCAAACGTAAAGAGTAATCAAAAGAGTCATGTTTTGTTGTGTACCGAATAATAAAAGTTCAAAATTATAAACAAGAGTTTGTAAAATGCAGATGTTTATACGATACTGGCTCTAAAAGGTCATTTATTTTAAAGAATTGTGTAAACAAATTAAGGTTAAAAGTAAAAGATAGTTGTATTTCTGTATCATGTTTGGGAATATTTAATACTCTGAGTAATGGGGGAGTCGATTTACTATTCACTTCTCACTTCAAAAGTGATCATGGATAAAGTGGCAGATAATATTCCCTATGTGTCTTTAACTTCAATCATGTGCGATAATTTCAGTGATTTAATATTAGCTGATCTATTATTTTACACATCACAAAAAAATTGACATTTTATTTGGTGTAAATGTATTTATGCATTTAATGACTGGAGAAATTGTTAATCATGAACCTAACCTTCCATTTGCCTTAAATTCGAGATTTGGATGAATAATTTCAGGCACTACAAATTTTTAAACGCTGACAACTGTTTCTGTATATGTATATCTTTTAAGTACAAAAACTCATGAGTTAGTAAATTCATTCTGGGAATTAGAAAAAATTCCAAATGTGCAACCTTTAACAGTTGGAGAACAATATTGTGAAAAACAGTTTGAGATTTGACATTTTAGAGAAAAATCAGGCCGCTATTCAGTCATATTACCGTTGAAACAGAATCGGTATATTTTAAGTGATATTCTAATACGAGCAAATCTTGTGTGTGGTTATATATATATATATATATATATATATATATATATATATATATATGCAAATTTTATCTTAAAAATGGCTCTAACGTTTATGACGAAATTTCCTATCCTACCGTTTCGGGGCACCAGAAAACCATTGGGCTAGGTTACATGTTCGAAAAAATTCTATTAGTGGGTCATTTTGTGTCATTTTGGGTCATGGTCTAGCAAATTTTATCTTAAAAACGGCTAATACGATTTTGATTAAAATTTCTATCCTACGAGTTTCGGGCACGCGAAAATCATTGGGCTGGGTCACATGTTCGAGAAAATTCGATTAGTGGGTCATTTCTGGGTCATTGTGGGTCAAGATCTAAAAAGCGGATCAATTTACATTAAATTTTGCATCCAATGGCCACGAGAAGACTGTTGGGCTAGGTCACATGTTCGAGAAAATTCAATTAGTGGGTCATTTTGGTCATGGGTCATTATGGGTCAAGCTAATTTATCTTAGAAACGGTTCAGACTATTTAACCCTCTAAGCGTGTAGAACGTAATATTCCGTTCACTAAGCTCCAGGTTTCACTGCAATATATGCAATGTTTAAGATAATATAATTCTATAGATTTAATGAATTTTCAAAACACTGAAGAATGATTGATACTCTCAAGGGTTACATTCATATTTGTAATTAAGTTTTATTTATAATGCTGAAAGAATCATATTTTTTTTAGCATTTAAATGAAATGCAGCGAAAACAACATTACAATTTTACCCTTTTTCAAAACGCTCAGAGGGTTAAACTAAACTGTGCACCCTATGGTTTTCGGGCACGAGAAGACTGTTGGGCTAGGTCATATGTTGTTCGAGAAAATTCAATTAGTAGGTCATTTTGGTCATGGGTCATTATGGGTCAAGCTAATTTATCTTAAAAACGGCTCAGACTATTTACACTAAATTGTGCACCCTATGGTTTTCGGGCACGAGAAGACTGTTGGGCTAGGTCATATGTTGTTCGAGAAAATTCAATTAGTGGGTCATTTTGGTCATGTGTCATTATGGGTCAAGCTATTTTATCTTAAAAACGGCTCAGACTATTTACACTAAATTTTGCATCCTATGGTTTGCGGGCACGAGAAGAATGTTGGGCTAAGTCACATGTTCGAGAAAATTCAATTAGTGGGTCATTTTGGTCATGGGTCATGATATTTGAACTCAAGTTTAATTTTGACCGAGCATGGCTCGGTCTTCCCTGCTCGTTTTAAGTGATTCTCTCCAAATTGCGCACAGAATATTTATTTATATTGAGAAAATACTAATATCTATGCCAGAAATTTACAACCAATATGTTATTTATGAAAGAATATTTATCTCCGGGACTAATGGACCTTGTTTCAAATACAGATCGTGAATTAGAGACCAAACATTGTTACATTTCGCATCACTTCATCTTGAATAGTTCTAGTTTCACTACCAAATTAAAAGAAGTTTTTGATGCGAGGGCTAAAACAACATCAGGTGTTTCTTTAGACAACTCTCATGGTAGGTCCCAAAACACAATATGATTTAATTTGTATTTTATTGAGGTTTAGATTTCATAATATAACAATAACAGTTGATACAAGAATGATGTATAGGCAAATAAAAATTCATGACAAATATAGGGATTTTCAGAGAATTTTATGGAGAGATAGTTCAGATAAACCAATACGAGTTTTAAACTTAAATACTGTCACGTATGGAACTGCTGCTGCTCCATATTTTGCAGCTACAGCTTTGCGCCAGTTAACAATTGATGAGGGTCTTAATTTTTTAAATCAAATACTACAGATAGCAAATACTATAGCAATTATTTTAAAGCAAATACTATAGTGTTAGGTACTGAATTGATATATCAATTGCAGAAAATTCTAAAAGAAAGGTGGGTTTGAGCTACATAAATTGTCCACAAATGAACCATTACAATTGAAAAATGCTTGGTTAGCAAACACAATTAATAATAATATAAATAATGACAGAGCAATAAGGCCATAAAAGTTCTATCATCGGAATGGCATCCTGATAATTATATGTTCAAATGTAATTTAAATTATGAAATGTGCAGAAAATATCAAAGTGTCCCTACCAAAAGAATTATTCTGTCATTTGCATCAACGCTTTTTGATCCATTGGGATGGATTGCACCTTTTGTATTTCTAACTAAAAGGATCTTTTAAAAACTGTGGAAATTACACTGATCATAGGATGATCTAGTACCAGAAAATATTGATCAAAAGTGGAAAATTTTGTACCAAGAAGTTAAACTCTTAAATTCCATATTATTATTCATAATTATTCTCGTTGTGAATTTCACAGATTTTGTTATGCATCAGAAAAGGGTTATTCAGCAGTTATTTACGTTAAAACTTATGATAACTCTAACATTGATGGGAAACGTTTAACAAATAAAACTCGCGTAGCACCAATAAAACCTGTCACAATTACAAGATTTTAATTGTGTGCTGCAGTATTATTTTCACACTTAATACAGGCGGTCAGAGTTGCATTATATAAAACCGGATTTTGTGCACACATGGAGTGATTCACAAATTGTATAGTCATTGCTAAGATCAAATCCTTAAAGATGGCAAGTCTTTGTAGCCAACAGAATATCTGAAATCGAATCCATTTTGCCGTGGATATAGTGTAACGCAAAAACAATAACATGGATACAATGAAAAACCGCAAAAACAATAACTTCATCTTAAACAGAATATCTAAACAAAAAAAAAACCGTTTTTAATCATTTCTGAGATATAGATGAACGTTATTATGACACATTGGAAGTTGCCTTTCAGAAATCTGTTTACAAAAGATTAATATTTCATATCATATTTGCGAAAAATCTAGATGTACACGGTGTTTAAATAGTTATGACCCTTTTCAAAAATTTATATAAAAATAAGTACATAAAATATGAACTTGAATCTGACCGATTTGTTAAGTGATAATTTAACAAATCTCTCAAATCTGTAATTTCTAACAGAAGTCGATTTATAGAAGCTTCAAATATATGCGAAAACAAAATTACAGATCAATACGCAAACTAGTTTTTCGATATGCTTAATAAATCTACCTGCATTGAAAACTGTTTTAAACTGATTAATGATGAATTTAACATTAGACGTTCAAAAATGTAAATCTGAATAAGGCCCAAACTGCTCTACCGAATGATTTCTTATTTGGTATCCAAACGTAAAGCTTATGTGTCTAAGTCTGAGCATACTGTCCTAAAGTCTGGGAATAAGATAATCAATATCTAATCGCGATAAAGTTTTTAGCGTTGCTTCTTAATTTAAAAAAGAGAGAGAAAACTTTGGAAAACTCCCATTTGTTGATATTTGGGTGTATCTAGTATCCCTTTCTTGACGCTGTAAGTTTCTTCTTTTTCACATTCTCCTGATGATAGGAGCTTCTCAAATTTATGTATCTCAATCTCTCCACTCTGATGTAAATAAAGTATAATAAAACTTTCAAAGGAACTCCAATAGAGTGCAGACCAACATTCTGGCGAAGGTGAAATTAAAATTATTTATTTTGTACATTAAACTGCCATAGAGAATTATATTGCAACACTGATAAGCAATTGATTAAACGTAACGAAAATATACGCATATCATCATAATTCTTATTGAAATACAGAAACAATGACTCTTCTATCTGCTTTTTAAAGAGCAAATATTTATGTGTTGATTATACTGACCTTCATTTTGTCAGAGAGGATGTGGAGAAAAACGCTAAAAGTTCGCTTTCATTTCAGCAATCTGGTGATATGTAAGGTATTTTTAGAATGTTGTTTGATTTTGTTTCTCTGAAATATAAAAGTGAGCTTTTAAATAATCTGTGCTATTTTCGACATTATATGTTTATTTGTAACTTATAAATCAACAAACACTATCAATGGATTCGCAGGCTGCAATATCTACAGATAACACCACAAAAGAGATAGAAGTGAGTTTTAGAAATACATATTTAACTATCCGGAAAATGTCTCTCTTCCAGAATCGGTCCCTTCACTGTCCTTCCGGTTTAGAGGGATTATATTTTATGTTATAAAAGTTATAAAACTATGCATCGTAATTTATCTGAAAGTGAATCAAAGATTGTGTGTACAAAACATTTTAATAAAAAAATGTATAATGTTATACATTTCAAAAACTAACATATTTATGTGCTTTTATTATTCTGTACGTGTGTCTAAATGTAGCGTGTGGGTTTGATAACAAATATTAATCTTTTAAAAGAAAATTTTCGCTCATAATTGCTAAGAAGAAAATTTTGATACAGAGGTAAATTACGATTGCAGAAGTATTTTTCCGGATCGTAATACTTTCAATATCCAATTTAGTGTTTTCAGTACAAATTGTCAAGACTTGTAAAGGTGATGGAACATTCTATGAGCCGTCAAACAGTTCAGATTTACTTCAGCACTAATTAGTAAATGATGTCTATTTTTAGATAGTCTTCTGAAATTGAAGTTATGATTCTTCCCATTTATTTGCATAATTTCTTTAAAGTTATGCGTTGAATTCTATAGCGTTTATAAGATTTTTATTAATATTTTATAGGGCTTTATTGGGATTAATATATTCTTTAAGATTTTATTATAATATTTTGTCTTCTGCTGTAATAAAATAGCGTGAAATATAATATATGTTTATTAATAAATTATATTTGAAATTTATTTACTATTCTTAATTATCGCAGCGTCATGTATGTTTTACATATTTGGCACCAATATTTTTATACAGTTAATTTTTTCAAATAATTTTACCGATCGTGACATTAAATCTATTACGAAGGATATAAATTATAAGTATCGGTATTAACTACATACAATATACAGGGTGAATCTAAACTCTTAGACAAAATTTTAAGGGCTGATAGTACACATCAAGACAAAAAATATTAAATAGGAAACTAAGGGATCCAAACGTCTTCCGAAGGAGATAGGCGCCATTAAAGTTTAGGGTCAATAATTTCAAATGATTATAAAAAACGGAAAAATTGGTCGATTCGTTTGCGGTTTTCACTAAAATTATTCTTTATGTCAGTATTTTCTTAAAAATAAATTTTAAAGATAAAATTTAAAAAATGCCGATAGAGGACGCTTTAGGCTTTGTGGTAACGAAAAACTATTTTTTACCGATATTTTTTGTATCTCATTAAATTCTTTCAAAAGCTTAGACTTAAACTAAAATTTTGAGCTCAAAATCTGGATCGTTGGGAGTGATTAAGTAGCACAAAATGAACTGCGTTCAGGAGTTCAAATTTGAAACACCTCCCTCCCCCCCGCTATTCCTGAACACAGTTCAGTTATTCCTGATCTTGATGTCGTAGAACAGGCAGAAACAATATGAGTTGAAATTTTATAACTGGACGAAAAATGTCCAGGGCCAGGATTCGAACCTGGGAACTGTTGAAGCTGCAATGCTCAACCAACTGAGCTATCCCGGTTGAATCTGGATTGCATAATTCATCTAGTTCATGCCCTCCAGATTCAACCGGGATAGCGCAGTTGGTAGAGCATAGCAGCTTCAGCCAAGAGATTGCAGGTTAAAACCCTGGCCTGGACATTTTTCGTGCAGTTGGAAAATTACAATTCATATGATTGTTTTACCAATTTGAGTAATTGTGTTAAAATTAATCCAGGCAGAAACTACTACCCCCTACATGTAAAATAAACGATAGAGTAATGACAAAATTAAATAGAAAAATTATTCATAACAGTCATGAGCAATTTCTCCGCGCAAAATAAACAGAAACAATTTGATGTATGCATGTAGTGCGCAATATGAATGAAGGTTGACACATAGAAAATGGTGCACGCATGATGTTTGTGAGGAATCACAAAAAATGCTCGAAAGCGTGCCCACCAGCAGCGATGCAGGCCTCACGCCGCCGGCGGATGGAGTTGCGAACATTCGTGAATAACCCGGGCATCTCCCGGATATCGCCTGCTACGACGGCAATCCTCGCAAACAGGTCCTCGTCGGAGTCGATGGTAAAAAATAGTTGTTCATTACTCCAAAGTCTAAAGTGCCTTCTATCGGCATTTTTGAACTTCATCTTTAAAATTTATTTTTTAAATAAATTTTTATTTAATTTTGTCATCCCTCTATTGTTTATTTTACGTGTAGGGGGTAGTAGTTTCTTCCTGGTATACGACACCAAGATCGGGAATAACTGAACTCTGTTCAGTTAGGGGGGGGGTTCAAATTTCAACTACTGAACACAGTTCAGTTTGCGCTACTTAACCACTCCCAACGATTCAGATTTTGAGCTGAAAATTTAAGTTTACGTCTAAGCTTTTGAAAGCATTTAATCAGATACAAAAAATAACGGTAAAAAATAGTTGTTCGTTACTCCAAAGTTTAAAGCGCTTTCTATCGACATTTTTAAAAACTTTTTCTTTAAAATTTATTTTTAACAAAATACTGACATAAAGAATTATTTTAGCGAAAACTGCAAACGAATCGACCAATTTTTCCGTTTTTTATAATTATTTGAAATTTTGGACCCTAAACTTTAATGGTGCCTATCACCTTCGGAAGACGTTTGGGACCCTTAGTTTTCTATTTAATATTGTTTGTCTTGATGTGTAGTATCACCCCTTAAAGTTTTGCCCAAGAGTTTAGATTCACCCTGTATAGTTCAGTGTGATACCTTCTGCATACACAGATAGATTTGTCGTTCTTCAAATGTCAAATATTAACTATATGTAATCTTATATTTTTGCTTTAAAGCGCACTCATGAAAATGTTGCTACATAAACAGATCAGGATAGTACAAACCATATAAATCGCGATATATTTACAATCCAATCCAAACTATTCGGTAGAAAATGTCAAAACTTGTAAAGATGGTGGAGATTCTCATGGGGTGTTATTGAGTTCAGATTTATTTCAGAGAAAATTAATAGACGGTTTTCACTTTTACATATTAACTTTAAATTCTTGTCATGCTTATTTCCATTTTATATGTCATAAAGGACTTTTATAGTTGTATACCAAACTGTATTGAGGTTTGTGATCGGTTTTTTGCAGGACTGTATTGAGAATAACATATTATAGACATTATAATAAGTATAATCCGACGTTTTCTCATTGTATAAGTGTGAGCTCTGTATATACATAAGTTATATATATATAGAAAAAATCAGTTTAATATCATAAACTCTAATAGCGATCATATCCATCTGATGTTTTATTCGTTATACTGTTCAGTGTTAGTTTGTCATATTGTGTAGTAAAAAACAGCAATATTGTTGGTAGAATTTCATATGGTCTTTAAAGTTTTAAAGTGAAAACAGAAAATTTAAATTTTATATAATGTTTATTTAAGCAGTTTCAGATAATTTTATTTTTGAACATTTCTATAAAAATATTGTTATTTTTATAAATATTATATATGGCTTTGAAAAAAGCATTGTTAAATTTATTGAATATCCTTAACAGTTTTCTACATACGTTGTAAATTTGATCTTCTTGTAAAATATATTTAACCTTGAAAATATATTTATACAGAAATTGCAACAGGAATAGACTAGAATTGTAGAAATCGATATCAAAATCGAGATACATTTAAAATCCTATAATTACGTGCAGAATGTCGGGAATCTTATGGTAATGGAGTTTCCAATGGATTTTCGTAAAATTTAGATTTACTTCATTGATAATTAATGTTTTTTTTCTTCTGATAGAAATTCCCTTCAAGATAAAGTTGCGATTCTTTTCCTTTCATGTATTATAAAAGAATTTTATTTTTATACATAGGACCCAATTATATCATAAAAATTTTATCAATATCATATTGAAACTTATTATTAGTACTAATATATTTTGAACAGAATAATAAGTATATATCCTACTTTTCTTTCAGATAAAAGTACCCCACATATTCTCTGAACTAAGCATTTGAGCAAAAACATGTAAAATTCTATAAGTTTAAAATATTGTACAGTAAAATACACATTTGTTATTCTATAACCTATAGGAAGATTTCGCGTAAATTTGAAATGAAATATTAATAATTTCATAAGATTGGAATTATTCTAAACAACATAGTGTGGAGATTCATGCTACAGGGACAGTAAATATCGATATCGATAGCGTTATATATTTAAAATCGAATCCAATCCATTTTGTTGAAAATGTCAAAGTTCCTGAAAGTCTAATCTGTTATAATAGATTATTGTAGTCATATACTGAATAAAATATTATTATAAACATGTTATCAATATTTTAATGATGTAATTGGGAAAATTATGGTATGAAATAGACAATATGAAATATATGTGTAATGAAAAAGAATTTAAATATTTAATTATAAAAATCGATAGTAAATCCTAAAATCGCATAAAAAACATCTTTTTGCACACATACGTATTATGTTCAGATGGTGATCACAAATATAAAGTCATACAAAGTTATATCATTTGTGAGTCGAATTATAATACAAATATAAGATCAAATCACATGAATTCGGGGTCATTCCATGTCAGTTCAGGCAGGCTTGTAACCCACCATCACAGATTTTAATGAAACTGCGTGTGTTTGTTCTTACTATTAAGATATGATCACCAGTAATTTTTTTTACTCCTTGGTAAAATAGTTACTGAGAAAAAAATTATCAAATTTTAAAAAACTGCCGTCAGTTGGCATTCTTGGCTGCTCGGTTTTCAAATGTAGCATGTCATAAATATAATCATATTTGAATATCTATTCTACAAATCATCTTCAAATAATTTATGCATAATAAATAGGGTACGCAGAATATGAAAAAAAAAATACTGTTACGCTTATAACATTTTAAGTTTGTCTAAAAAAAATTTTAATTTTGAAATCGTGAAGTATTTAGGAAAAATTATGAATTGACAAAAAAAGCATTATCAACTAAAGGCGCAGTTTCTATTAAATTTATTTTTGCTGGGGATTATACTTAAAGGTGTCCTTTACCCGATTATGAAATAAAAATAGTGGGATTTTGGGTATTTTAGTAGTATTTCTTATTTAAATATATTTTGAGGGCCATTCCAAATCAAATCAAGCAGAGTCATTGCATGCCTTCCCCAAAGCCACTGCCACAGATTTCAATGAAACTGAGTATGTTTTTTGCTGATTTTGAGACATAATTACCATTAATTTTCTTAAACCGGAGTAAAATATTTTTTAAGATAAAAAATATCAAAATTTTGGAAAATTGGCTTAAATTATTTTTAATGACTGTTCTATATTCAGAGAGAGTGCATTAAAAAAGTCATTTCAATATTAAATCACTAAATAGGTTTCAAATAATTTATACGTGACAAATAATGTATGCAGATTATTATTTCTTATTTTTTGTTATGTTTAAAACATTACAAGTGTGTCTATAATCTTGTTAAATTTTAAAATCAAGAATTTTGTGAAAAATACCAACACTACACTGCTCAACAGACTTAAAAATCGCTCATATTGCAAAATACTTTCAGTTGTTCAAATAATAAATAAGCTACATTTAAAAATCTTAATAACAACTTATTATCTTAAGACGATAATAATAATTGAAGAACATAACGATTTTAAAAATCAACTTTTAACTCAAAATATATCTAATGATCACTTTAAATGTGGGTTGTTCATCGAGTAAATAAAAATTTATGAAAAAAAATCAGTGAACTTAATATGCTGGCTGCAATGACACTTCTAACAAAACTAATATTCGACCAGCACGAGATGGCGGCTCAGAAAGTCGCTTGCGAGAAGAGTTCATTTTCTCACAGGTTCGGACGGTGGAAGAGCAAATATTTAGGGTTGTAACATATTTGAGCGTTCCTGCCTTTGGCGATATACATTTCCCTCTCTGTTTCTTTCTCGTCTGTACTGTCATTGAGATCCTTTCTTTTGTCCTAGACGGTTGTTATTCTTGTGCTCTTGATTATTATTATCATTATTCTCTGTTTAAACTGTTCTTTTCAGAACAACACAAAATGTCTGATAAAGGGAAAACTTTGCGTTCTGAAGAATGTAACATTGTTAATAATGTGCTTATTTTTTTTAATGTAGATTTCGTAAGAAATACTACCTATTACATTCTCCCCTAAGTTGGAATTTTTGAAAAATTTTTGCAGATCTACGCCGATCATGACTCGCAGAACCCAAAACCACCCCCAGTTCAAAACTTTTTCTATCTATCTATCTATGTCACTTTTTTATGGACACGATAACTGCACCAATTCTGAACAAATCTCTTCCAAACTGATACATAAAATCAAGAGGCATAAAATCTCGGTCAAGTTCGTTAATTGGCAAAATCGAACCAAGGGGGGAATGGGGGGGGGCTTTTTGTGAAAACTGAAAAAACCCCATAATTTCTTAATTATGATACATATCGAATCCGTTTAAAGTTATCATTACTTCTAGGAAAAGGGCCGAAAATTTATGTATGACAGATTTTTTATTTCTTTAAAAATGCCCACAAGGAGGGGGGGGGGGTAAGGGGGGGGGTTTAGAAGAAAAAAATTCATAACTTCGTCAATTCCCAAGATATCAAATCCGCTTAAATTTGTTGTAAATCGCCTTAAAATTATCTACAACTTTTATATTGACAAGTTTTTTATAGGACCAACTCTTACGGCAAAAAAAATTTAAAACAAAAAATCTCTGCTGACTCCGCCTTCAAGCAGACGTGAAAACAGAGAAATCCCATAACTTCTTAATTTTTATACATATCGAATCCGTTTAAAGTTATTATTACTTCTTGGAAAAGGGCCAAAAAATTATGTATGACAGATTTTTGATTTCTTTAAAAATGCCCCCCCAAGGAGGGGGGGGGGATAGGAGGTTTCAGAAGAAAAAAATTCATAACTTCGTCAATTCCCAAGATATCAAATCCGCTTAAATTTAGTATAAATCTTCTTAATATTATCTACAATTTTTATACTGACAAGTTTTTTATAGAACCAACTCTTACGGTAAAAAAAATAAAAACAAAAAATCCTTGGTGGCTCCGCCTACAGGCAGAGGTATATTTCGAAGTGGGTGGTCCCAACTGCCACATCCTGGCAAATAGGTCTTTCTTCTGCAATTCCCAATAAACAGGTGCCCCACGGTCTGCGTCTTCGAAATCTACCTGTGCCTGTAGACTGAGCCGTCAGGGATTTTTTTTTGTATATGAAGCAAAATCTTCATCTCTTTCCATTCCGATTCAGAGAGCACAGGGCAATTAACATTCTACAACATTTAATTAACAAAATTCCATTTAATAAAACAGTCCCCTTCACAAAATTCCTCTTGATAAAATAGGTACATTCACAAAATTCCATTTCCTTAAAACATATTATCCCTTAATTATTTTAATTTTGTTAAGTTTTAAAATGTGTAATTTGCAAAGAAAACAAATTCATCAGAAAAGAAAACTTTAGCAGAAGGACTTAAAGAAGTTATTATTATTAAATGCTTGGTTTGAATTAGAGTAGCTGGATTGCATCTTTCGTAACAAAATGTTATTTTTCACAAAAATATAACAAATTTCACAAAAGATATCAGAAAAATAACTTTTACTTTTCACAAAATAAGCCCCAAGGAAAAAAAAAAAAAAAACCTACATTGACTCCTGAACTTATATGATTTATGTAAAATGATTTTAAATTAGATTGAAATACAAGTTTTGAGAATGTTTTTAGGTTGATTGGTTGGTTATTTGTTACGGCCGATTATCTGCGCTAGGGATGTAGACCGGTGAGGAGAATGTCCTCCGTGAAAGTCTTTCTAAGGGATCCTAACCCATATTTATGCAAGGTTCGAAGAAAACCACGGAAAACTCCAAACGGCTAGGCCGACGAGCGCGACAGGGGTTTGAACCCATCACCTCCCGTCTACCAGCTTTGAGAGCAGAACCTCTCAGCCACTGGTGGGGCAATGTTTCCAGGTATCGCATATTTGTATTTTAATATAAGTGTATATAAAATCTAGTTAAAATATTCTGAGAAAATAATTTATAAAAACAATTTAAAAAAAAATATGATTTAACCGAGAGATCTTACTGACCAAAATATCATGAATATTTTATATAACACCGAAACATTATAGAAATATCTGCATCGCAACTTAATATTTAATAATACAAAATATTCAATTGCCTTTAATGTTTCGGTGTGTAAAAAAATTTTCAAACTTTTATTTGAAAATATATATATATATATATATATATATATAAGATATAACATTATGCGAAAAGTATCTTGAATAAGAAAGCACATTTGACTGAAAATTTTTATTTATTGCTTATGGAATAGCTTGTATATTTAATTCACATGGTCTCTCACTCTGTAAAAACTGTCCTTACCTAAAATACTCTAACAAAAATTTTTCTCAACAATGAATCCACCCAATAAAAATTCACTACTTCCTATTTTCCAAACATTTTTTGGCATATCACAATGATAAAGAATTTCGAAATTGTGTTTTCGTATAACGCATAATATGCATGTAATCTTATTTTCATTCTACATCAAAAGGCGCTAACTAGCCAGATATGGTAATCCGAGATCAAATAACTTGGTCCTGAAGTTCCTCCTCTCAATCCTCCTTCTTTCGCTAAATCAGTCAAATAGACCCTTCTGGCACCACGTGACTTTTACGTCATACCCGCCTTCTGCTCGCGGTCGCTCTTTAATTAATTCATGACCATTTGTCATCAAACCGAAAGATCAACAAGAATAAAATCAGCTGCTGTGTGAATGTGATTTACTGAGATGTTGTTGAGATAGGCATGTCTTTGTGAAAATTTCACCTGTACTCCAATAAAATATAAACATGTACGCTTTTTTTTATTCATTCAAAATTAAGTAAAACTGTTATAACAACTTGTTGTCATTACAGCAGAAGTTAAATTTTCCATGCACACTGTTAGATAAGTTTGTTAGTTTTTAGATTTTATTGACATAACATCATAAAGTTTAGCATATGTATTCTCTGTAAGTGCATAAACAATATATATGCTTTATTAACCCATAAAGGACGGAATTATTTTTCACTTTAAAATGCAAAAATTGCATTTTGTACCAATTTTCTAGAAAAAGCAACTTTGGTATTATTTTATCACGTAATATTCGTCATCAAATAAAGCAAATATTTCTATTAAAAAATATGGGTACTGAAACAGCAAATTGATTGGCAGCTTTTCCGGTACCATACGGTACCGCTAGGCTTTAATGGGTTAAGTACAAATAAATAGTTTTTAAATTCATTTGTTTGGGAACGGGTTGTATATATATATATATATATATATATATATATATATATATATATATATATATATACCCTTCTGCTGCTCTTTTTTCATTTAAATTGAAAATATATTTTTTATTTTAAGTGAAAAGTATACAACTAAAATTGCGCGAAGAACAAAATTCAAGTAAGGGCAATATTTTCGAACAGATGTAATTGTAGCCTATTTTTTCTTTTTTAAAAAAAAAAAGAGACAATAAACAGCAAATAAACTAAAATGGCAAAATATGTTTACTTATCAGAACTGGATACGTGCAAGACATTTTTTATGCACAACAGCATTAAAAAAATTAGACATAAAATCAAACAATATTTATTAAAAAGGAAGAGTTTTTTATTGTTCTTCGTCAGGGGTGGGCTATGCGTCTAACCTTTCCCCCCGTTTAATATATTTTTAAACACATGAACATAAAAGGAAAAACATATATAAAAGTTGTCTTCAATGGGTTGTTCAAAATTGTGTCTGCCCTCCCCCCAACCCCCGACGAAAGTTCTTAATTGATTTTCTTCTTAGTGTTTGATTATTTTAAATGATTTGTGAAGAATGAATTTATTTTACTATTGTTTTTATAATCCCGTTAGAAAGAAAAACTAGTTGCTGGGGGCCACCGTACCCATCATGGATATGCATAATGTAAAATATTAAAATAAAAATGTGTAAACTACTTATAAAATGCTTTGCAATTCAAATAAAATCGTGGCTTGATGACGTCACAAACTTTAAAAGCTCGATTACTGAACTGCTTGAAAGAAACATCCTTATAACTCCAAAAATAATATTCCTATTAACTAGCGGTTTATTGCATCGGATTATGAGTCAAATTTTCAATTAAAATATATCTTTCAAGTGATATTTGGATGGAATACAGGGTCATGAAAAATTGAAGAGTGTGGAAAATAGGATTTCAAATATCTCGGCAACTCATTATCCGATCGATTTCATGCTGTATGCAAAATTTATGTTTTTTTATTGTCTTTTATATTCATTTCTTAAAATAACCAATTTCGAAAATTTTTATATACCTTTTATCAGAACGAATATTTCGAGAGTCCGAAAAAAATAGTTCCGGTTAATCGAGGTTATTGAAATGAAATAAGCTTCTTCCCATTATTACATACTAAGTACATACCAAATTGCAAGTCTCTATCTCAATTTCTTCGGGAGATAGAGCGTTTACAGACACACAGACACACAGACAGACGGACGGCAATTTTTTTTTTCTAAAAATATGTTTTTCGGAATCTCCAGTGTCTGAAATGTGTAAATCCGTCAAATTTTTTTTTCGATTTTCAAAACGATTACAAGACTTACCCTATACTACGTATGATGGGTAAATAATAATAAAATTTGAAAATCCACGGAGAACCGATTGATCTCGCCTGATCTCACTTGCGGGCGCCCATGTTTGTCAAACTTTTAAATCTCTATAATAAAAACTTAAATCATGTGACTGTCATCAACAGTTCCGGGTTGCCCGCATCGCTTTTTCATATGCCGTGTGAAATACATAACAAAAAATACGGGAAATGGTACCATGATCGCGAAAGTTCTTGATTTATCTATTAGAATCTTCCGTATGGGCGAAGAATTAAGGAAAAAATAAATTATGAATAAAAGTAACGTGTTACAATGCTTAACATACATTTAAGGGAGACCAAACTGGTCGCCAGTGGCAGCTAGTGAATAATAATGTTTCAAAATCGTTGTAGCAAACAAAATCGCCAGACAAAATCGCTGGCCTCGTCAAAGATTAATATTTAAAGTAAACTTTTTTAACTTATATTGATTTTGAACAATGGATATATTCTAATATTTATATAGTCTTTCGTAACCTAATATTGATTTTCAAAACGAATTATTTTCTTATATTCAACGAAGTAATATTGTTTTTTTTTCAAAGTATATTTAATAGCGTAGGACATTTTGACTTTATAGGTAATGTGGTGCTTCAACGGGGGTTAAATCTATTTATTTACTACAAAAGAAAAATGCTTTTAACTAACTGTCTTTTTTCTAAGGAATATAAACTCAGGTTATTTGTGCAAATGTTTATTTTTAGGAAGAAACAAAGAAGCTAATGTACAGTCGTGGAAAAAAAAAACGGAACACCCCCCACTAACTCTGCAACAAATTATAGTAGAAGGACGTGCTTGGTACCAAACGATTGGAAATAAAGTCTACTTTTAAGTGATGTATCTAAAATTTGCTTAAGGGGCCATCTACATATTAAAACCAGCCTAAACTTTAATTTTTTCGATGGCAACACCCACTTTTGACATGATATTTTAAATCTTCGGTTCAAACTCTGCGTAGAAACAAAATTTTAAGTCATTTGGATGATAAGTTTTTGAGTTATAAACATTCAAATTTTAGAGCTTCTAATGTTAAATTACATTTTCATATTTTTATTAATATCTCCTGAAATTATAATCCTAATGTGCTAACGTTTTGTTTGGTTATAAAACTCAAAAACCCAAACATAACTACGTCAAATTTGTAATTTTTAAAATTTTATAATATGAATTATGAATTATGAAATTAATATTCGAAAAAATTATGAATTGCAACCTACAATTTTTTTGATGGATTTATATTTATTATGTCCTGCTTTATGTGTATTCAAAATTTCAATTTTGTTTTCCAAGTAGTTTTCAAATTATGCTTAAAAAACGACAAAATGCTGCTTTAAGGGGCCGTCTATGATGTGCATTAAAGCATAGTTTGAATAGGGATGGGAGCGCTCCGACTCGAAATCCCGATTGACACCACTAAATTTTAATAGTATTTGTTACCTTATTCAAGGACAAAATTTCTGAAATTCTTTACGTTGGAGAATACTATTAAAATTTAGTGGTAAGAATCGATATTCGGGTCGGAGAGCTCTCATTCCTCTTTGAGAAAATATTATACTCATAGGCTCGGATTATAGTGACTTGATAAACTTAGAGATTAAGTCTGTCTTACACTATAAACAATGCGTAAACCGTATTTCAATGCTTCGTGATCTTACGTTAAACAACTCTGACAACGACCTGCGATTGTAGTAAGATATAAGATAGCGAGGCACCAGAACCCCAGCCTTTATTAGTATATATATATATATATATATATATATATATTTCTTTTACTTTTTCAATGTCTGCTTTAAAATTTTTCATTAAAATTACGTAAAACGTATTTGCATGAGATATATGTTTTCATTTATGGAAAATAGTTTCGCTTTTATTTTTAAATTAATAAAGCTCATTTTTGAAAAATATGATCAGTTCTACCTTAGAAAAAACTTAATCATTTTTGTTACCTTTAAATGGATTTATAGCTTCTTTTCCAGTCTAATAAAGCTATATTGCTTTTTCTGCAGTATATATGTTTGAAGTGAAGTTTATTATAAATGCATATGTGTAGAGTATTTGCTGAAACAAAATGGCCACACAATTAACTGAAGCAACGAAAGGCCAAATGATTGGCATGTGGCAAGCTGGAAGAAGTTTTCGTTATATAGCTGGGCATTTTCAAGTGTCTCTTCAAACTGTTTCAACATGGATTAATAGGTAAGGTTTATATTGGTAGTTTATTGCGAAGAAAAATTTACAATATTTCTTCTATAACTTTCGTATTTAAATCTATTCGATTAAACAGGCTAATTGAAAAAAAATTACAAGTTATTTTTATGGTTTTCTGATAGGCAAGATTATTTCCCAATCGCTAGCAGTGTGCAAAAAAATCTAATAATAATAATAATAATAATAAATAATAAATGTCATATGGCAAATTTTCTTGCCAGGAGGCATTAATGAGTTAATTGTAAAATTTCAAATGAACTACCAGAATAGATTTAATCATAGAATTATTACCCCTATTCCGAAAGAGAATAACAGATGTAAAGTTATTCAGATGTCTTTATAACATATATTTAGTTTTAGGTCTTCAAATAAATCGGAATGTAAATTCTGCGAACATATCTCAAAACAAGACCCCCCCCCCACCCCTCTCGCTACTAAAAAAAAGCAATGTCTGGATTTATTTTCAGACTAAAAAACAATTTATCAGCGTTTTTTTTTGTTGTTGTTATTTTTACTTTGTTTCATTACGCTGCTTTATACTATTTTTTTTAATTCTAAATTTTGTATCTGTCAATATTATTCACGTTTCTGCCAATAAACTAAAGAAAAGGCGAGTTAAATAGATGCAAAATCTGAGAAAAAGCATTATAAAAGCACCTGTAAAATTCCAATAACATTTACATATTCTAAGACTATTTTAATTACAAATAATCTTATGGGTTTTTAATCCCTTCGTGACAAGAGTCTATTACAGAATTTTTAATAATTTACCACCGGTTTTTCAAAACAGAAATTTTCGTCTAATTGAATTGTGGAAATGCTAAGATATAATAAGGCAAAGCTTGCAATAAAAAATAACTGGTGGGAAAAATCGAGGATTCTGAGCATCTTATGCGTCACGCATACGTGTCGCTCGTCCCCAAGGGGTTAAAATCGGATAATTCAACACTTGTAAACATTATCTTACAGCATATAACAATAACCGAAACTTATTAAGTGAGTAAAATGGTCCTATCGGTAAAACATAATACATTAAAAGGTGACATTCTGCAGCATTTCAACAATCGAGTACCGAACTTCAATTTGGATACAGCCCCTTAAATATGCTCATTATAAAGTAATTAATTTCTCAGAAACTAATCGTAGGAATTTAATGAAATTTGGTGTCTAAGCATAGTTTGAACTGCAGATTTCAAATATGTTGTCAAATTTGGTCTTGCTATTGAAAAAAACAAAGTTTGGGTGTGTTTTTATATGTATATGACCCCCTAAGCAAATTTTATATACATCACTTAAAAGTAGACTTTATTTCCAATCGTTTGGTACCAGTCACTTCCTTCTACTATAATTTGTTGCAGAGTTAGTGGGGGGTGTTCCGTTTTTTTTTTCCACGACTGTACCTCTTGTTTACACGGCTTCTAAAACAAGCAATACATATGGAATAACTATGTATAATATTCATGTAAAATATTATACAAATACGAAGAATACATGCATGCAACCTTCTATTACTACAACGCGCCCGCCAGTGTCACCTACCTCACAGCTTTGGATTAGTGCTTCATATTTTGGACGTGAAATTACAACCACTTTAAGTCGACCAACTGGTCAGCCAAAGTAAGTAGTGCCTCGCGGTAGACATTACGTTACCAAACTTAGATTCCTGCCTTCTGATCACAGATTTACCGACCTGCTGTAATGTTTTGTTGCTGAGCGGCTATGTGCTTGGGGGTTGAAGAGTTAAAGGGGTGCATTTAAGTTTAGATAGCATGAGTTCGAATCCCACGTCTTCTTTTTATTTCCCACTTTTCTTCTAGAACTTTATTTTAAAATGTTTTATTGGTTAAAATATTCAAATTCAGGTTTTCTTTTTAACTTCGTTATTTATAAATGTTTCATTGGGGAAATATTTTATTTCAGTTTTATTTTCAACTTTTTTATTTAAAAATATTTTATTGATTGTTTTATACTTTCATGATAAATGAAATACTTTTAATAAAAATAAATTTTGATGTTAATAAAAATTAAAGATTTATTTTTTTTTATTTTACAATAAAATAATTACTTAATTTGTTTTTGTACTTTTTGATTTTAAAATGTTATGCATGGGATAATTTAAGAAAAGGTAATTTTGATATTAATAACAAATAGATTTATTTATATTAATACTTATTTAAATACGATAAAATGTGCTTAAAATACAGACAGACAGCGCCCACCCTAGGGACCAGCTTTTGGCTAATGGCACGGACGAACCCCTAAGCCTAGGGAGGGAAAAATATTATTATCCGGCGCTAGCTACAATAATTACAAGTTAAACTACAATTTTTACAAAGTATAAACGTTACCCAATTTTGCCACAAGGCTGGGCGAACGTTAAAATTATTACAATAATTGATATTTTACATAAACTTTAATTTTAGTTATTTATATAGTATTTTGAGATTAACATTATGATGACAATTATTTGTAGTCGTACATTTTGAATGCATTAGTACGTATACAATAACCTTTAGAGGTATAATATATTTTTAAATATGATTACAATATATAATTACAATATAAAATTCAAACAATTTTATTTACACACAATAACATTTTGAAATACATATCAAATACTATTTTTTTAAGGAAAGCATATTTAAAGATGTAAAAAGGCAGGAATCTAAGTATGGTCACGTGATGTCTGCCACGAGACACTTGTGCCAAAGTACGGTATGCACTGTTCATTTCATGTGCGTCGCACTTTAGCCAGGACTCTGCCAGTTTGCTAAATGGCTGGCCAGTTAAGGAATTGGCCGAACGTCAAGCTTTGGCCTTAGCATATATGTTAAAGGACTTTTAAAAAATATATTTTTTGTGTCACATATTTTTCTGGAAGACACCAGGAAATAAAATTCCAACAAACCGGATTTGTACTATAGAGTCAACACGGAATACATCTAAAGACTCATTAACGTTAGTTATCTATGTTTGAATGGGTTCCAAGATGGTTCTTGTTATTTAATCTGATAAGTTTACCTATTTTTCGTATAATTACTGAATTGGAAAATTGTAATAACTACTGAATTTACTTTCATTGCTCATTATTGATATGTAATAGTAATCATTTACGGTTCGTGCATGAACCCCAAGTGTGTTGAGAAACCAAATTCCAAAAGAAAATGTCTACTACGAACAGAACATGACAAATATATATTAAAATCTCAGGTTACGAATATTGAGCAGTCATGACACCTTCATTTCACATTTATTAGGAATTAAAGCGATGGTTATTGACCGCAGAGAAATTTTGTGAAAATCTTGAAAGGTTTAATTCGACTTTTTTAAAATCATTTTTTTAATGTATAAAAGTGATAAAGTTGTGAATTTTTAGCATTGACATTTTTACTTAAATGAATTAAAACTTATTTACTAACTAGCTGACCCGCCGGGCGATGTCCGGACCATGATAATAACCTTAAACAGAACTCACGTTTTTATAATGTTTTTTAAGAAGCTGCACCAATGACCCCAAGAATGAGGTCAATATTCAAAATTAGTAGCTGAGGACCGAGAAATTTTTTGTTGTTCAAGTACTAGCTGGGAGTCTTAAGAAGTTGTTAGGAATAAAAGCTACTGAATCGGAGAATTTTTCAGGGAGCTATAAAAGGGGGCTCAAACGGGGCCAACTGATACTTCGAAGCATAGCCTTAAGAGGGAAACATCTTAAAAGTCCTAGTGCCGTGGAGAGTAGTCCAAAACGCAACTTTAAAGTTATACATTGAGAGGGTGACACAATCAGGTGGTTGAAAAATGCTTGGTGCATAAAGTTCAAGAGGACCCGGGTCCTAACTAGAATGTAGAAATAGGGGCATAACTGATTGGAGAAAAGGCCCCAAAACGAAAAATATCCGATAAAAAGGGGGGGGGGGAGTTACTAACAATTTAGGGCACAAAAACGTAAAGGAGCCTAGGGTCTGCCTTGGGCTATCAGCATTAAAATTAACAGACTTCTACGTACGGTAGATTCCGCTATCCAACGCACACAGACTCACACACACACACACACACAGACAGACAAACATTTTTTTATCAGTATAGATGTTATTTATTTTAGATTTATTGAGGAATTAGGAAAATGGTCGTATTACCTTGAACGGAGCTATTACCTTCAAAAGATGATGTCTTGCAAAATTTTAAATTCGACAGTGAATATCAAAAGCCCAAATAAATAAATAAATAATTAAATAAGTATTTCATAATTTAATGAGAACAAACTAATGTTTTTGAAAAATACATAATACATACTGCATAATATAAATTAATAATTCTTACTGCATGGAAACTAGAGAATAGAATTCAGATACACATAACAGTAGCAAAACAAGTGCATTAACATTCAATAGTCTAAATTTATTTTGAAATAAATAGATTTGGTGAGACAGACATTATCTCTAAGCTACTTCTTTAAAGCTATCCAAGAGTTTATCGCCAACTTCTGTAGTGTTGTTAGCCATACTTTGGACAAAATTTCTCGTTTCACTATGCAGATTGTGCTTACGTCGCTATTCTCACTGAGAAAAATGACATTTTCAAATCTGAGTAAATCGATGTTTTTATTTTGTTATGAAACATTTTTTCTCAAATATGACGACCCAATTCTGTCAATTCTGAAATACCAGAAATACTCAGAATATTTAAACATGGACATACCAAGACTGTTCACATAGAGATCAGTTCATACTCATTTTTTAAACATGATAATACTCAAAAATGAGCACAAAGAAGTCAGTTCATGCTCATGTGAATGAAATGCAATATTTCCATTTTCAAGAGAAAAATAATTGTGGCGTTAATGGGTTAATATGTGTCAAAAAGAATATTTAGTCAGTTAAATTTCAATATCAAGGGAGCGCTTTTTCATTTAAGAAATATATTGATAATAATCGAGTTGAAAATTTGAATAATTTATATCTCCCCTTCCCGAAATTAATCATAAAGTTGTACAATCTTAACCTCAAATTGACCAAATTTATCCGAAATCCCGTTATAAATTTTCAATTTTCTCAGCAACAAATTATTGAATCCTATAAAAATATCAACATGCGTCCGAATCATTCGATGTCTTGTATTTAAAATAGCACACTTATGTGAGCTGGATTGCGAAGTGGATAAGGCAATTTGCTTGTAACTAGTAGGACTCGGGTTCGATTCTCAGACCTGCCAAGTCTCCGGCTTTTTGAACACCAGTATTATGTTTGAGAAAATGTTGTTCTTTTAAATCGCCGAATGTTCCGATTACATAAAACAACATTTTCTGTACTAAAATACTGGTGTCCAAAAATCCGGAGACTTGGAAAATCTGGATTCTGGGTAAAATCGTAAATTACGTTTATGCTCCCATAATCGTAAATAGAACCAGAGATAGCAGCACAAGCTGTTGTTTGAAACATGGGCATACTGAAATATAAGCACATGATTGTTATATTATTGCGTGTGTGCATGTTTACAGAAATGAGTATATATACATGTTTCAAACTTGAGTAATTTTGATTCATAGTAATTTTGACTACGCGACATACTCAGATTTGTGTACTTTTTGCTCAGTTTTGAAAATGTCGTTTTTAGAGTGCTCTAATACAGTTAAACGACTGTACCATCGTACACGAACTCCTATCATGTATACGATCATCCTATATGAAACCAGAAAATGCGCGCATCATACGCATAAACATACGCAGAATAAGTCTAAAATATTATACAACGTTTTAAACGATAATATGATATCTGTGCATGGCTGTTATACGATGTATTTTAGATAGAATTTTTTATCACCTTCTACAAATCTTTGTAAACTTCAAAAGATTTATTTTACTATAATTTAGCTAAGCATCTAAAAAAGTATTATGTTTTCTAGTTTATTTTCCCACATAAAAAGAAAAGAAAAAAATGTAAATTGGAAAATGAATATACTCTTCTAATTAAATCCTTAATTAAATTCTTTAACAGAATTTCCAAGTCCATGTTAATTCGAAAAAGAAATAACAATCATTTGCTTCCAAAAGTTATGTGTTAAGACAGTTTTACAATTATCTTGGAATTTAATTTTAATAAGTACTGTCTAATTTTCTAGAAGAGATGTTACATAATCAATTATATTGAAGACGGATTCTCGATGTAGTAGCAGTAATTACATAATACTATCTTTCTGGCAGTCTATTAATTTAAAGCTTTATATAAATTAGAAATAAGCAATAGAATTTTGTATGGAAAATTATTTTAGAACATTAACATTTCAGATTTAAATATATGTTTCCTAAAACTTATATCCATATTAATCTTTATTAAAAAATACATATCGTACATTTTTAGAGTTTTAATAAATGAAAACTACTGACTACATAAATTGCAATGAATAATCTATCAAACAATTCATTTTTGCTCACTATCTGCCAAATATTTTGAGAAGTTTCATTAATATCAAATTTATCAAACTTCCCTATTCCATGAAATATAGCAAGAATTTCCATTCAATATTTAAGTCATTTGAATTCCATTACTTACTTCCCATAAGTAATCGATGGATCCAGAAGGAGACATCGAATTTTAAAAGGAAAACGATAAAAACTTCTTATAAATACGTGACTCAAATAGGACAATAGAATAAAAAACGTAATTTATTTCCATTAAAGAATTAAATATTTGCTTAAGTAATTTCCCAATGATAAAAGAAAATCTACAATTTTCACGATAAAGTTTAGATATATTACCCGATACATTATTATATTAAAATATACTTATAAGATCATAAAAATACGCTTTTAGAGTCAAAACTGCATCAGTGGATGAGAGGTTCTGCTCTCGAAGCTGGTAGGTGGGAGGTGCTGGGTTCAAATCCATGTCGCACCTTTTCAGCATAATCAGTCAGAACTATACGTGGTTTTCTTCGAAACTTGTTTAGTTTGCGTAAATATTGGTTAGTATCCCTTAGAAAGACCCATTGTAGAGCATCTCCCCTTTGGCGTATATCCCTCGACAAACAATTGGCCATAATAAAACACCACCAAACACCTTAAAAAACAAAGGTTTGAAAATGATAAAAAAAAACATTATATCAAACATTTTTCAAAAGAGAGGTCATGCAGCTACATGCTCTGTTTAGGACCACGTCTTTAATCTTGGACCTTAAGCGTTATAATTCATATTTAAACACATTTGCAAACGTAAATCAATAGTTTAATGCATGAAATATTGGGAATGAGTTATAGACATTTTCATATTAAATGCTAAAAATGTCCGTATCGTAATCGTAAATCGTTATATCATTAAATAAATTTATTGTTTAAAATATCACAATAACGAGAGTTATCATTTACTGTTTTAGAAATGTTTTGTGCTTTTTGTTCTATTTTAATTATTATTTAACTGAATTTAAAAAAAAGTTTTTAAATACGCTGAGTTCACGATTCTTTTTTTTTTTGGTCACATTTAAGAAGTCTTGCAAAGAATTCTTCTATTTCAGATGTTTGCGGATTTAAAAAAAAAATCAGTTTTATCGAAGAAAGAACTAATTTTTGATATTAAGATTTTTATCTGTAGTTTTCTACATTCGGAAATGTAAGGTATAGAAGTTAGAATTTATTTTCCATTTTATTTCGTTTTGGTGCACTACCAAATGTATAATACAAAATTGTAGCTTTTAAAAGGAACTGGAAGATAATATTTCTTAAAAGAAAGACTTATTTCAGAAATATATCTGGAATTTTTAGGCCTATGATGGAAAAACATTTATTTTTTGAGAATAGATTTTGAACTAAATCTTGAAGCATTAACTTTGAGAAAGCGATTATTGAAATATATCTTTTGACAATTAGCATTTATCTTATAAAATATTAATTAAATAATAAAATGAATTTTCAAAAAATATATTAACAAAAATCATACTATTAAAATGAATCTACTAAAACAATCTAATCAATTTTTATTTCAAGCAATCCAATAACAAATTTCATTCAAATACATTTTATATCATTATATGTCAAAAAACAATTCTGAAAGGTATGTTTAGAAGAAAATAGCAGCTTATACCCTTGTATTAGAAATAAAGCAAGTTCGTAATAAACTTTTTTCCATATTATCCTTTTTTAGTGAAAAACTTGTCACATAATGATTGAATTTTCTTATCCAGCAATTTTCATTTATTTTATTTTATTATTATTTAGGGTGAGTGCTAAATGATACTTATACAGAAAACCGATTATAAAACATTCCTTTCTTTTCTTGAACACAATAAACATATATCGTCAGGAATTATCATTATAAAATTATTTTGGTTGAAAAATTATCTGTTTTATCGAGGAAAGAATAATTTCATATATTAGTGAGATTTTGCCGTTCGATTCTCTTTTAGAGTAAAGAATAAAAGAAGTCATTAAAGTTTCTACTATTTACCCTTTTCTGTTATTTTGATGCATTATCGAATGTATACTAATAGAAATTTCTGCTTTTAAAGGAAATTGACTTATAAATTTTATTAAAAGAGAAACATTCAAAAATAACTTATTCATTTTAGCATAGATTAAAAAAAAACCTCTTGCCACGAGTATTTAGCTTTTTGAAATTAATTACAAAACATCTTATTTATCACCTTTGATATAAGTACTTAACCTCTGATAAATAACGTGTAGGAATTATATTTTCTGTGTATCATAAATTAAACAATAAAACTTCTCTGTTTCTACATATTACGTTGATTTCGTTAAATATAAAAGGTAGCTATGATAAAATTAGCTTATTTCATAAAATTCGTTAACGTTTCTGTAATCAGTATTTTGCAATTACAAATAATCAACTCAAAAGTACACCTCTCTATTTTTAACTGCATGAACCCCTTCGTAACGAGAGTCCTTTACAGAATTTTTAATCTTCGGTAACTTGTATTTTAAAGTGGAAATTTTTGTGCAATTAGATCGAAGAAATTCGGTAACTAAATAAGATAATATTTTCTATTCAAAATCTCTTGTACTAATAATCAAGGATTCTGAGCACACTGTTCTTCATTTACACTCAACGCTCTTGTCGTGAAGGAGTTAAAAGACCTTTTGTAATCTTTACTTTTTCAGGTTTCCTCGGAAGAAATTTTATTAATTGAATATGAAAAAGGATTGGGTGCTGAAAAGATTTTTATATGTAGTTTCCTAAATTGAATAATGTTTAAAAGTTTGAACTAATTTTCCATTTTCTTCCATTAGGATGCATTACCCAAACAGCTGCTTATTTAAGATATCTAATCATTAAAAATAAAACAAAATACCTAAATCAAATTGCAAATTTGATTGCAAGCTTAAATTAATGTACAGGATGTCCATAATTAAACGAACCTACTTTAAAGTTGTCTACAGACGCAACTATAGGTCAGAAAGTTGTGAAATTTTGTGAAGTGCAAAATGAAGGAATGGGAATTTGTTTAAGAGAAAAAACAATAGTTCAAAATTTCGTCGTCAGATGGCGTTTTTAATGAATTACGCATTTAGGATACATTTACGATAGCTTACATATTTTATTACAACAAAACATGTTCCATGTTTCATGTTCCAAAACATGACGACCATCATTTTCAGCTACCATCTGGAATCATAAGATAGCATTTTTCACAGTTGAAAACAGTGTTTTCTGGGAAATGCTAAAAACATGTCGCGAAAAAAGTTTTGTTCAACATGCTTTGTTGTAATCAAATTTGTAACTTATAGTAAATGTATACTAAATGTGTAATTCATTAAAAAACGCTCTCTGACGGCTAAATTGTGAACTATTTTTTTTTCGTTTAAACAAATTACCATTCCTTCATTTTGTCCTTCACAAAATTTTACAACTTCCTCAGCAATAGTTTCGTCTGTAGACAACTTTAAAGTAGGGTTGTTTAATTATTGACACCCTGTATATTCTTTTATATTTTTTTTTCTAAAATGCGTCTGGTATTTACTAAAATTAATCAATTAAAACATGCAATTAGGGTGTTGATGATTTGGTATTGGTATTGTTTGTATTGTATTTTCTGCACATCAATACGTGAAGTTATATCTATTTGATTAAAGCACAGATTCTATGAAGATGTCTTTTGTACCTGTATGAAATATTGAATAAATAATTGCAGTAGAGTAAAATCAACCTGACTTCATTAAGACAGACATTATGAGGATAAATATTTGATATTCTTCCAAATCCTTGAACATTACGAGAGATAGACCCAAAACAAGTATCGTGTTAATTGGACGCAAGTGCCAGAGGGAATGACTAAAAGTCATTCATCCAATATTTCTTAGTTCTAAATTATTTGAGTGTCTAATTTGGCGAGAGCAAATGAATCACAATTTGTCCGTTATATATCAAACCTATGTAGATCTTTTAATTTATTGGGCTAACTTCTTAAATTTGGAAGATTGAAATGACGCCAACAATACGTTGTTAAACAATTTTAGGAACCTTGTGAGAAGCATACACATAGTCAAAATAACGGAGTAGCCAATTACCATTAGTAGAAAGCGCAACCATTAGTAAATATGATATAGACAGAAAGATTCGTAGATTACAGATTATAAGGAACTCTAAAAGAGACGCAGATGTATGAATACTCGAAATATTTTTATTATCACTTTTAAGTGAAATGTCGTTGATTACGCGTGATGACTAAGGATCGGGTGCATCGCGTTTCACATTGGAAAAAGCTTTATTATTTCCTTAATTTAATGAGAAAAGGAAAACATATTGTTTAATTAAAATGTTAACTATATTAATCAGTGAATTAAGAAAAAGCTCTTTAATAAAAAAAAAAGATTTTTCTTTATGAAATTTTAAAACTATCATCACAAGGATATAAAAAGGAACCAAATTATTAATTGTTATGCTAATGAATTATTATTAACTCTTAATTTAAGCCCTCTAACTCTGAATAAAGTTAAAATTTAATAAGGTGAAAAATTATATATATATATATATATATATATATATATATATATATATATATATATATATAATCAGAAAGACATGAAGACAGAGGGTGCTAAGAATCAGCTGGCCCGGCTTGGCTGCCATACGTTGATGACCTTGGCTACGTATAATGGACAATACTTATCTTCTGAAATTAGTTTACAGGAACTTGAAGAAGAATTAGAAAGAATCAACTGGGACATCCTAGAATTATGCGAAGTAAGAAGAAAAGCTGAAGAGAATATTTATCTTTCCAGTGCACATGTATTGTACTACAGAGGTACAGAAGATGGAAAAACAAGTAGTATAGGATTTCTGATTCATAAAAGGTGGAAGAATCACATCGTAGAATATGATAGTACATGAGATAGAGTTGCAAGGTTAGTTATACAAGTGTCAAGAAGATACAACCCAAGTTTATGCACCAACAATTAGCTATACTGATGAAGAAATTGAGGATTTCTATGGAGAAGTAGCTTAAACGCACCAAAAGGGACAATGCTACATAAAATTAATAATGGGAGACTTGAATGCTAAATTAGAGAAAAAAAGGAAGGTGAGTTCTCAGTAGGAAATCGTAGATATGGGGTGCGTAATGAAAGAGGAAACAGATTGATTGAATTTGCAGAATGTAGACAGATGTATATCACGAATTCATTTTTCAAGAAAAAGCCACAAAAATGGACATGGCGTAGTGCAAATGGCTCAACAAATGAAATCGACTACATATTGACAAAGAAAAAGCATCTTATTCAGGATTGCAGAGTTCTCAATAATTGCAATATAGAAAGCGATCACAGGCTGATTAGATGCAAACTGCTTTTAAATATTAAAGTGGAAATAATGAAGTTTTGCAACACTCCAAGAAATCAGTCGATATTATAAATCTTCAGAAACATAAAGAAAAATTTAATTTAGAATTTAAAAATCATTTTCAAGTACTTCAATCAATCTCAGAAGAAGAACAAGATGTTACAGTAGTGAACAAGAAAATAAAAAATACTCTACAAGAAATTGTAAGGACGATCGCTGATGAAGCACAAATAAAGCAAACAAAGAAAATAACAGAAGAAACAAGAAGATTGATGAAGAAACGCAGAGATTTTAAAATGAAGAAAAACTATCCTAAATCAAGAGTTGAATATGCAGAATTATGTAAAACTGTAAGAAAATGTGTTACAGAAGATATCAGAAAATTTAACTGCGCTCTTGTCAAAAAAGTTCTAGAAGATAACAAAAGTTTAAAATCAGCTAAGCACAAACTGTGTGTTGGAAGAAAAGGTATTTTTGCACTGAAGAGAGCAGATGTAACAATCACCAAAATCAATAATGAAATAGTACACATTGTCGAAAAATTCTATAACGATCTATATAAATGTGACGATCAAAGGGAAATCAACCTACGTGATCCACGAGTAAACATAACAGAAACTGAAGTGATAATCCCAGTGATGACAGATGAAGTTGTACAAGCCATTAGAGGCATGAAAAAGGGTAAATGCCCTGGCAAAGATGGAAATACAATTGACCTTATCAAAGAAGCAGGAGAAGAATTTGCAAAAATGCTAGTCTTACTGTTTTCCAAATGTCTCGAGAAATCAGATGTACCAGAAGATTGGAACAACACTATGATGATGTTACTTCATAAGAAAGGGGAAAAGGAAAACATTAAAAACTACCGCCCAATCAGATTACTGTCAGTGATTTATAAAATTTTCACCAAAGTTTTAATGACAAGACTTGAATCAGCTGTGTACTCAGCTCAACCTAGAAAACAAGCAGGATTTCGAAATGGGTTTAGCACAATAGATCATATTCAAACAGTAAGGAAAGTTATAGAAAAACATAAAGAACATAATTTACCTCTCTGTCTTGCCTTTATTGATTTAAAAAAAGCATTTGATTCGGTCTACACATCTGCAGCAGTTGCTTCTATGGAGGACATTGGTGTAGACAAACCTTACATCAATATCATAAAGAAGATTTACAAGAAAGCAACAGCCACCATCCGTTTGGACAAAGGGAAATCGAAGATCAAGCTTGGAAGAGGAGTAAAACAAGGAGACATCATTTCGTCTAAGCTTTTTACTGCTGTCTTAGAAAGTATTTTCAAGTAGCTGGATTGGGAAAACAAAGGGATTAGTATAAATGGGGAATATTTAAGCCATCTCCGGTTTGCTGATGACATTTTAATTTTCAGTAATAGACCTGAAGAATTGCAAAATATGATAAAAGATTTGGCAGAAGCTAGCATTAATGTGGGATAAAAAAAATAAATTTGGAGAAGATTAAGATGATGTTCAATTCATTTGAATAAAAAAAGAAAATCGTCTACAACAAAATTGAGATTAAAGAAGTGCAAAGTTATGTGTACCTTGGATAAGAAATATCATCAGACAACAGTATCATTAATGAAATCAATAGAAGAATAAGAAATGGATGGAGTGCTTTTGGAAAGAACAATATTATTCTGCAGAGTAACCTGCCTCTCTGTTTGAAAAGAAAGATGTTCAACCAATGTGTTTTGCCTGCACTTACTTATGGAGCAGAAACTTGGACACTAACAAAACGGCTGGTACAAAGATTACAAACAACACGGAGAAGTATGGAAAGATGTATGATATGCATAACCAGAAGAGACAGAAAGCGAATAACTTGGAAAAGAAGTCAGACGAAGTTTTTTGACATCATTGAGCGAATTAAACGGCTAAAATGGAAATGGGCTGGGCACATTGCAATAAGACAAGGCAATAGATAAATACAGCACAAACACCCTGCAGTGATATCCCAGAGATGTAAAACCACCAAGAAGACGACCGCAAGTAAGATGGAGTGACGAAATCAGAAAAGTGGTCGGTACTAATTGGATGACTAAAGTACTAGACAGGCAACAATGGAAAAATCTTGGAGAGACATACATCCAGCAATAGATTGAAAACGGTTGATGATTATGATGTATATAAATTATCTCACCATTTTACATTTTAACTTTATTCACAGACAGAGGGCTTAAATTAAGAGTTAATAATATATATATATATATGATATATATATATCATAACATTTGCTATATAAAATATATTTAGAAAATATTTATTTTAATAAAATGCGTTTCCTAATTGATAACAAAAATTTTCATTACGATACGTATACCAATAAAAATCACTTAAAGACCTAGTTTTGTCGAAATATATCAAACTAAAATTATCTAAAACGTGTCTTAGAAGATGGAAAGCAGCTTGTTTTTCCTATATGAATTATAAAGCAACTTCGTTTTACTAATATTTTTTTTCCATTTATGGCTTATTCAATAATTTGGAATAAAGTTTAAAAATAAAAATAATACATCACTTTGAATACATTTGTGTTACAATTTTTAGGAAATAGTAAGTAGTAATAGCCGAGGAAATCGATTTAAGAATATACATTTGTTTTAATGACCACATTAAAGAAGTATCGTAAGGAATTATCTGGTTCAGTTATCAATTTTATCGGAGAAAGAATTATTTTTTCATATTGAAAAGATTCTCATCTATGGTTTCCGACATTGACAAATGTAAGATATAAAAGTTGGAACGTCTTTTCTATTTTTTTTCGGTATGATGCTTTATTGAATGTACGTTAAAAAGTTGTTATTTTAAAAGAAATTTGAAAGTAAGGTGTATATATATATATATATATATATATATATATATAATAAAATTTTTGTTAATAATAACAATTAAATCACATAAATAATTAACAATAGATAAACCGATAATTATAATACAATACATATATATATCCAAAAATGTAAGATTCTAAGATTCTCAAAATTAAAATAAGGGGGAAACATTATATGTTAGGGGCAATATGATTAATCCGGTCACAATTAATAATAACCGGTTTTTATTAATAATGACCCGTTATTATTAATAATAACCACTGTCATTATTAATAATAACCGGTTATTATTGATAATGACCGAATTAATCATATTGACTGTAACATATATTTGTCAAAAGTACAGATTTAATTTCGATTTTAGGCGTTTTATAAAAAAAAAATTGAGAAATACCTGACGAATCGTTCTTTAACTTCGGAGGTGTAAAGACCATGTTTGATGTCATGCATTTCAGCGAACATTTAGTCACGTGGTATTTTAAAAGACCGACTAAAAGCTAAATAACAAAATTCAATGTCTATATCAGAAAAAAACTCGAGGTGATCTGTAGTGGTATAACATGACTATGTGGGTCCTGCACAACATTTGTATTTATTTGAATAACAATCTCACTTTTATTGATGGAGATATAACAGTTTACTTAAAAATTATAGAAATTTCCGCAACTTTTTTGTTTATAGTATTCAATGTTTTTAACAAAATTTAACGTCACTTTCAGAATACTTTGCAAAGTACAATAGAAGCAGTTTACTTCAATTATAATATATACATTTTTTATATACTATGTATATTAAATATTTCGCGAATATCATCATTTGTGTGAAATAATTTTTAAGTGCGAAAGTGCAAATGATTACAAAACTTTGTTTTTTTAACTTTGGTGTCAACTACAATTTACCGCAACTCATATAAAAATGAGCAGTCCATTACCGCGAAAATTCAGAAAACTATAGGCGACACAGTGAACTGAATTTCTGTTGTTTTCTAAATGTATCTAGATAATAGAGTATTTTCCAGAAATTGTCAATTTTCATTTTTATATTTTATTATCACAGTTTTTTGATGTTTCAGTTCTTCTTTCAACAAATCATAAGAGACAGTGCCATTTCGATTCAAAACATTTTTCAAAATAGATTCATCAGTTAATAAAATATGCATAGGTGTATATTAAAAACGTACTCATTTGTTGGAATTTAGTTAATAGTAAATGACAGTTTGGATTGACAAACCCTTATCACTCAGACAATATTACAAAGACTGAAATTCCTTTCACTATATCGCTAATATCTTTCTGATATTCCATGATATCATACTAACCATTTTATACGAGTTGCCCTTTATCTATATAGTTGAAAACTAAAATATCTAAATTAAATTTGCTATCGTTCACGCATGCGTAGTTAAAAATGATTTCACGCAAATGCTCATATTTCACCAAATATTTAATGTATTTCAATTCTAAATGCAGTGTATTCATTCAACTGTATTTTGTCAAATTTTTTGAAAGTGGCGTTAAATTTGATTAAAAACAAAAACCGTTTTTTAATACACAAATATTAAAAATAACAAAAACGTAATTGTTTTGAGTTCTTTAAAGAAAACTTTATAGTTCCATTAACATAGGGGCTATCCTTACACTAAAGAAACAAATATTTTGTGTAAGACCATTATAGGCATGTGCTATAGCTACGGATCATCTCGACTGCTTGCTGTGGCGGAGTGATCGCTTACACTATTTTTTATTTAATTTATTATCGCTCCTGTAATTGACCTCCTTACTAAATCTGTAGTGCAAAATATGGAGCCAAACATTTTCTTTACGTATCAGAAGTTAAAGATGAGTTCGTAAAAAACCTCTCTAGATTTTCGACAAAACATCTAAAATCGAAAGCGCCCGGATACATTTGAAGAGATAATGCATATACTATGCAGTGGTCACCAATTACTTTCCACGTAGCTACGTTTCAAAACATTTTCAAACTTTTGCGTCCAGATAACATAAACCTCCCCAAACCACCACGCTTTGCTTAGTAAAACCTTTCTTTCAAATCAGTTGTTATCTTACGTGCAAAACACAATGGATACTATTGAAATGAAGTGCATAAATACCAAATCAATAACTTTTATTATCATTTTTAGAATGCAAAAAAATCAATACAAAGTACATATAAATTCAAAAAGACTACTCACTATAGTTCATTCTAATTTTAATGTTCAATGGAAAAAATTGCACGTTTTATTTTGCCAAACCTGACTTATATTTTGTGTCAAATTGGTACAGCTGATTCTCATCAAACTGTTAAGGTGGTCATCTATGAGTCGAGATATTTACCGGTTATTAATAAAGTCAATTTTTAGAAACCTGCTCCATACACATATGTTGGGCGAAACGTGGTACACAATTTTATGGCTTAGCTTTTAGTTCTGGATAATTTTTTTCATAAATCCAAAATTGGTCAGTCCCAAGAGTTTTCAGAACTTGAGCATAAATGCTTTTTAAAACAACATCTTTTTCAACTCTATTATTTCCAAAGATAGGACAGTTTTGTTACTCTTCAAAACATCTGTCGCTTCAGCGGTCCATACGCCATTAAGTGAACAACTATTGTTGACCTGCTGCCCATCGTTCTAATTTTTTTCAGTCAGTAACTTTTTCTAGAAATTCAGATTTAAGTTTATCCAAAAAAAATTTTAACTGTCTGATGTCAATATCCTCATTACGGTTTGGAAGGCATAAACGTTATCCGATAAAATACCCAATGAGAGGTCATTATTTTATGAAAAACTTTTTATTTCTGAGAGAAGTTTACACGCAAGTTTACCTTTACCTTGTAGTAGATTGAGGGTTAAAGGATTCAGGTCTGTAAATATATCAGTCAAAAATGCAACAGTTGCAACGTTTTCTTCAACGTCAAGGAAGGAGCCTAAATTCACTTGCTGCTTTTTAATCACTAGTTGAAAGAAAGTTTTTGATGTCCTCCAGTGTTGCAAAGAATCTTTCAAGCACCACGTCTTTACATAGTCATCTCTGTTTGTTCTGGAAAAGCAAGTCGTCCAACCGAGCATCAGTCTTTTCAAGAAATTATTGTTTATGAAGAAATTATTTAAGAAACTATTGTTATTTAAAATTTTATTTGACGGTGCTTAATAGATGATGTTGACCGTAAAAAAATTATGTTTTCTATCACGGTTTGCATTTTATTCTGAAGACTGGTATTCCCACTGAAGCACAATACACTTTGATGAATGATGCAGTGGTAGGATATCAAATTTTCATTGCACATTGGATCTCTGCTGAATCGCGAAACCTAGACTTTCCTACATCAAAGAATTGCCGATGCCCCATCTATTGTTATCAATATAACATTTTTTTTATATTCAATCTAGCTTGGTTGAAATACTCTGTAACTGCCTTGTACAAATATTCTTCTTTAGTAGCTCCTTACATAGGCAAAATAGTTAGAAGTTCATCGAAAAATCGTTCACAGGTTCTCTCTAGGTAACGCAGAAAAATAATCAGCTGTGCTGCATCTGTAATGTCGCAAGATTTGTCGACAAATTTATAAGACAAAGGATAGCAATCTATTGCAGCTAAAGAATGTTTCAAAGTTTTATAGTTTTCCTCTGCCAACACCTTTCCTTGTACACACCTATGTCTTGTTCTTGAAACATCAGATAATAGAAAAGATCGAATAGTGTCAACGATATCCTTTTTATTCTCAAATAACGCAATTACAGCATCCAGCAAACAAGAAGCCTCCGAATATTTTTCTTGCTCACTCATAGTTCATTATATTTTTCCGATTTTATTTAATTTCAACATAAACTCTGAATTTTACTTTGCCGATGATTACTTCCAATCGAGTGTTTTTCACCAAATATTTTGTGATTAGTATCATAATGGCGTTTCATATTGGAACTTTTATTACAGTTACAGTTTGCTGGCGTATAATACAGACAGGTACTCTCCAATTCGGTTTGGCAACAGCCTGTATGATAAGCGTTGTGTGCTGACACATAATTATTTCTTGTTATTCACAATGTTTTCGTGGTCCGTACAAAACTTGTTGGCAGTCTATATGTGGATCGCGTTCCGCCATTTGGTGACCAATGCTATACAGTATATTGCCAAAAAACACTGGATACATTCGACAGTAGACATTTTGTTGAATATCAATGGATTTACTTGACAAACTGGGAAGTATTAATTACTTTAAGAAATGTAAATTATTTTGACATAAAATGTTAAAGATATTTACTTATATACTGGTTTGTGTGAAATGTGATACCATCGCCAAAAGTTCTGAAAAAACAGAGGAATGCAATCAGTGATATCGTATGAACTTTTATCGCAATATTAAATATGGAACATCGAGTTAATGTCCCTGGCGCGTGCAACAGATTTTCTAGAATTTTGCACGATATTATCGCATTTAGTACAAAGAAATAATGTCTACTAAAAATACCATTACAACAAATTTCACTTCTATCAAAGTTATTATCGGAAATCCGACACTGCTTATTGACCCTGCACATACATACATATTATATTTATATAGAGATACATGTATAGGAATGTGTATCAAGCATAAAGGAAATTCTTTGATAAATTTTTGCTATACTATTTACTAAAATTAAATCAAAATTATTTTTTATAAGCCTTTCCTCAACTTATGCATAAATCTCGAAAACCGAATACAATCACAAAATTTAAGTATCTGTGATTACAAATTATATAATAAAGTCACTGGCTAATGTTAAATTAAAGCATAGTTACTGCATAAAGTGATATCTGGAATGAGTTATTTGTAGTCAAAAATCATTTTACGAAATCACATACAAACGAATAATAATAATAACAAAAATTTTGTAGGGTATTATGAGATAGTCTGGAAATAAGTAATAGGGGGTTAAAAATGAAGAAAACGAACAGAATTTGACAAAAAACAAATGTAACAGTATCAAGAGAGCATGATCAAAATATAGTGTCTAGATAATCAGGCAATATACTTCAGTTGATAATTCAGATTTCCACAAATTACAAATATGAGGATCTCACTTTGCGCCACCATAATCATGCAGTATTATGAGATATTGGTATTCCGTATAATCCAACACCGACTGTTTAGGATAAAATTACTGTCTATTATTGGTCTGTTTTTTGGTGTGAATTGCCAGATAAAAAAAGTGAATTACATCATAAACTGTTAGTATTTCGGTGTACATTATACTTAATGACGTCAACTGGGAGGGGGAGGGGGAGGGACATTCTGGAGACTTTCTGGAAAATTAAGTAGTTTATGATATTACCGCATGGTAGCAGTACTTTGTCCAACAGAAAATTTTATATTCCATATTATCCGACTATTTCGTAATAACCGAAGTTCTTCCAGATAGAGGTAAACTTTGATTACATATTATTATTACTTTAATTATTATTTTATTTAATAAAATGCCTTATTTAAAGACATGAAAAATAAAATATAAAGATAAAATATTATTAAGATATTTTATTATTATTGAGATATATTATTACTATTATTATTATTATTATTATTATTATTATTATTATTATTATTATTATTATACATTTATTCGATAGGATATATTTAATTCCGTTTTGAGGAGAAATAAAATAGGCTAAATAAATAGTTTATTGTAACATATAATTCAAGAAAACTGGATGTTTTTCTTGTATTGTTTGTTTCAGAATTCAAAATTTGAAAGGAAGATGTGTAAAACGTGTTCTAAGTTTACAAAAATATATATATATATATTAAATGAGAATTTTGCTGAACTTTCTAGATAGACTCTATCAGAAGATGAACAATGGTGCTGTGTTGTTTATTGAAATATGATATTAATTCAAAATTTCGAAATAGAAATAAATTAACATCCTAAAGAACACTCTCCAAATTATCTAGCTTTCATTAAGAAAAATTACAAATGAAAAAGTTCATTATTTGTCAAAATAATTCACTTTATCAACATTTTCGGAATATACTAAGTTATATTCGTATAAAAAAATGTTTCAAAACTACTCGTTGATTTCCTTAACAACATTTAGAATTATAGTAAGCCATCATTGTTTTTAAATTTCTTTTGAAGAAACTTTATGAATTTTATCGAATAAAAAATTGTTTTTAAAATTTAAAAAATGAAATACAGATAAGACTTATTATTAAAATATATCTATTTTATTTGCGCGTTAGATGTGATAAATTTTGTTGTTACATTTACTTTGTTTTTATTTAAAAATGAAATATTGCCCTGAATTTGAAAAAATATTTTATATGCATTAAAATAAATTATGCGCTTGCTTTGATTAATATAGTAAAAATCAATTAAATTACTGAAAAATGTATTTTAATAAGAACAATAAATTTTACATATTATTTCTGGTTTTAGTAAAGATAAAATACAACACATAATGAATTTTTAAGTAATTACATTAAAACTGTTCAAAAAGCAAATGGAAAAATGCTGATTTTAAATAAAATTATTAAAAATATAACATTAATAAAGAAATTAGAACAAGACACAAGAAAAATATCATTAAAATTAACTCTGTGTCTAAGAAACAAAAATCTATATTTAACATTATTAAAATCACTAGATATGAAAATACTTTACTTGGTAACAAATAAATTTAATAAATTAACTATATAATTACGCTTACAAAATATTCTTAGTTTATTGTATAAAAATGAAAAACAGTTTTAATCTGAAATTTGAAATTAACGTTTCATAAAACCTTGTTTACATTATTTTAAACAAAATTAAATGTATTTAGTAAAGTACTTAGTAAGAAAATATTAAAAGAAAAAGTGATAAGATTGTTTTTTCTTTAAAATAACTGCATTTTAAATATACATTGCATTATTTAAAATTAAAGTTTAATATATATATATATATATATATATATATATATATTATAAATAAATGACTAGTCATTTATAAAAATTCTATTTGAGGAATTTTTTAATTTTGGAATGTAAAAATGTATAATATGTTTGAAGTATAAAATATATATTTTTTTTCTTTTTCAATTTAATTTGTGTTGTATTTCAAGATTTATGAAAAATATCAAACTGATTCAAACTATTGTTTAATTATATCAAAGCTGATTTTAATTAAGAGTTTGATAGAAAATTTAATACAAAGAATTTTTGACAATTGTAGAACATATTTAAATTATGACATTTCAAATACTAGAAATTCAGAAGTAGAAAAAAATAAAAAAATCCAAAAAACTAACTAAAGAAAAAAAAATCTCACACATACTGAAGCGCTTAAGATATGTACATACTTTATGGACTTTTTTAAACACTTTCCAACCTAGTTGAAAAGTGTTTATGACTTCAGTTTGTCTGCCGTCCGGCCGTGCTCTAACTCGTGTACATATACTCGGATTACCCTGAATTTTTATATGTTATTGTAGTCTACTACAGCATGTTCTCTATTTCAAATGAAGGGTGTAGCACGGATAGTTGTTTTACATAGACAGTCAAAATAATTCCGTTACAGTACAGTCAATGGGAAAAAATCGTTTCAAGTGCATTTTGATGATGCTCCGAAAAATGAAACATGATGAAAGTGATATATATTTATGAAGCCCAATAAAACATGCTTTTTGTAGAATATGGGGTGCAAAACATTTATTATTCATTTAAAGGGTAAAGCAAAATCAGGTGCTACACCTTGTTATATAGGGAAAAATTGTTTGCAGTGTAATTTAATTATTTTTCACTATTTCAAACATAATGAAAATTATATGCTTTACTGAGTTGTACTATAAAATGCTCGGTTAAAAGTAGGGTGTGCATTGCGTTTACCGTTCATTTCCTAGGACACACAAAAGAATTCGATTACAGTATACGTTCGATAATTACAATCTATGTGTGATAAGTGCGTTTTCAAATTTGGTTTGCGTTTTTAAGTGTAACTATTTTTTTATATTACGTGGTGTGTATAAATTCTGTTGATCATATGCAGGACTACACAAGGGAACTCATAAGTACTACGCACTATGGAAGTGAATTGATTAAGGGTAGTTTTTAATTGTATTACGCATTTTTTTACTGAACTATACTTAGTAGACTAATATAAGTTTGCGGAATATAAATAAATTCATATACAGGGCTACGCACAGAACAAAATACATTGTCGTTTAAGGCTGCTAATTGCTGGAAGTGAGTTTTAAATTGCCTTATGTGATTTTTAACTGAATTAAATTTTAGCTTAATATGTGACGTGTACAAAATGTTTAGATAATATACAGGGCTGTACAAAAGATTTCGATTGCGTTTCCACCGATTGGCAAAAATTGTTAAATGTGAATTTTCTAACTGAACTAAATTTTATCATGCTGTGTATTATATACACAAATCTACAGATCATATCAGAGCTGCACAAAATAATTCGACTCCTTTTTTTACAATGGAAGGTAATTTCGAAATCTGTATTTATCAATAAGGTATGTATTTTCTAAACTGTTTACTTACATATCATCTTTTACCTTATTTAACGGTGAATTTTCTTTACAGTTTTCTAGATATATTGGAAAGTGTTTCGTAATCTATGCTGGATGCATGATTTTCTTTCTTGTTTTTTAATAAATACGGAATTTTTATGAAAGACGTGTTTTTCTTTAAAACATGCACTACAAATATGAATCGAAATAAAATTTTAATTAACGTTTCAAATTTGGGAAATATTTAGGAAAATCTTAGTAAAAATAAACGTTTATTCAAAACATTCTACAACGAAATATAAAGAATGCATTTCACATTTTTTATGAAGCAAAAGATTTGCAATACTTCTTAAATTTACTAACATATGCCAAATTTTGTATACAAAACATGATTTTTTTATGTATATATTTTTCAATTTAAAAAACTCTTAATTTAATTAATACATATTTACCAGTAATATTTCGCTACATAACATACCAGTAGATGATCAGAACCTTGTCACAATATTTTATTTCAATATCTTAAAAACCATTTAAGAAATGAGATCTTTCGTGATTTTTAAAATCAGTCCCGGTTTATAATTTGGACCAAAAGATTGCTCCAATTATCTTAAGTAAAACATTTTTGGAATCCTAAATGTTTGAACTTTAACTAAAAATAATTTTAAAAAATCAAAATCTCTCGAAAATATAACGATTTGGAGTATGCTCATACCCTAATTAAAACATTGAAAAATTTTCAGATGCACTGTTAAATTCACAAACATGTATATTTTGTTATCAAAAAATGAGAATACTCAACAATTCAAAAAGCATAAACAGTAGCATTAGACTATTTTCATTCTAAAACACTGGAAGACGAGATTTTTTAATACCTAAAAAGAAAAAAAAAACAGAATAGCTCCATTTGTCACCGAAAGCTTGCACTGTAAAAGTCTGAAAGTTGCAGTCTGACGCTATTTATGTCATCGTGTGACAGGCGTTAAAGTAGTAACACTTATCGATTTCTTAATCCTTTTCACAGTATCTTGCAACGTATGACAGCTATTCTCTTCCCATGGTTGTCAGTTTAGCTTCATTTTGTAACAAAAAATTTCGAATTTATAACGCAAATTCCGAGTAAGAATTTTTGCGTTACTTAATAACACACATTTCATGATTACATTAAAAAAAAAAAAATCTTCTTTCGGAATTTCCAGCCTGAACGCGGAATTTCGAAAAAAATGATGTCAATACCCCAATCCATATTTTTGCCGACGAGCAACCCTATAAATTAATAGTTATAATTTTAGTTCTTTTGTGATCTGTGCTGCTCCTCAGTACAATTTTGCTGATATAGTTGAAACTCCAGTTATTGTTGGCAAATGTAATATTTCTGGCAATAAAATTTTATTTTATATTGAAATCTCAGATCTTTCTGTGCATTTCAGTAAACACCGCAGCGTGCTATTGTCCATACTTTTTGAATCATTCAATTTTCATTAAGGTAAAGCCAGGAGAGATTGCGCACATAGAGGCTCGGTAGAAAGGTGTAGAGTGCGCGTGCAGTGACTCCAGGTAGTTGTACAACAGCAGTAGTGGAATGTCTACTTGAAAGTGCACGTTGATTGTTTTGAGCGTCTAAGATAAAGCATTGCTATTTTGTTTTGTTTTCCCAAAGTAAGTGCTTGAATTTTTATAGCTGTTCATCAGAATTTCTATACAATGTCAGTAGTACAGAATATTTTTAACTTAAACGATTTCTCATAAGCTACTAATCTAGACTAACAGTGTGAATATCAACGGTTCGTTTAAGTAGCGGCTAAGTAAATATAAAAGGCAGCGCAATCTCGCCTACCGAAATTGGAGAGTTTGGGCATCTGCTACTTAGGAGAGGTGGTGCATTTTTCCATTATTTTCCATGCTAGGAGAGATTACACAGCTTATTGGTAAATTTGTATAAAAAGAAAGTAAAAATGAAAATGGACTAATTTTAAGTTAAACGTATTATCAAGTAACTTAATGTTATTTTGTATTCTTATCTGGACTTGCTTTTTCTGATTCTTTAATTTTTCTCTCTTTAATTAAAATTGTTTATTCGTTTTTAAAATTATTTCATTTTTCTGATTCTTTAATCATTATGTTGAAATATTCACTTCTAATACAATAATATTTATTCACAAAAACTTTACAACAATGTCATTTAAGTGTAATTATTATTGTTAACAGTTTAATTGTAGTTATTATTAGTAGCAATCTCTTCTAAACATCACACCAACCCTGTAAGGACAGATTGCGCAAAATAACTTTCTTGGTTTTATTACAACTGTTCTATTAAATTACAACATAACAACAAAATAGCAATGGAAGTGCATAAAAAACAAATGAAGTAAAAATTATTCATAGATAGTTTAGCAAAAAATTAATATTTAGATTTTTTATTGTTATTCTTTTGAATTGTGCGCAGACTCTCCTAGCTTTACCTTATCCAAAACCTCAACAGAAGGGAAAACGCAATAATTCAAAAAATATAAATATTAGTATTAGAAGGTTTTCACCCAAACACAGTAACAGACATGGGATTTTTTAATAGCCCCCCCCCCCAAAAAAAAAAAAACAAAAAAAAAAACAGATTTGCTCCATTTGTCATAGACAGCTAGTACTGCAGTGGTCTCGAAGTTGCAGCCTGATGCTAGTTGCGTTATTGTGTGACAGGCATTACAGTAGTAATCCTTATCGATGTTCTGCACAATATCTTGCCACGTCTGATGTTTATTCTCGCCATTGTCGCCAGATTTGCATAATTTTTATTAAGAAATTCCAAATGTATTCTAAATTCCCAAAAGCAATTTTTATTTTATTCAATAACAGACATTTCCTAATTACATAAAATAATTAATTTTATTTCAAAATTTCCGACATGAATTCGGAATTTCTGAATAAATATTCAGGCCAGTCTGATAACCCAGATCTACATTAATGACAAACCTCAAATTGAACAATTGTAATTCAGTTGTGATTTGAACTTCACCACCGAACAAAATATTTGATACAGCTGTAAATCCAGTTGTTGTTGGTAAATGTAAATTTTCTGGGAATAAAATTTTATTTTATATTGAAATCCCAGGTCTTTTTGTACATTGCAGTGAAAAGCGGAACTGCAGTTTATACTTTTCGAATTAATGAATTTTCAATTCATATGTGATTTTCAGATTATTTATTCCGACCTTAAAAGCGGCTTATATTTTTAATTAAACATTTTAAAACTTTCAATATTAAAAATGTTTAAAAATTACACACCCAGAAAAAAGTTTTGTTGAATCAACAAAAATTTGGTTGACTCAACAAAACTTTTTGTTTAAATATAGGTCAATGTAAATTTTGTTTGAATCAACAAAAAAAATTTTTTTTTGCAATTCCAAAAAATTTTTTTGTATCGTCAGCAAAAAATGTTTTGTTAATTCAAGTAAAATGGTTCAATTTTACATGAATTTTGCTAAAACAACCAAAATATACTCAACAATACATGTTTTGTAGTTTTAATCAATTCCTTTTTCTGGGTGCAATTAAATTTTTTGAATGATAATTTAAAAATAAATAAGAAATTAATAATTATGCGAGTTTTTTTTGCACTATTAAATATAACAGTCTATACTATTATTTATTTAAAACGATTTTATTTTTATCTCTGGTTCATCTTATATTACCATACTAGGGGACTATTAATTTTAATATTTATCATTAGAGAATTTAGAAAAGTATTTAATTACAAAATTTGAATCAAACATTTATTTTACAAGTTAAATTGCTGTCTTGCTACCCAGACATATGTATATTAACACATACAGACAAGTACATTTCAAATTATTCGCATTACAATATTTTTTTATAAAACATTTCTTAAAATTATTTTTTAGAAAATATATAAAACAATAAACAGACGTTATGAGATTATATAATGCTAAAGAAAAAAAAATGAATTTAATCGGCGGAGGATATAAATGAAGGAAAATATATGAAAGCGGTAGAAGTCACATTAACTCTCCTATGGGAACAAAAGAAAAAAACTATATGAAGCTGAAACTGTGTTTTTCGTGATATATTTACACAAGCGGACAATTTGTAGGTTAACTTAATTATTTTCTCGCGCAGAAAATTAATAAATTTTCTTTTACCGGACAAGCAGCCATATGAGAAATATATGTTGTTTGCTACTGCTTTTATTACACGTATCAAATCATTAATATTTTAACTAACATACTATTAAATTATATATATATATATATCACTGAACAGGAGTAACTGCAATCGTATTTACTTTTCAATTAGAGTGTAAGAAAATAGAAAGCGAATTAAAATGAAGTTTTATCTGTGCTAGACAATTAATATACTACTTACAGTGAAACAGAATATTACTTAATTGGATAAAACGCTATAAGGTTAAATACGGACGTGGTATGTGTTATAATTATTCAACATCATATATATTATAAGGCAAGAAGCTCTAAAAATGTATGCCCGTGGTAATTCCAAACAATATATCCGATAGATTTTTTGCAGTTCGCACCATCGGATAAAGAAAGTTCCCGCGGTCATTATGATGCATAATTTATCGATGTAACTATGATTTTTGATAATAAATTTTGGTATTTTATCCTTATTTTGGATGAAACGTTTGCCATTGGTATATGATTGTTATCTTGGCGACGGGATATTATTCTATCGTTTGGTTAATGGTCTTTGGGAAATGACTATATCATTTAGGGATAAAATAATACAATCACATTGAAAAATAAAATAAAATAAAATAAAAACTATTACTAATTTTGATTAAAGTACAAGGAAAAAAGTTTTAATGTTAAATAACATTATAAAACGAAAATATTTAAATTAAATGTAAAAAAAAAAAAAAGTTGTGTACGGCCTAAAAGAAATATTCAATGTCTGAAGTAGCCATTAAAACGATATTTGGCTATTTATCTATTTGTTGCCAATATTTGGCGCCTGGAGAAGAAAGAAAATTACTTTAAACAATTACTATAATATATATGATTCGTAAAACTCGCAGCAGACGATTTTTTGATGTATTGTAAATTTTATATCTCATTTACAGACGATTTTTGAGACGATTTTTGCATTTCCAGTTTTTTATGTATGACGTCGACGGTGTTTTTACTTGAAAAACAATTTCAAGTGTAATCTGTATTTTTTTATTTGTGCAAATTAAATATGATTTAAGATGATTTAATATAATTTAATATGATTTAATATGAATAAGTACATTTCCAGAATTTCACAAATATCTCGTGAAATTTTGGCATAAAAATCTACACATTCTTAATTACTTTTTAAATGCGAATGTATTACTAATATCTTAACATATGTTTTAAAATTTATCGTCTCGGAGCTATTCTGAGTACATGCTGTACTTAAAAAACAACATTTAATGTGCCACTTAATATGAAACAGTTTAATAACATTTAATTTAAATATTCAAACATGTTAATGGAATTTTTAAATTGACAGTTATTTTAATAAAAATCATCCGTGTTAATAATAGATGTTTTAAAAGAGACGTTACATATCTGTCATACTTCTTAGCCGGATAAATGGTTTGCGATCATAGTATTATATATATATATATATATATATATATATATATATATATATATATATATATATATATATATATATATATATATATATAAAATCCTAATGAAACGAATTTGTGAAACGATTTTATGAAACGAATTTATGAAACGATTTTATGAAACGACTGATTAAACGACTGATTATGTTTCAGGGCTATTTTTAATAAAATATTAAACGCTTGATGGTGAAATTAATACCAATTGTCCATAAAAATCCGCGGATGTCAAAACTGGTAATAGAATTTTGGAATTGGAATTAGTTTTCGAGATATTAATTTTTTTCTAATTTTAATGACTATTCTGTAATGATGGCAACTAATTACTCAGTTTTTTTGTGACAAAAAAGGGAAAAAATTTAAAAGGATCCCGATAGGGATTATTGATTTCTTTTTATTCGTCATTTTCAAATTGAAATTGAATTTATCTTTTATTTCAATCGGTAATGAAGACAAGATTGTGATTAAATTATGTTTTTCAGGAAAATTTGAAAAAAAAAATCACAATTCTATCGTCAGGATTCAATCGTCTGTCAGCATTTAATTTAATTTATTAACTGAAAATATTTTGAATAAATTCGTCCAAATGACGTCATTTATGTAAACGCAAAAGAAAGGGGGGGAAGGAATTAATAGTAATTATTATTTATTGATATCATTTTGTTATTTTTTTGTAAAATTTAATTAAACGAATTTATAAAATCACTAATTCGGATATTTGAAACGAATATATAAAATCACTAATTCGGATATTTGAAACGAATATATAAAATAATTATTGCCCAACTGAACGGAAGGAGAATAAAATATCCTGCTTGGTTTTCTTTCCAATTTTAATGAGAATATGACATCAATTATGGTAAAATTACATTTACTCCTTTCTCTCTTATTGTCAGCAAGGAAAAAAATGCTCCCTATATATTAGAGAAATGCTATTAAAGTTTAAAACAAATGAATATTTCAGTATCATTACTATTTTAATAATGTATTATATGTTTACACATAAATAACAAAGAAGAAAAACTACAAATAATTAAATTACTATACTCGAAACACACTTAAGGTGTAAGTTACGTTATATATTAAAATGATTTTTGTTTCTTTTCCAATTTAGGGGCCTTCGCGAGATACAGAAAGTGACCTTGGCGATGAATTGAAATTCGGCAACATGTTTTCTAACAATCTATTCGCTTTTTGATATACACAAGCAATTATTTCGATATTTATACAATTCATTTAATATAAAGAAGACATTTATCTATTTTTATGTACAAAAAGAGGTAAATTGAAAGACAATTATAAATAAATTGTATATATACCTAAAAATACATGTATAAACAAGCATAAAAGTTCGGTGCTTTTCCAGTATATGGGGCCTTGACGAAACAGAGAAATTAGCCTTGGCGGAAAAGGAAATTTGGCAACATACTTTTTGTCAACCTATTCACTTTGTGTATACAGAAGCATTTTTTCAATATTTATACAATTTGTTTAGCGTAAAATGTCATTTATCCTATTTTATATATAAACAGAAGTAATTTGTATAGAAAAAACAATAATATACGCATAATTAAAATACGCATTTAAACAAAAAAATCGTCGAATTTGTTTCCATGGCTGATGTCTTTTGGCACCAAATCTCACTTTCTGATGCCCGAATTGCGCCAAGCTTTTTAAAAAAGCGTCAAGACCCCTATAATAGAAAACCACCAAAAGTTCATTGGGTTTGTTTTCACAACTTTTGGCAACAAATCTATGTATATTAACGAATCTATCAAGTTTTGAAGCTCGAATTACGCAAAACCTAAAAGCAAAGGATCCTATACTGGAAAAGTACCCGATTTTCTTATGGGCAATATTCAAGTGACATAACATGGTGTAAAATTATCGCGGATAGCAAATTTGTTTAAATATCTCATCAATTGATGCCGAATAAATGCAGGCATGCATGCACAAAATATTTAATTAATTTTGTATGATAAATAATTATTAGAAAATTCGTATATACATATTAATTAAAATAAATAACTTACATATTTAAAATAACATGAAAATATGCATGATGGTGCACTAAAAGAGAGAAAATTAAAACCTGTTACTGAAAATGTCTATAACATAGTACTTTTCAATACCGTGGTTCTTAATGTTATTCACAAGCAGATGGAATTTTTCTCATCCTTAAACGCAAAGGAAGAATAGAATACAGATCGTTGTTATAAAAGTCAGAGAGGTAGCCACAATTTAAACCTAATCATTTTATACAAGCTGGTTTTCAAGTTTTAATTGATTTTACTCATCAATCCCGTAAACAGTCGTCAGTTGCCGCAACAGCTGTGTATGAGGCCATGATAATCAAAAAATGCCCCATTAAAATGTTAAAAGCATGGCAACCCAATTACAGATTTACCAATATTTCTCAAACAAAGCACGCTGTCATGTTTTTAGAGGCCTCGAAATCTGAGCGGGGGTTGGCGAGCGTAGCTCGCAGGTGGGTAGTCCCCCTAGTATATATATAATATTTATTTGAATACGAAATGCAAGTCGACGAAAATATGTGCAGCTGGTTATTTTATCAGTGCATTTCAGTATATATCAGTATTATTTATGGATTTGTGTTGCACAAAAATACCTGGTTCTAGCTATCTTAATCCACCTTGAACTTTTCACGAAGATCATACTTTTCGTTCATAATTTTCATTTTACGCCACAGAAATATTCAACCGAACTAGGCATTAAGACATAAACAATAGAGAGTCTCGACAGATTTCCTATTTATTTAGTAACAAAGTATTATGTTTGGCATGAAAAGGATAAATTCCTTAAAACTATTACTTTTAATAAAACAAATACAATCTTGAGCATTTTAAAACATAAAGGTAAACTAGCTGTTACCCGTGACTTCGTTTACGTAACATTAAAAGAATAATAAATGCATTAATTAAGTAAAACAATTCACTCCTGATATTTAAAAACGTAAATAAATAACCAACTTTTATCACTTTTACTTACCCATCATACGTAGTATAGGGTAAGTCTTGCAATTGTTTTAAAAATCGAAAAAAAAAATTGATGTATTTACACGTTTCAGACACTGGAGATTCCGAAAAACGTATTTTTAGAAAAAAAAATTGTGTCTCTGTGTGTGTGTCTGTAAACGCTCTATCTCCGAACAAATTGAGATAGAGACTTAAAATTTGGTATGCATTTAGAATGTAATAATGGGAAGAAACTTATTGAATTTCAGTAACCTCGATTATCCGGAACTATTTTTTTCAGACTATAACCCAGGAAATATTTGCTCTGGTAAAAGGTATATAAAAATTATCGAAATTGTTTATTGTAAGGAGTGAATATAAGAGACAATAAAAAAAGATAATTTTTTTTAGAAAGAATGAAGTCGATCGAATAATAAGTTGCCGAGATATTTGGAATCCTATTTACCACACTTTTCGATTTTTCGTGACCCTGTATTTTATTCAAATTGCAATTTAAAGATATATTCTAATTGGAAATGAGAAGGTTAATCCGACGCAGTAAACTGTTAGTTAAAAATATTAATATTTTTGGAGTTATGGGGATGTTTCTTTTGCGCAATTCAGTAATGGAGCATTTAAAGTTTATGACGTCATCAAGCCACGATTTTATTCGAATTGCAATGCATTTTATAAATATTTTACACATGTTTTATTATTATATTTTATATTATGCTTATCCATGATGGGTAAGTATTATGGTGGCCCCCAACGACTAGTTTACAATAGGGCAATAGGACGTGTTGTTTACATTTTCTTAACTTGCCAAGCTTCTGAGAGATATGCTATTTTTCACGTCGAGCGAACTTCAGACGACGATTGTTGATTTATTTATTGTTGATTATTGAACTATCTTGAAATCATGCAGTGTTTTTCTAAGCGCTTTTGAAAATAAATTTAAGACATACTGTACAATATTATACGCTCAATGGACGAAGGTTTAAATTAATTGTGTTCACAAGGTAATTTTTCAGTTAATTATTTAAAATTTTATAATGCTGAAATGATATATGCCGATTGGTAGCACCAACTAAAAATATATTTAATTGTGTTTTCAACTAAGTTTTCAATAGCCTTTTTTTACATTAAAATAATTATAAATTTCATATGTTAAAATGATTTATGATAATACTCATTCTGGCTACAGTTGCTAAAAAAAGCGACGAGCCAGCAAAGCGAGCAGGGACCGCGTAGCGTTCACAATGTCAATCTCGTCGCAATTCACGGGGGTTGGGGAGCGTCAGCGATTTGGGGGTAGAACCCCCTAGTTTGAATAAAATAAACAAAATACAGCCTATGTGCATTTCTAGGGTATAATCCATCTATATGGAAAGACACAACGCCATTAAATCCCCCATTTTGACGCTGGCTTCAGCAAAACATTCACACACACAATCGGAATTATAATATTATTAGGATGAATATTTATTTATTAGCACTGAACATTGAGATTAGGAGACTTTTTTATACAAGTAATTATATATACATACAATTAACAAACATAAATGTTGGCATGTATTGTTTCGGTGTTGGTTATTGATTGAAAAAATCATATTCAATATGAATATTTTTTTAATTAGTGCGCACAGAAAATAAGAAAATACTTTCATTATAAATGGCTCTATCAAATGCAGACACGAATTTATATTATTTTAATCAAAAATAAAAAAAAAACATAAACATTCTAATATACATTGAAATTATTTTTTAAGTTCTTGACAAAATTTCAAATCATTTGTGAATTATTCAATTACAGAATCTGTAGTACAGAGAAAACTGATTCCATATATTTAAACTTGAAAATTTCTGGTTGTCAAACTCTTCAGATTGTTGAAGAGTTGCAATTTAATTAAAAGAACAAAATCAGAAATAAGGCTGTCATCCATGATCGAATGAGTTGATTTTAATCCAATACTTTGTTTACGCATCCAATTTCTCTAATAATGATCCGCAGTTTTGACAGAGTTTATAGTTTTGTTTGTGTCATACTTCACTGCGTTGAATTTATTCAGAAGACTAAACATTTCAATATGACTATGAAATTATAGAACATCGATATATTTGGAAAATGCTATACATGGAATCAGCTAAATATTTTCTTTTTCTTAGGAAAAAAGGTTTTATTGATACAGATTTAATTTTATATTTTATGAAAAATATTATTTTAAATGGCTTGAAAGGATAAACAGTCCCAACAGTAAGGGTTGATAGTTCGCAATAGACAAAAATGCTTTTGCTTTTAAAAAGACTAAATTTGTTCTATTTGTGATATGAGAATATAATGGGAAAGTTGTTAGGGCATTGTAATTCAGTCAATGACTCCTAAGGCAGCCATATTTCAAATTATACATTCTGCAGTTTTCGTGTTGTCATTAAATTTTACAGAAAGCAGAGGAAGTTTGCTAAAAATGACATTCACAATGTTCATTATTGTTAAAGTTATAAATTAAAATACAGATTTAACTTAGAATGAAATAAAAACATTATTTTTCATTAAAGAAAACATTTACAAGCCTAGGTACCTAAACAAACATTGTTTGTCTTGCATATATATATATATATATATATATATATATATAGACTGGTCATAAAAAACTTTCCCGATATATGAACCTCTAGCGAACTAACCGCTCATTCAATGGAAATAAAATTTCAGATATCGTTATTTGCAGGTATGTGCTCGAGACAGCTCTCACGGTTACGGTTAAAGTAAATGAAATATAATTTTTTGAAAGGCAACACCAACATTTTTATCCCACAGATTCATCGGCGCATTCCAAAACCATAAATGTGTTGAAACGATACACGTATGATGGAAATTGCCGGCGTAAAACATTTGCAAAGAATAATACTTTAAAGGACGAATGACAACACAAGAGAGAAGAGGGTCAAAACCTTCTATTGAAATTAGAAGTTTTCAACACGCCCACCTTAGAACACGAACACAGTGCAAGCAGGAGTTTGTAAACAACAATGACGATCGCAGGAGGAATCCATATAACTTCACGTTTTCTGGCATCTTCCAATTCTGAGAAATCTCTTGGATTTGATGTATGCACCTTCGATTACAGATAGCCGCAGAACCAGAAATCCATCGGAGTTAGGTCGGGGAATCGCTGTGGCTTAGAAACAGTAAAGTAACTGTAGATTGACTCTATCCCAAAAGTGCTGTTGCAGCACTTGTCCAACACATGTCGCAACGTGTGTAGGAGCACCATCTCGCATCCATACAATGTCATTAACGACATTTCGCCAATGTATTTCTGGATTTGCGTACTTCTGCAACATTTTTGTATACCGAGCACGTTTTCATGACTGGGACGTGACCTGTTCTAAGAAGTATGAGCCGAGAACGAATGTGCTTGCGATGCCCTATCACACAATCACTTTAGCTTGGTGTAAATTCATTCGCGCCTCGTTGTTTCCCCGTATGTGTCATTTTGTTGGTACGTTCGAATACCTGATTGATTGAAGAATCTTCCCACATTGCTTAATAAAGGTTTTCCACACGGAAATCTTCGCACATGGTGCTCTGTGATTTGTGCTTCTCTATCTATAACTGTGAATTATGCAAAGTGCGTCAATGCTTCTTCTTTCTGTGTTTTCATTGGTCCTTTACGATGCTCTTCTTTGCAAATGTTTTAGTCCGCCAATTTTCATCAGACGTGTATCTTTCCAACGCCAGTTATGTTTTTTTCAATGCGCTGATGAATTTACGCAAGAAAATCGTCGGTGTTGCAATTCGAAAATTACAAAAAAAAATTACTGTAACAGGAAAGGTGAGAGCTCTATTATTTTAAATCATCACGATCTCGAGCGCATATCTATAAATAACACTATCTGAAATTTCCTTTCCATTGGTTGAGCGGTTAGGCTGCTAGTGGTTCATATATCAGGAACGATTTTTAACACTGTCCTGTATATAAATTTTTACCTCAAAAATTTGGGACTGTCTTTTTTGTTATATATGTACACATATTATCTAAAATTTCATAACATAACAGAAAATATTAGAGAAAATGCTAATTCTATAAACATAAATTAACTATACAAAATAATCATATTATTTTGTTAAATTAGAAATCTTACCTTTGATCTGTGTTGTCAATTTCCCTATTTACATATTATAAAAGTGGATTAAAAAAAATTACCATATTTCCTTAAAGGAAATAAAAAATCATAATTATGTATCCTTCTTTTTAATAAGAATAAAATAAAATTGTACTGATATTTTTTCTAATTTCTAATAAGTAATCTAAAAGATAATTAAATTTTTATATTCACTGTTTGTATTATATTTTTGAAGAATTTTAATTACTGTAAAATCCATTAAACTCGCTATTCTACGAAATATAGTAAGATAACACATTCAATTTTAAACTAATTTGAATTCCATTACTTACTTCACATAAGTGTTCCAAAAATTTCCTATCCACGATTCCGAAAGACAAAGAAAATTGAAACGGAAACGGTAAAAGATTATATACGTAACTCAATATTAAGAATCGATATAAATACGTGACTGGAATATTGAGAATGGGATAAGAGACAACTTTTATTTGCATTAAAAATGCAAATAAAGGTTTAGTTTAATGTTTGTAAAGCAATGGTCTAAATAAAGATGAAAACAACAAGCTTTACGCAGTTAAAAAAGTCAGCAAAACTCCTTTAAAAAACTTTAAGGTAAACTGAAGGTATTTCTGACAAAGATACCTTAATTTTTCAATTAGCAAAAAAAAACCTGCATTTTAGTTTTAAACAAGTAACCTGCATTTCCCTTTCACTTTTTTTGTCCAAAATACCTACAGTTTTCCTGCACGTAAAAAAACAACATCAGCACTGAATATTTTTGACCGAAATACCTGAATTTCCCCTTCACTCTTTTGTCCAAAATATCTTTAGTTTTCATTTACGCAAAAACCCGTATTAGCACTGAATATTTTTGTCCGACATACCTGCGTTTTTCTTGGTAAAAAATCTGAATCTACACTGAACGTTTTTTTTTTCTTTTTTTCCAAAATAGCTTTTTGCAAAAAAGGTTTCTGCTGACATTTTGACTGCGTAAGCATAAGAACTAGTGCTGTTAGGTTACGCTTGTTATATAATGACAATAGAAGCATTTTTAAATATATTTTTGTTAGTATACGGACAGTAGCTAATGGTCGATAAGCAGAGTACTTTTTGATTTTGTTGGAGATATATTTGGTGTGATAAGGCCACTTTCCATTCCTGAACTGGTTCCAAAAATGAATAATAAAGAAAAAATATATATACAATCAAAATCAAAAAAGAAATCAGTTAGAGATTATTTCATGTATCATGAAAGATTTTTTTTTATTATTATATTGGAATGCGAACGATAAATTTGAAACAAAAGCCGCTGCCATTGGTTTAACATTACATTGCTAGTGTCATTGCGTGACACACACAATCTAATGTTAATCCAATGCAATCACTCTAATAAATTTATTATTTTCATTTTTTTTTCGTGTAATTATGTGTAGGATATCTAATATAAATGTCTCTAACAGGGTATCTTCAAATTTTTTGTTTTTGCAATTATTTATTTTCATTCTGTGATGATTGAATATTTCTATTTTTTAAGCTGGGATTTATTTTGAAAATATATATATATATCATGACAATTTTGCTGCAGAAATAAATCGAGATAGAACGATCTATATAGGAGTTGTAAATAAAAAACCCGATCCAATCTGTTCTGAAATAAATATCAAGTCTCGTAAAGATGATTATGCTCCCATGGGGCATCATTTGATGTAAATGCAATTTAGTGATAATAAATGGAACGTTCATTTAAGTGTTTTCTTAAATATGATGTTATGATCCTTTCAAATTCATATATTATAAAGGACATTTCTAATACATGACCTTAAATCACCGGGCACTTTCGATTTTAAACGTTTTCTTAATACCTCGGAAATTTTTGGACGCATTTTTGGAGCATCAGAAACATAAAGAACATGTTTGGTGTCATATTTTTCATAAAAGATTTCGTTACGAGAGTCATTAAGGGAGAAACAAAAATGGTTAAAAAAATTATATTTGGAATCACAAAATGCACTTTATTTTATGTCCAACTTAAAAATACTTGTTACATGCATAATTTTATTTAGCATAAATGCTTAATTTTTACTTACCTATTTTTGACTGTAAGCCAGTTAGGTACACTTTTCTAAAAAAGTATTCCTGACAACTTCTTTAAATTTTACATACCGGTTAAAATTATATAATATAATAATAACAAGAAACATTTTTTCATTTTTCTCAAAATGAAATGTAATTAACAGATGATAACTGAAACATTTGTATAATCACACAATTTATTTTAACTTTTTCCTCTTTGACTCTTAACGTTCTATTCATAATTATAGATATGTTTGTAAAATAAAAAAAAAATGAATTGTTATTTTTCTTTGATATTTTATGTATTGCTACGCACTGTTAAAATTTGCAGCAAACTGTCCAGTCATTTGACCATTTTTACAGAAAACTGTTACATAATCGTAATTTATGTCTATTATGACCCTATGTTATTCCCTATATTATGGTTATAATAGAGTTAAATGACGGTTATGTAACCGTTTCTATAAAAATGGTCAAATGACTGCACAGTTTGCTGCAAATGTTGTTTGTGACACAAACCGCCATTAGGAAGGGATAAATTAAATGTGAAATTCGCAGTTTAATTCTCAAATTACATAAATTGAAATACGAATTAAAAATTAATATTATTCATACATTTAAGAGTTTAACGATATTAATCATTTATGCAAATTATCTTCTTTTCTAATGTTTTTGTAAAATGCACTATCTATACCTTATTGCATGAAAAATACAAAATGGAGTTAAGTTACATGTAACAACAGTTAAACTCGGGCAGTGAAATTCGATTGACTATAATAAATTTTAGAAGATATACGCTTGAGAACCTGCCACTACTTCTTCGAAGCTATCCGAGCATGTATTGCAAAATTCTGCAGTACTATAGTAGGGACCATAGCCATAGTAGGGACAAAAACTGCCAGCTTGAATATGCTCCTTGTGCGTTTGTCGCTATTCTTTAATACAGTTAATATTTTACAGTATCCTATATTTCTATACGCTGAAACAGTCTGAAATATCATACAAAGTTTTAAGCGATAATATGATATTTCGGTATGACTATTGTATTGTTGATGTATTTTAGATAGTCATTTTACCCCTTTCAACAAAGTTTTATAAAATTCAATAGATTTATCTTAATATAATTTAATTAAACATGAATAGAAAATATTATGTTCTCCAGTCCACTTTTGCATAGAAAATAAAATTAAAATTAAAATTAATTTCGAAAATAAATATATTAATATATAAAAATGGAAAATGGATATACTTTTCTAATTAAATCCTTACTTAAATTCTTTAACACAATTTTCATGTCTATTTTAATTCGTAAAAAGAAAATAAAAATTATTTGCTTTCAAAAGGTATGTGTTAATGCAGTTTTACAATCACCTTGGCATTTAATTTTAATAATCTATTGTCTAATTTTCTAGGAGAGTTGTTACAAAACCATTTCCATTGGAAGACGTGTACTCTGTGTAGAAGCAGTAATTATAGAATAACAGCACTCTGACAGTCTATTAATTTAAGGAAATACATTTAATAGAAATAAGCAATGTAATGTTCTATACAAAATTATTTTAGAAGATTAACATTTCAGATATATAAATGTATTTTTGCTAAAACTGATATCCATATTAATATTTATTAAATTTATATATATCGTAACATTTTAGCGTTTTTATAAATGGAAAATACTGACAATATAAATCTCAATGAATAATCTATCAAACAATTCATTTTTGCTCACTATCTGCCAAATATTTTGAGAAGTTTCATTAATATCAAATTTATCGAACATCCCCTTTCCATGAAATATAGCAAGAATTTCCATTCAATATTTAAGTCATTTGAATTCCATTACTTACTTCCCATAAGTAATCGATGGATCCAGAAGGAGACATCGAATTTTAAAAGGAAAACGATAAAAGCTTCTTATAAATACGTGACTCAAATACGACAATTGAATAAGAAACATAATTTATTTCCATTAAGGAATTAAATGAAAATATTTTTTTATAGTAAGTTCCCAATGAGAAAAGAAAAACTTAAAATTGTTCATGTTAAAATTTAACCAATTTACCCAAAATATTAATATGTTAATATGTACTTATTAATTATAATATCAAAACTCGCACATTTAGAAGCGTGATCCCACCAGTGGCTGAAAGATTTTGCCCTAAAAGCTGGCAGACGGGAGGTGTTGGGTTCAAACATCCCGTCTGAGTTCGCGCCTGTCGACCTCATCGTTCGGAGTTTTTCATGGTTTTCTTCGATCCTTGCTCAACTTGCCTAAAACAGTTAGGCTCCCTTAGAAATTCCCCAAATGAGGGCATTCCCCACAACGGCCTATATCCCGTAACAAAAACACTAAACACCTTAAGAGGCAGAGAAGTATAGGAGAAATTTAAAGCAATATGACACTATTAAAGAACTGAAAATGGTCAATTAAAAGCATTGCATTACTTTCTGCAATAATATTTCAAAGTTTAATTTATTCAATAGAAACATGATTATTTAAAGTTATACTAAACCAAGGAACTGTTATTAATAAATAACATAAGATAAAAGTCTTAAATGATGTGTTTTTCTTTTTATTGTGCATAAAATTTGAAACATTGTATAGTTTTAGCGTTTTTATTAAAGTTATGATATGGTACCCATTTATTCGTTTTGATGTGATTTATTTCATTAATCTCGCAGTATCAAATTAGTGATTAAAACTTTTTTCGTTTAATTTTATATTGTTATTTAATAAACGATATTTTCTGGCTGTCCCTAAACTTTTGAGACAGAGTGTACATATTGCATACACATTAAATCAATTACAAACTTTTTCTTCCCTATTATCAAAAATATATATTATAATCTGGGCAAAATTAAACAAAAATATTAAAATAAATAAAATTCAGGTCATACTTCACATTTCCATCCACAGATATCCTACGTAATCTGGATAAGTGTTTATGTATTGTTAGAAATAAACCCACTTCGTCATATATATCTTTTTGAAATAATTGAATACTTAATATTACTTAAACTATTCGAATCATTCCCTTAAAATATAACATGCTTTAATACATACAATGGACACAAACGCATATATACAGGGTGATTATAAAAAAACTATTCGATATATGAGCCCCTAACTGTCATACCGTTCACAGAAACTTAATGAAATTCTGGCTTAAATTATTTTGAGGTATGCGCTCAAGAATCATGTGAAAAACAACAGTTAAATTTTAACAGTTACGGTTACAGTGACAAAATTTCGAAAATTTCAAATGGCAACACCTACTTTCTTTTTATTGGAATGTGATCTTCATAGTGAAAAACCATAAAAAGCGTTGGAACGGTACCTGTAGCACGAAAATCGCCGGCGCTAGACGGACTAAGAAGAAAAGTGAAAATAACCAATACAGGACAGAGAAGCAATAGAAAGTAAAACATTTCATTGTTCAGTGCTATCCACCATCTGTCGCATGTAAATTGTCGTCGTGTGTGAAATGGAAAATGTATGAAACACAGTAAAATGTTTTGTTTTCTGTTGTTTATGTGAAACAAAATAGAACGAATGTTGCATTATATTTTCTTCTGACAAATAATTTCTTTCTAACATTGTGTTGCCACTAGTCATTTGGTGGTTTGTATTCTACCAACCCGAACAGTGCGGTTGCATTGATTTAAGTTGCATCGCTCAGAATTAAAAATGTTTCGTAAAAATTATAATGTTTGTAAGAGTTGTGTTTTTTAAAAGAAAAACGCTGAGTCCACGATTCCTCTTTTACCACATGAAAGCAGTATTTTAAGGAATTATCTATTTGAGATTTACTCTGAATTTTTTTTAATCAGTTTTATCGAAGAAAGAATTAGCTTTTGATATTAAGATTTTTACCTGTAGTTTTTACATTAGGAAATATGTGAGGTATTGAAGTTAGAAATTATTTTCCATTTTCTTTCGTTTTGATGTATTGCCAAGTGAGTAATGCAAATTTCAGCTTTTAAAAGGAAATGGGAGATAATATTTCTTACAGGAAAAAAGTATTTCACATATATATCTGGACTTTTTAGGTATATTGTGCAAAAACGTATGTCCTTTTATTTTATTTATTTATTAGATTCTAAACTTAAACGTAAATCATTACTTTTGACAGAGCAATTATTAAAATTTATCCTTTGGCAATTAGCATTTATCTAATAAATCATTATTTAATTATTAAAATACATTTACAAACAATATATTAACAAAAAATGTACAATTAAAATGAATCTACTAAAACACCTAACCAATGTCTATTTCAAGAAATCCAATAACCAATTCAATTCAAATCCATTTTATACCATGATATGTCAAAATAATATCCAGAAAGGTGTTAAAAATTAGCAGTTTATACTCATGTATTAGAAATAAAAAAAGTTTCTATATTATATTTTTTTAGTTAAATATATGTCATATAATGGTAGAATTTGCTTATTCAGCAATTTACAATCATTTTATTTTATTAGTATATAGGGAGAGTACTAAATGATACTTATGCAGGAAATCAACTAAACGAGATTCCTTTCAAAGATTGATCATATTAAACAGATATCGCAAGGAATTATCTTTTTCAGATTATTTAGGTTAAAAATTTATCAGTTTTATCGAGGAAAGAATAATTTTAGATATGAAAGTAATTTTACCCTTTATTTATTTATTAATTTTTGACATTAAAGAATAAAGGAAGACATTAAAGTTTTTAGTTTTTACACTTTTCTGTTATTTTGATGCATTATCGAATGTATAATAGAAATTTCTGCATTTAAAAGAAATTGAATTACAAAATTACTAGGAAAAAACTTTTAAAAAAATTATTTATATTTGTCTAGAATTAAAAAAACGCTTGCTACGGGTTATACTATTTAATTTATTTATTTATTTTTATTTTTATTTTTTTTTTTTACAAAAAAATCTAGTGTATCACTTGTGATTGAAGTAAACAGTGTTTTATAAACAATGTGTAAAAGGCATATTTTCTCTATATCAGAAATTAAACAAAAAACTCTATTTTGCTGCATATTACGTGGCCTACTTTAAAAATAAAAGGTACAAATGATAAAAATCGCTTCTTTCACAAAATTCGTTAAAAAATTTTTAAATCAATATTTTGGGAAATAAACAATTACAAATAATAAACTCTGAAGTACACCACTCTATTTTTGAATACGTAAACCCCTTCGCAACGAGATTCCTTTACGTACTTTTAAAAACTGTGTGACCTGTATTTCAAATGGTAATTAAATCGAATAAATTCAGTAGCAATATAAAACATTTTTTTCTATTAAAAACCTCTGATACTAATAATTAAGGATTGTAAGCATTGTACTTGTCATGTATACGCGAATCGTCGCAAAGGTCACCTTGGGATTATCACAAGTGATAATCACTTGTTCCCCAAGATAAAGGAACATTTGGGTGTCCAACGCTTCGGGAGCGACGATGGCGTCAAAGAAAAGGTGAAACGCTTCCTCAGCGGGTTCGCGGCGGAGTTCTGCGACATTGGATATAGAAATTGGAGCACCGACTACAAAAATGCGTAGAGAATAATGGCAATTATGTAGAAAAATAGAAAAAACTTTCTTCTTTCCAACGATGTAAATTTCTATGAGAATAAACAATGTTGTCTATTTTTAATTGGATGGGAACCTCATTTCTGGTCGACCCTCGTAGGTCTGAGTGCTGACACAAAAACGACGGCTGCCGTAGGCGGATTTTCTTAAATGTTTGGAAAGGCCCATGAATTTACACACCAGTAATTTCTAAAAGTTGTTTCTTTTTTTGTGTGTATTTGGTCTCACAAAAATAAAGGTAAGAAAAATTCTATAAAATTATTGGTGTTCAAATTCCAGAGACAGAATCCTTACTACAACAGCCGCCATTTTTCTGTCAGCAGATAGGCATAGTATGCAGGGGCCGGCGGCGAAGACGTTTAAAGACGTTTCGTAATTTTAGCTTTTTTTTATCAGATTTCGTCGGAAGAATTTATGTCTGTCGAATAGGCAAAAGGATTATATTGATATTGACAAGATTTTACATGTGGTTTCTTACATTGAATAAGGTTTAAAAGTTAAAACTGATTTTCTAATTTCTTCATTATGATGCATTATCGAATGTGTATCACAATTAATAAAAGAAATACCTAATTCAAACGGCAAATTAAATTTCAAGCCTAAATTAATGTATATTCTTTTATAAAATAACTTTTTAATTTGTCTGTTATTTTTAAAATTAATCAATTAAAACTTGCAACTGCTATATAAAATATAATTAGAAAATATTTGTTTAAAAAAATGCGATTCCTAAATCATAACAAGAAATTTTACTCCAGTACCTGTTTCATTTTCCTTCATTGTGATGCATTATCGAATGTATATGACAAATATGTCATTATTAAAGAAATTGGACCATTCTTAATAAAAGTAAATACATAATTCAAATGGCAAATTAGACTGCAAGCCTAAATTAAAATATATTCTTTTATAAAATATTTTTTAATGTGTCTGTTATTTATTAAAATTAATCGTTTAAAACGTACAACTGCTATATAAAATATAATTAGAAATTATTTGTTTAAAAAAAATGCGATTCCTAAATTACAACGAAACATTTTACGTCAGTACCTGTTTCATTTTCTTTCATTGTGATGCATTATCGAATGTATAACAAATATCTCATTATTAAAGAAATTGGATCCTTCTTAATAAAACAAAATACCTAATTCAAATGGCAAATTAGACAACAAGCCTAAATTAAAGTATTATTATTTCATAAAATCATTTTTAATGCGTCTTCTATTTACTAAAATTAATCAATTAAAACATACAACTGCTGTATAAAGTACAAGTAGAAAATTTTTGATTTACAAAAAATGCGATTCCTAAATCACAACAAAATAATGTACTTCAGTGCCTATTTTAATGTCTTTCATTATGATGCGTTATCGAATATGTATGACAAATATCTGTTTTAAAGAAACTAGGACATCTAACCCGGGCTTCCGGGATAGAGAATATAGGTGAAAACCATTTATTTTTTTGTTATTGAAAACTTTAATAGATTTTTGACATTTAATAATTTTTTTTAGATTGTCCCCAAACAACAGCAAAGGGCATTGTTATATGAAATATGTCAATTATATATTTAAATTAAATTTTGAAAATTATTAAAAGCCGTAATTTCGTATTGACCTCGTGCCAGAAATTAATAGCCTAAGAAATCGCTAAAAATTTCGTTATCTACAGGAGTTTTTTTTAAATTATTATTCTGATAATTTCGGTGGTTTTAAGCGCTTATTTCAATTAACTGTCTCTTAAATTTGTGTTTTATTTAAACTATTTTATTTATTGCTTAATGGAGTTTTCATTTCATTATTGAATATTAGATGGAAACAAATGATGAACTTTTTATATTGTTTAAAGTGCAAACTGTTTAATATTTTGTAATCGTCTGCAAGCGATAGACATAAAAACAAAAATAACAACAAAAAACACGCTTGAATTTTAATTTAAATGCTATAAATAAATAAATTGCGATACAGTTTTCAAACAAATTGCATTTAAAAGTAGTAGATTTTTTCCCCTATATAATGCTGTAAAAATTAAAAATATGCGATGTTTAGAAATTAAAAAAATTGCAGTAGCAAAAATCGCAAAACCCAAATTTCATCGTCAAGTGTTGCCATTTGCAAAATGACGTCAGCGTTACGCACGGACACGTTTGTCCTTTATAATATAGATTGGATCATTTTTAATGTAAAAAAAAAAAAAAAAAAACTATTTCAAATTGCAAATTAGACTGTGGTCTTAAATTAATGTATATTCTTATATATATATTTTTTTTTAAATGCGTCTGATATTTATTAAAATTAATCAATTAAAGCATACAATTGCTAAATAAAATATATTATGAAAATATTTATTTAAAAAAAATGTGATTCCGAAATCACAACGAAAAATTCTATTCCAGTACCTAAATCCCTTAATATCCAACTCTTATAGCAATGTGTCCAAAAAGTGGCTGAGAAGAAAATAGTACCTCGTTCACCATATATCAACTATAAAACATCTTCGTTTTACTAATATTTCTCCTCCTATGTTTTTTTTTTCATTTAATTAGTAATAAAGTTTAAAAATGGCAAAAATATATCTCTTTGAATAAGTTAACTCGTTTGTATTACAATTTTTAGGACATAGTCAGTAATACTAGCAGAAAAAATCGATTTATAACTACATATTTCTTATAATGACCACATTAAAGAAGTATCGTAAGGAAATATCTGTTTCATTTTTTCCGGAAGAAAAGTTATCAATTTTATCAGAGAAAGAATTGTTTTTTTATATTAAAAAAGATTATTATCTGTGGTTTCTGACTTTGAAAAATTGTAAGGTATAGAAATTAGAACTCCTTTTTCATTTTCTTTCGGTATGATGCTTTATCGAATGCGCGTTAAAAATTTGTGCTTTTCAAAGAAATTAGAAAGTAAGGTATATACGTATATATATATATATATATATATATATATATATATACAGGGTCGGTCAAAAGAAATCATACACAGGTTTTGGTCAATAACTTTATTTGTACTCGGTTTATATTAAAAATTTTAATGTCAAAATGAAGCTTGGAATATGCATAACATTATAAAAATGGTCCCATATCATCGCTTCACATGTCAACAATCATTTCAAGCCATCTCTTTAAACCTGTAATAATCTCAAGAAAAGTGGCTGGCGGAAGGTTTTCTAGAACTTCTTGGATTGCTTATTGTGATTCATGGATTTTTCACAGTGCATTCCGACAGAATTTTTCCCTCATATATCTCCAGAATAAATAATCACATGGGATGAGGTCAGGGTAATTCTGTGGCCACTCAACATCACATCAACATCGGCTTTTGAACCTCCATCTGCTCCATCTTGCATAAACTATGGTTCACCTTTTTCGGGTCATGGAAGCAATTAATGGGAGTGTTCAATGCCATGTTCCTGAAGCATCGAAGAGTACCTTTCTAAATTAACTCCGTTTTTGAAAAACTATGCTGCTAATGCTTTTTTTGAGCAGAGGACTATCCAGAGATTCGCTTTTTATGGATGTAGAGGATTTTAGAGAGACTCATGACGTGTTTCTATATACCAGTACCGGTAATTTTGCTTATTAATGTACACGAGCAGATCAAAGTGAGCCTCATCATTAAACCAAAGGATTGGAAGCAAATTTTGTTACCTTGCAAAAGCCGACGAACATTTTCAGCGAAAACAAATCAATTGTCCTTGGTATTTGCAGTAAAAATGTGCACAATTACAATTTTGTATTAGTAAATATACAGTCCAGCTATTGAGAGTCGGCAAACACTTGCCTAATTCCGATCTCTTGAGCAAGTACTTAACAGATATGGATCTTGATTAACACGTTGATCCACTTGCTGGATATTTTCAGCAGTCCTAGAAAATCGTGATCTTCCGGATAAATTTTCTTAATGTCGACAACACTTTCTGTCTCCTTAAATTTGGCGATTAAATTGTTTATCGTTTGTCTTACTGGTGAAATGTGTCTGCAATAAGGTTTTTATAAATAGTATACAATGAAGAAGATTATCCACAGAAAAATCGTATTTCATGACGATAAAAAATCATTCATCAAGCGTTATATGCATCTTTGGTTCATTTCTGTCCTATTGACTGAAATTTCAAAAATGAATAATAATTTAAGCTTATCTTTTAAACCTACAAACTATCTCAATTTCTGATAGCCTAAAATTTCAGCTTTAATTTGACATTAAAATTTAAAACAAAAAACATAAACATACAATACACAATGTAGTGTGGTTCAATTGAAAAAACTCCTGATTTTGTACCAAAATTTAAAACAAAAAATACAACCAAAATATAACACTACGTTTTGCTTAAACTTTTGCTTTTTCATGTATGCATACTTTGAATTTCCGTATGAAATGAACACCGCCTTCTACACCGCTCTATTTTCCGCGCGTGCGCGCAAAACCATGTACGATTTCCTTTGACGGGCTGTGTAAATATACTGTATGTGGCCAAAGGTATCGGTAGACTTTCTATTTTGGACGTTTTTTAGATATTATGGAGAAATACTTAACGAATTATTCTTCAATTTTGTATATGTAAAGAACATGTTTGACGTCATGCTTTTCAGTAAACATTTAGTCAGGTAGTAAGTTAAAAGACCTACAAGAAACTAAATATCAAACTTTAATGTCTACTAGATGGAACCCGTCAAAACTAGACGGAAAAAAATTACAATAACAATATTAGTAAAATAAGCTTCTTTATTACATAAGAAGGGTTGCATATGAAACAGTCTTTCAAATATTTTATTTTAAAAGTTTTTTTCCCCCAGTGAATTACAGTACTATTTCCGAAGCAAATTACAAACAAACAATCCGTAAACAACTGTGTAATGCAAATCAGTTTGACATTACCGCAATATTCCCCACGACAAGAAAGAAAATTTCCTGGTCCTATAAAGTATCATAAAAATAGTATATCTCTACGTTCATCTCATATTCAGTCAATAAAAGAACATAATAAATAAAGCACACATCCCCCCCCCCTGTAAATGAGCTCCTATGCGCATGTGCATTGCATCTCACCAAAAACACCGTCAAAATTCGACGTTAAAAAAAGTTTTAAAATGTTTAAATTAAAAGTTTTAAAATATCTTCTTTAATCATTGTTCGTTTCAAATCCATATCTTATGAAACGCATCCATTGTTTTTTCAAAAAGCTCAGAGTGATTTGTAGGGGTATAATGTCAATACGTGGGTCCTACACAGTATTTGTATACATTTGCGTAAGAACAGTACGCATATTCATGGAGTTATAACAGTTTATTTAAAAAATTCAAGAAATTTCTGCAATTTATTTCTTTATAACATACAGTATTTTAAACCAAATTTAACGTCACTTTCAGAATACTTTGAGACGTACAATAGAAGCAGTATACTGCAGTTATAATATATATGTATATATATATATATATATATACAGTGTTGGCCAAAAGTGTGTACATTTTTTGAAACTTTCATGTTTTTCATCTTTGTCTGCTTGTAGAATATATTAATTTTCATCTAAATACAAGCGTTTATATATCAAATTGAAGGTAATTTAATGTAGAAAGTAATAATAAAAACAGTATTACAATATCTCTATTACAAAAAACGTTATGCAACTAATAGTAAGATCTATCTTAGATTTGCATTTTTTTAAGTGTTACTTACACAATCAATACTTAGTAGAATAACCCTTATTTTTTAATACAGCTTCACAGCGTCTTTTCATCGAGTGAACGAGTGTTTGGAGTTCATCTTTCGTAATCACATGGTGCCAAGAATCAATTATAGCTTCAATAAGTTGTCTTTTATTGGATGGACGTTTTTTTCGTGCAAGAATTTTCAAACGTCGCCACAAATTTTCAATTGGATTGAGATCAGGGCTGTTTCCTGGCCATGGTAATATATCTATGCCTTTATTTTGAAACCATGCTTTGCATACTTTTTCTGTGTGGCATGGAGCTGAATCCGGCTGAAAAATAAATAGTGTGTTGTTGGGGAAGAGATCCTTGATGGAAGGTATCAATTTTGGTTCCAGGAGAGTTTCGATGTATTTTTTGGCATTCAGGATACCATCAATCACTTGAATTCGGCCCACACCATCTGCAGACATACATGCCCAAATCATGACATTTGTTGGGTTTTTTGTAGTTGCTTCAATGCAATCAGGATGAAGAGCTTCTCCTACTCTACGTCTCACGTATTTTCTACCATCACTATCAAAGAGCGATATTTTACTCTCATCGCTCCAGATTACTTGCTTCCATTGATTTTCTGACCATTTAATGTGTTATTTTGCCCACTTAACTCGTTTTTCGCGTTGATTTTGATTTAAATATGTTTTTTTCTTTGGAATTCTAGCTTGTAGTCCAAATCCTGATAAACTTCTTATTGTTCTTGAACTTACTGCAATACCCGCTGCATTCATTTCACATCTAATGGCATCTGATGAAATTTTTCTATCTTGAAGGCATAGCCGTTTAAATTTTCTATCGGCAGTAGCACTTGTGCATTTTTTTCGGCCTGATTTGGCCTTATTTTCCACCGATTTCGTTTTTTTTCATAACGTAAACAGAACTTTCGTACACCAGAACAAGTCACTGAACCACCAAGTTGTCTTGCAATTTCAGCATAAGAGAGGCCATTTTCTCTCAACATGACAATTCGGCTTATTTTTGTAGATGTCCAATTAGTTCTTGTTGATGACATTTTTAAAATTTGTTTAATTAAAAAAAGGACTTTAAATATTCCAAAACAGCAATACTGTATTTAATTGTACTAGTATGCATCATTCCGCAAAATATTTCCACAACAATAACTCTTTTACCATCCAAATAACCTAAAATATAGTTACATACATTTGATTTGTCCTCAGAACAGTGTTTGTGATTGGCTAGTACGCTTTCATTACAAAACACGTCCTTATTCAAAACGATTTGTTTTGTTTGTTTGAATGAACATAATTTTTTTTGTAATAGTGATATTGTAATACTGTTTTTATTATTAAATTCTATATTAAATTACCTTCAATGTGATATATAAACATTTGTATTTAAGTGAAAATTAATATATTCTACAAGCACACAAATTTGAAAAACATGAAACTCTCAAAAAATGTCCAAACTTTTGGCCACCACTGTGTATATATATATATATGTATATATATATATATATATATATATATATATATATATATATATATATATATATATATATATATATATACAGTATGCCCACTAAAATCCCTTGCCACCCATTTAACTTCGGTATGGCTGCTGCTTTATTCATAAAAGTGGTGTCTAGGCATAGTAAAGTAACCATGCACTACTGAATGAAACCACCTACGGTATAACCTGGTGGAAAACTGCGAAGTTAGCATTCCTATCTTGAAAATGGAAAGAGATAGGGGAAAAAAGTGATTTACAAAGTTGTAGAGAATCATCGATTTAGTACGAAAAGACACGTTGTGGACATTAATGCGAAGAATAGAACGGTTAAAACGTGCATTTGATTTTTCATGATTTCCTACACTGTGACGTCACGAAACTTGAACGGAAGGAGGAATGATTATCTTTTGGACAAAACACGACACTGCAATGGGGCACAGTGGAATCGCTTGTGATTCCCAATCAAAACGACGCATTACGGACGCTTGTGCCAACGTGTCACCTTTCTATACTCCAACGTGTGCTACATGAAATTTAAACAAGGATCCAAATGTGCATTGCAGCTGACGGTTAGAGGTTTGAACATCTCAAATAAAGGTATATTGTTTCAACTAGTTGTTTTTTTTCTTCTAAGATCATTTTGTCATGTCACAGTGTAGGAAATCGCAAAAAAAAAAAAAAAATGCGCGTTTTAACCGTTCTATTCTTCGCATTAATGTCCACAAGGTGTCTTTTCGTACTAAATCGATGATGCTCTACAACTTTGTAAATCACTTTTTGCCCTGTTTTCGAGATAGGAATGTCAACTCAGAAGTTTTCCAACAAGTGGCGCCGTATGTGATTTCATTCAGTAGCGCATACCTACTTTAGTATACCTAGACACCACTTTTATGAATATAGCAGCAGCCGTTTCGAAGTTAAGAGGGTGGCAAGGGACTTTAGTGGGCATACTGTATATACTGCTGGCCATTAAAATTGCAACACCATGAAAAAAGCAAAATACAAAAAATATATTTATTGTACGTAAACAGCATGGCATGAAAACAAAATGATTAAATTTGTAAGCAGTTTGGGGTTTACAGGGGTGCTAAATTAGTAGAAATAGCTGTCCCCCCTGGCAGCTAAAACAACCCTTACCCGGTTAGGCATGGAGTCGAACTCAGCTTGAAAGACAGAAACGGGCAACTCATTCCATGCAGCTTCAAGTCTATGCCCCACTTCATCAACCGTATTAGCTGGAGAGGGGTGGCGGGCCAGTTTCTTAGCAATCCATGACCAGATGTTTTCAATGGGTGACAGATCTGAAGACCGTGCATGCCAGGGCAGCAATTGAATACCCTGTGTATCTAGGAAGGTCAGAACACGACGTGCAACATGTGGTCTTGCGTTATCTTGTTGGAAGTAGGCGTTTGGCAGGCGTCGAAAACAGGGCACAACCACTGGATGAAAGATGTCAGAAATGTACCGATCTGCGTTCAAATTACCGTCGATCCGAACTAGAGAAGTGCGTGTCATGCACCCAATGGCTGCCCAAACCATCACACCAAGTGCAGGGCCCCTATGACGATATCGAATGCAAGCAGGCTAGGAGCGTTCACCTTGGAGCCTCCAGAGACGTATACGACCATCAGAATACTCCACGCGGAAGCGGGACTCGTCTGGAACGACAACATTATGCCACTCCTGTATCAAGCTTTGTCATTCGGCGCACCAGAGTCGTCGTCTGTCTCTATGCTTCTTTGTCAAGGGAAGCCGCAGAAATGGTCGCCGTGCTGACAGTCCACGGTGCTGCAAACGTCGTCGTACCGTACGAACGGATACTGGGAGCTCTGCAAACATGCCCATTTCTTGACTAATGGTCCGTGATGTTATTGTACGGTTTTGCAGGGCCGACCTCACAATATGTCTGTCTTAGTCATGGGAGGGTGTTAAGATCCTGCATGCCGTTCAGTATGACCCTTAGCAACCCATTCATTCTATATTCGCATGACAGTGGTTGGATTTCGACCAGTGCAACGGGCGATATCACGGAATTGATAATCCACACTCTCGATAGGCAACCTTCCTGCCTCTATCGATTTCCGACACTTGCTGGTAAGAATTTCTTATTGTTATTCGCGGCATAACACGATAATCTGAGCAAACGCCGACCTTACAAAGTGCTTTCCGAAGGAGAAATCCACTATTCAACTTTTTTTTATGTAGTGCTTCAGATGTCGTTTCTCCTTCCCGCGTCGTATAAATGCGCTGAAATACCAATCATTTGCATATTCCAAACTCTTCTTCCTTTTATGTGATTTTGACGTTCGTCAGATCATTCCTTCCTGGTGTTGCAATTTTAATGGCCTGCAGTGTATATACACAGAGAGAGAAGGCGGCCATAATTGAAGTGCACGCGTTTCAACGGCTCTAGAAGTTAAACTATTTTGAATATCTTTAAAAACTTTGATATTTATTCTATTTAAAGTATGCGGAAACGAGTTATGCAATAAAAATGATTAGTTCAAATTTTTTCCAATAGATGGCACTTACATGTTAGAGGAGTTTTATTAGCAAATATTAACAAAAATAACTCATTTTAAATCAATATATTTTGAGACGTTGATATTATTTCACAACAGCAATGTAATTATTAACATTTTGATATAAAACGCTTTATTAAAAGAACGAGTCATTGTTTAGCTGTAGTTTTAGTTCTCATAATTCTCTTCATGGTTAAACCTTATGCTGCAATCATAAGAAATATGTGATAAAAAAGTTTTAAAACTTAGCTGGTAGAAAATTCTTTATTTTCTTTTATTTTCCTTTTGTTTTATTTTAATTATATATAGCGCCATCTATTGGAATTTTTTTAAATTATTTTTTTATTGCAGGTTTTATTTTCGCATGTTCAAAACACTTTAAATACCAAATCTTGTAGAACTCTTGTAGAACCCTTCAAACGCATGCACTTCAATTATGGCTATCCTGTATATATAATAAATATTATATATATTATATATATATATATAAAATAATAATATATATATATATATATATATATAATTATACAATATATATTATATATTATATATATAATATATATTTTTGTTATTTATATATTATATATATATATATATATATATATATATATATATATATATATATATATATATATATATATATATATATATATATATATATATATATATATATATATATATATATATATATAATATATAAATATATATAATATGTATATATATAATATATATAATATATATATATATATAATAAATAAATATTTTATATATATATATATATATATAAATGGATTTGATACATACGAATTTGAGTTGCTTTCTAAAAGTAACTAGGTTATAAAGTATATAAGTATATTTTTCAAATTGCCAATTTAACTTTATATATTTTGTTGTCATAATTTATTGATATTTTAGTTATCCATAAAAAAAAACATAAGGCTGATTCCTTACCATCAAAAATAATTTTTGAAATCGATGTATACATTAAAAACTATATATAGACATGCATTAATTACATACTCATTTGTTGTGTAACTCAGTTAATAGTAAATGACACTTTAAGAGGAAGTCACGTATCACTCAGCTACTTTTGCAAACCGACTGAAGTTCATTTCACTATATTGCTGATACATTTCTGATATGCAAAGATATCCAACCAGACATTTTATATGAGTTGCTAGTTATGTAGTTGACAACTAATATATCCACAATAAATTTTGTTCTCTTTCGTGTCCCGTCCTCGTTGCGCGCAGTTAAAAATAATTTCACGCAAATGCTCCTTTTTTATCAAATATTTACTGTATCCATATTCTAAATACAGTATATTCTTTCTACCGTATTTTGTGAAATTTCCTGGAGTGGCGGTATATTTGTTTATAAACAAAAAAACTTGTTGTTTTTTATTTCAATTTCATAAAGAAAGCTTTATATTTCCATGAATATACGTGCCATTCTTACACAAATGCATACTGGCGTTGAGTCAGATTCTTATATCCATGTGCTATTGCTACAGATCATCTCGACCGCTTTGTAATGTGCGGTGTGAGGGCGTTTCCTGTTTTTTATTTACCTTTTTTATCGCTCCTGCAATTGAACCTAAATATGCAGTGTCAAATATGGAGTCAAGTGTGTTCTTTACTTTTTCTATTCAAGATCAATTCGTTAAATACTTTTCCAGATTTTCTACAAAAAGTCTAAAATCGAAAGTGCCCGGATGTCTTTGACTAGATAATGCATATATACAATATATTGCCAAAAGTCACTGCACACATTCCACAGTAGACATTGTGTTGAATATCTGTGGAAATACTTGTCGAACTCGTTGATTCCAATAATAACTTTGAGAAAAGTAAAGTATTTTGCCATAAAAATTTGAAGATATTTACTTTGTTTTGTTTGCAATGTGATACCATCGCTGAAAGTACTGTAAAAACAGAGGAATTATACATTATGATCTGTTATCACAATGAGATTTCTGTCGCAGAAAATTTATCTATTTTATCAAAGAATGAATAATTTTTAAAAATTAAAAAATATATTTGTCTGTGTTCTGCTAAAGAGGAAACTGTAAATTAAACCTGTTCGAATTTCGTTTCTTTTACTTTTCTTATAATGCATTATAGGGTATAATTGTTTGAATTTCTTTTCCATTTTCTTTTTTTATTATGTACTATTATAAAAAGTATTATGCAAATTTCTACTTTTCAAAGAAAATGGAGGATATCTAAGAACTGATTACTAAATCATATCTATTTTATTTACGCGTAGATGTAGAAAAAAAATGTTGTTACACTTATTTTGTTTTTATTTTAAACTGAATAATTAGACTGAATTTGAAGTAATATTTTGTATGTATTAAAGTAAATTATGCGTTTATTTTGAATGTTGCTTTGGTGTAACAAAAACCAGTTATAATATTGAATGATTTATTTTCAGGTGTAGAATAAATTTTACATATTATTTCTGGTTATTTTAATGAATAAATTTAACTTATAAAGATTTTTCAAATCATTGCTTTAAAAATGTGCAAAAAAATGAAAATTTGGAAAAATGCTGATTTTAAACAAAATAATTAAAAATATAACACTAATAAAGAAATTGGAACAAGACAAAATAAAAATATAAATAAAATTAATTTTGCGCCTAAGAAATAAAAAATTTATATTTAACATTATTAAAATCACTAGGTATAAAAATATTTTACTTAGTACCCAATAAATTTAATAAATTAACCATATAATTACGATTACAAAATTTTCATATTTTATTGTATAAAAATGAAAAACACTTTTTAATCTTAAAATCGAAAGTAGCGATTCTTCAACTCTTGTTTACATTCTTTTAAACAATAATAAATTTTTAGTAAATTACTGATTAAGAAAATATTAAAATAAAAATATTATGATTGCTTTTACTTTAAAATAATTGCAATTTAAAAATGCATTACATTATTTAGAATTAAAGTTTGATAATTTGGAAAAAAAAATCTAATTAAAGGGCAAGTCATAAAAATGCTATTTCAGGCATTTTTTGTAATTAGGAAACATAAAAATGTATAATATGTTTAAAACATATTATTTTTTAAATTTTATTATTATTGTTAGTTTTTTAGCAAGTTGAATTTGTTTATCTTATTGCAACTTTTATGGAAAATAACAAACTGATTCAAACTGAATTTTGAAATGTATGATAGTTTTGAGTGTATGTTTTAACATGTATGCGATAGAAGAAAGTTTTGGGATTAACACATCCGACAAGATTTTAGGTCAGTTTTGGTTTCAGAAAGTTTAGTTCAGGTTTATAATTTGAACTAGAACACAGCTTCTAAAACAGGGAATCTAACTATGAATTCAAATATTATTTCAATGCACTTTTAATTAACATTTAAAATTTAGGCATTATTAAGTAATATTTTAATAAAAATTAACGTTTATGCCAAACCATCTATAACAAAATCCAACCAATATATATCGCTTTTTTATGGAGAAAAAGATTTGAAATTTACTAACATATACCAAATTTTGTATATAAAACATGATTTCGTTTTAAGAAATTATATATTTTTCAATAGACATAACTCTAAAATTAATAAATACATTTTGCTTCATAAAATTCCAATAGATGAATAGCGCTATGTGACAAATATTTTATGTCAATAAAAATAACTCTTAAATTAATAAATATATACTTACAAGATATATTTTGCTTCGAAACATAGCAATAGATGAGCAGAACCTTCTGACAATGTTTTATTTCGATATTTTAAAAACCTTTTAAGAAGTTAAACTTTTCGTGATTTTTTTTAGGTCAGTTTGGATATTAGAAAGTTCAGTTCTGGTTTATTAATTGGACTAAAACATTGATTCTAATTATCGCTGAACCAAATTAACCCTTAATTGCATAGTGATGGAAATTTCCATCACTTTTTATTTAACTTTTAATAAATGAATCAACTTCTTCGCCACCACTATATTTATATAGAAATATTAATCCAGTAACTTTCCCGTGAACTATGTTGCTGAACAAAGTTAAAAATCTGTCTTAAAATTTCTGGTGTATAATATTTAATATATGTATAAAAAAACACAATTGTAAAATAAAAACTCATGCAAAGAAGGGTTAAAGCATTTATGGAATCCTAAATGTTTGAACTTTTTTTTAAATCGAAATATTTTACAAAATCAGTGATTTGGGGGTAGGCTCATACTTTAATTAAAAACATACAAAATGAATGTACTATGCTGTGTTGAATTTCAAAACATGTACACTGAGTGATCGAAAGGCAAAAAAGTAGTTAAAACTCAGTAATTTTAAAAAAAAAGCATAAACTGTAGCATTAGACAGCTCTCACACAAACACATTGAAAGCCATGCAGTTTTTTAATAGGTAAAAACACAAAAAAAACACAACACATAGTAGCCCCATTTGTCGTCGACGGCAGTGATCTCAAAGTCGGATATTGCCCCTATTTAAGTTACATTGTGAAATACATTAGAGTAGTAATCCTTATCGTTTCTCTGCACAGTATCGTGCAACGTTTGACATGATTGTGAATTAGGCCTCATTTTTTATTCATAAATTCAGATTTTATAATCCCCTACTCCTTACCTTAAAACGGCTTAAATTGTTAATTAAAACTTTTTCAATATAAAGCATTTTTAAAACATAAAATTCTAAAAATTTTGCATGGGAATTTAAACCTAAAACAGACAAAAATAATTAATGAGATTTTGTTAGCACTATCAAATATAACACTCTATATTATTATTTCTTTATAACGATTTTTTTAGTCGTGAACATCCTATATTATCGTACTAGAAGACTATTAAGTTTAATAGTTATCACTAGAATATTTAGAAAAGTTTTAATTGTATGATTTATAACAGACGTATATTTTGCATGTTAAATTGCTATCTTGCTTTCCTGACAAATGCATATTAACACAAAAATACAAGTATATTTCAAATTACACCTATTGTAATATTTTCCATAAAACATTTCTTAATATTATTTTTGAGAAAATATAAAACAATGAACAGATGTTAATAGATTATATAAAACTAAATTAAAAAATTGAATTTAATTAGCGGAGGAAGTAAAAAAAGGAAATATAGTAAAACGGTATAATTCACATTAACTCTCCTGTGGAAACAAAAGAAAAAACTATATGAAGCTGAAACTGTGTTTTTCGTGATATATTTACACAAGCGGACAATTTGTAGGCTAACTCAATTATTTTCTCACCCAGAAAATTAATAATTTTTCTTTTAACGGACAGCGATATCTATGAGAAATATATGTTGTTTTCTACTGCTTTATATATTGTGTACTAAACTTAATCTTAAAGTTGCTTTTCATGACAATGAACATTTATTACGAAACAATGTGATAAGTACCTGTTATTCAAAGTATTGTCCATTGTTAGCTTCAATTTATTTTTCATCATTCCGGTCTTCAGCGTAAGAACAACTTATCTCTTGAGGCTATCCATGAATCGAGTCATTTTTGGATATCTTCAAAGGAACTAACGTGCTGGTCAGAAAGGTGAATCTGTATATATTGAAACAAATAGTAATTCGAAGGAGCAAGCTCTGGTAAATAAGGCGAGCGGGGTAGCACAACCCATCAAAGCCTGTCTAGCGTTTCCTTCACGGTTCTTGACATGTAGCCAATCGTTGTCGTGCAGCAAAATCACCTTGTCGTATCTTCTGGCGTATTCCGGTCTTTTTTATTTCAATTAGCAGTTCATCTGCATGAGTTGCTGTTGGAAACGATCCTCAGTAATGTTTTGACCAATTTTGAATAACTCCAAATAGACGACTCCCTTCTGATCCAATCAAATGCAGAGCATCACCTGCGAACGATAGATGTTCGGTTTTGCTGTTGATGAGGATCATCGACGAGGGTTGCACCATGGTTTTCTGCACTTTTTATTATTGTAAAATGTATCCATTGATCATCCCCAGTAACTGTACGAATCAAAAACCCTTTTCTTCTGTGCCGTTGACGGTTCAGTTCACTTGTGCAAAACTCGCTTTTGATTTTCCTTCGCTTCAATTTGTATTTAACTCAATATCTTTGCTTTTGAAGCACTCCCATCGACTTCAAACGTTTTGAGACGGTCGTTAAGAATTTTACATTGATCTCCGTCTGCAAACTTTTTCGGTTGATCAAAGCTCTCCTTGTCATCCAAAACAAAATTGCCATCTTTGAATCGTTGAAATTGATAGAGCCTAATCCTCATAAGCTTCAGTCAGCAAACGACGATTTTCAATGGTCGATTTCTTCAAATGGAAACAAAAATGTAAAGTTTCCCGCGCATTGTGTTTCGTTGGCACAAGATTTGACATCTTCAATTCACAAAAGACATCTGCTGTTTACTCCGACTAAATGAAATATACTGACACTTAAAGCCTAATGGCAGAGCTTTCATATGCCGTTGACTGTCGTAACGCCCGATACTTGCCAATGTTACTTGCGCCATCTGTTGTCAATCCTTCCAAATTAAGTTTAGTATCCAAAATTTACATGTACCTAATTTATTAATATCATATTATTAATTTGTTTTCACTTAACACTAGAACGACTGGAAATTTTAATCAAATTCTGTAAAATATTTGACGCCAGAATTGTTATTTAAACTTCTTAATTATTATTTAACTTATTTATCTTATTTCTGTGTAGTATACCTATAAATTATTTCCTACACTTTAAATAAGATTTAAAGTGTAAAAAATTAGAATGAAAATCGAAGGAATTTCTATCTGGTCTAGATAATTTTCTGCTTACAACGAAATAAATTATTACATAATTGAATAAAATGATATTGTGATAAATAATGACGTGGTATATGTTAGAGTTATTCAATAATTAAAATGCGTTGCTTATATTAATATTTTGTATGTAGAGAATTTAAATGAAAATATACTTAAATGGCGAATATAAAATCATACACCATTGAAACAAAATGGGCTTAAAAATGAGAATACAAACTAGCTTATTTTTCCCAAACAATTTTGATTCCAAATTTAGTTTTCGCTGTTCTCTTTTTTAAGATTTTACTGACACGTATTTAAAACTTCACACCGTTACAGAAATTTGGAATATTAAACGATTTTTTAACAACCAGTATTTATTATTTACAACGAAATTTTTTTTAAATAGCATTAAAACACAATAAACATATTATATTTATGCTGAGTTATTCAAGCATCTCTAATTGCAGTTAAGCTTTCTAAAATGAATGGCTTTACTCGGTTCGTTGCTATCCTTGCTGGTTCGTTACAGGCATCTTCGTTTAGAGAAATATAAAAGGCTTCGGTACAGAGGTCACAGTCTTTGTTCAGATATGTCTTTTTAACTCTTTCCAACCTAGTTGAAAAGTGTTTATGACTTCGGTTTGTCTGGTCGTATGGCCGTCTGCCGTCTGGCCGTGCTCTAACTCTCGTAAATATGTTTGGATTGCGCTGTAATTTTTATATGTTATTGTCGTTATCTATAGCATGTACCCTATTTCAACTGAAGTGTGTAGCACTTATAGTTTTTTTAGAGGGACACTCAAAAGAATTCCGTTACATTACGGTCTATGGGAAAAAATCATTTGCGGTTTATTTTAATGATGTTACACAATTTCAAATACATTGTAATTGATATATATCAATAAGGTGCATTACAAGAAGCTTAATATGGAATACGGTGTGTATAGCACTTATAGTTACTTTACAGGGACAGTCAAAATAATTCTGTTACATTACGTCTATGGAGAAAAATCGTTTGCGGTTTAATTAAATAATGTTTCACTATTTCAAACGCATTGAAATGTATATATATCCCTAAGGTGCATTACAAGAGGCTTATTACAGAATATTGTGTGTATAGCAGCCATCGTTCGTTTACAGGGACGCACAAAAGAATTCTCTACCGTCTGTTAACAATAATTCCTGGAAGTGCGTTTTAAGTAACTGAAAGCGATTTTAAATTTGACTCACTTTTTGTCTATTACTTGTGTGTATAAATTCTGTATTTCATATACAGGGCAGCACAAAAGTTCGCGAACACATTTCCGTTTATTGACAGAAACTCCAGAAGGTGAATTTTAAACTGTGCTACGCGTTTCCTAACTAAATGAAAATTTAGCATAATATGTAGTATATATACAAATCTGTAGATCATATACAGGGCTGAATAAAAGTATTCGGATATTTTTCCGAATTTTGTATATGTTGGAAATATATGTTGAAAATTCCTGAAATTACGTTTTTAAATATGTTAAGCGTTTTCCAAATTGTTTACTTAGATGTTGTCTTTCAGCTTATTAAATGGTAATGATTTGTAAAATTATTTTGGAAGCGTTAGAAAGTGTTACATAATCTATGCTTGACGCATGATTTTTCGTTCTTGTTTTTTGTTGTTGTTGTTTTGTTTTGTTTTGTTTTTGTTTCAGATTATTAAAGTATATTTCTAGTTTTTCTCTATATTCTTGTGAAAATGTGACAGACAAATGATCACATTGAATTAATTTTAAAATGAAAATGAGTCCCAAAAGATACAAACATAGGTTTTCAAATTTAAGACATTACGTCTCGGAGATAATCAGAGTACATGATGTACTTATAAATAAGATTTTGTATGTAGAAACTTTTAGAAGGATCAGTCTAAAAGTCTTTATATTAAATATTCAAACATGTTAATGAAAATATTATTATTTTGCTAGTAGCTTAAATTAAATCTCTTCGTGTTTATGTTCTATGTTTTAAAAGTGATGTTACAAATATACATCAAGTACAGTTAACTGAATAAATGGTTTGCGGTCATAGTATTTTATAAAAGAACATTATTTTTAATAATGTTCCCTAACTACTACTAAAGTATGTCGTAATTTTGGAAAACCCTGTTTATATGTGAAATCTGTGATAAGAAAAGTGAATTTTTGCTAAAAAAATAATATGCATGTGCTGTATAATACTTGCATCATATCCAACTATGTAAGAATAAATAGGGCAACTCGTGAAAAATAAGTGAATAAATCGTGATAATGTATTTTGAGAACATTAAAAAAAAACCTCTCGAAACTGTATTTTTTTTTACTATCTATAATTAGCAGGAAATATTATTTTATTAAATCCTGTGTGATAACACACACACACACAAAAAAAAAGGCAGAGCAACTGATAAAGAATCTCCTATAAATAATGTAATAAAATAAAATTTCATTCGGAGAGATCTCCATTTGTGAATTCGATATTATATAGTTTAACAATGTTATAATAATTAAATTAATAAGTTGGATGAAAATAAGGCTTACTATAGCTGTTTTCTTTTTCATATATGCAAGTGGTTCCTACTTTAAAGACAAAAAATACTATCCTATTTTTTTTAAATATAACATTTATTTAAATACGAAATGCAATTGTACGAAAATATGTTCAGCTTGACATTTTATCAGCATTTATCAGCAGGGTGGTGCAAAATTTTAATTAGATTAACTATTGAAAACTAACGATTAAAAGTTTAATCATGACTAAAGATTGACGATAAAGTTCAATGGTCAATCTTTAGTCATGATTAAACTTTTAATCGTTAGCTTTCAATAGTTAATCTAATTAAAATTTTGCACCACCCTGCTTATCAGTATATATCAGTATTGTATGTAAATAATACATGGATATATAATTATTAGTTATGGATTTGTGTTGTGCAAAAACAACTCGTTCTACATATATTAACCTAAGTGAACTTTTCACAATTATCATAGTTTTTGTTCATATCTTCCATGTTACACTACTAAAATATTCAACTAAAATAGGCTTTAAAACATAAACTTAAATTTTCAAAATTCTTTTAGCGTCGACATCTTTGCTATTTCTCAAGTGACAAAATATTAAGTTTGGTATTTATAACAAACCTAGTAATTATTCTAATAAAAGATAAATACTTTAAAACTATTCCTTATAATAAAACATGTATAATCATTTGCATTTTAGTACATGAATATTTACATATTGACTCAGAACTTTAAGATTCTGCAACTATTTTTATACATGTATTTAAACATACATAAAATATTTGCAAACAACTAACAATCATAAAGGCTGGTATGTAGAATTGCGGCGTTGGGGATTTTATTCTATGTCTATTATCTGTTCATTTAAAGCTGTCGCGACAGCTAGAGTCTGTTTTTGTGATTGATTAAAAATGAGCAATTAAACATTTGAAAAACAACGTATATAAAATGCTGAAGTAACTATGTCGCTGTCTTTTTAATATTCAGTGAATATATATTTGTAAATGAAATGTAATATTATTATTTGCGCATTTTAACACTTTCCAACCTAGTTGAAAAGTGTTTATGACTTCGGTTTGTCTGGCCGTCAGCCGTCTGGCCGTCTGGCCGTCTGGCCGTCTGCCGTCTGTCCGTGTTCTAACTCCCGTAAATATGCTCGGATTGCCTTGCAATTTTTATATGTTATTGTCGTTATCTATAGCACGTTCCCTATTTCAACTGAAGTGTGTAGCACTTATAGTATTTTTACAGGGACACTCAACAGAATTCCGTTACATTACGGTCTATGGAGGAAAATTATTTTCGGTTTATTTTAATGATGTTACACAATTGCAAACACGTTGTAATTGATATATAGCACTAAGGTGTATTACAAGAAGCTTAATATGGAATAGGGTGTGGATAGCACTTATAGTTAATTTACAGGGACAGTCAAAAGAATTCCGTTACATTACGTCTATAGAGAAAAATCGTCTGCGGTTTATTTAAATAATGTTTCACTATTTTAAACGCATTGAAATTTATATATATCACTAAGGTGCATCACAAGAGGCTTACTACAGAATAGTGTGTGTATAGTAGTCATAGTTCATTTACAGGGACACACAAAAGAATTCTCTACTGTCTGTTAACAATAATTCATGGAAGTGCGTTTTAAGTTACTGAATGCGATTTTAAATTTAACTCACTTTTTGTGTATTACGTGGTGTGTATAAATTATGTAGATCATATACAGGGAAATACAAAAGTTCGCGAACACATTTCCGTTTATTGACAGCAACTCCAGAAGGAGAATTTTAAACTGTGCTACGCGTTTCTTAACTGAACTAAAACTTAGCATCCTATGTATTATATATACAAATCTATAGATCATATACAGGGCTGAATAAAAGTATTCGGATATTTTTCCGAATATTGTATACATTGGAAATTCCTGAAATTATGTTTTTAAATATGTTATGCGTTTTTCAAATTGTTTACTTAGATGTTATCTCTCAGCTTATTAAACGGTATGATTTGTAAAATTATTTTGGAAGCGTTGGAAAGTGTTACATAATCTATGCTTGACGCATGATTTTCGTTCTTGTTTAAATTTCCATTAATAGTTAAACGTAGTTTCTCGAAAGAAATAAATCTCTTACGTAAAAATATTTTTTAATTAAAACTGTTTGAAAATATTATTATTTGAGCATATTAAATATCGCGTATTTTCCCATTTACTGTTTTAAACGAGTAATAATTTAATTATTATTTTAAAGTTTTATTTATTGTTTTTATATTCACGTGTATGTAAAATTTTTATGACGTAATTTTCTCCATTTACTGCATTTAAGACGTGATTATTGAATCATTATTTTAAACTTTTAATTCCGTTTTAATTTGGCAGGTGTAAATACAATTTTTATTGAAAGATAATTGTATTATTTGCGTTGTTTTAAAAATTGGCTTTTTGGAAATATGAAATAAATCTCAATGAAAATGTGAATAAAGAATTCAAATGAAACCCTCAAATATTTTTTCAAATTTAAAAATTATTTGCACACTGCCGCCTCAAGTTTATCTAGTACGTTCCTCCATGTTTAAATTATTACGCAATGTTTTTGTTCTTATAAAAATAAATAAATAAAAAATAAATAAAAATAAATAATAAATAAATAAAAATAAATAACGGATTTATTTTTACCGATTTGAACACTATATAGCTCTTAAATAATTCAAATATTTAAAGACCTTCTGATTACGTGTGTTTATCGAAAATATCTCTATAATATTACCAACTTTTATATATTTATCTGCAATAGTTTTTTTTAAATATTAGCCGTAAAAGACTTCCAGCCTACAAAAATCATTTTTAGCGTTGACATCGTTAGTTACATTTTTCAGAATAGAGAGATACTGTATCCTAAATAGTTTAATAGAAAAAAATCTTATACAATTTGAATAATATTTTAGAAATTAGTGCACACAGAAAATAAGGAAACACTTTCATTATAAATGTCCTAATTAAATGCAGATACTAAAAATTCATTTTATTTTAATAAAAAGTAAAGAACATAAACAATCTATTAAACTTTGAAATAATTTTTTACGAGCTGGAAAAAATTTCAAAGTGTTTGTAAATTATTCAATTCTAGACACTGTAGTACAAAGCAAACTGATTCGTTATGATTAAACTTGAAAATTTGTAGTTGTCAAACTCTTCAGATTGTTGAAGCGATTGTAATTTAATGCAAATCACATAATCAGAAGTCTGGCTGGCATCCACGATCGAATGAGTTGATTTTAATCCAATATTTTGTTTACACATCCAATTTCTCTAATAATGATCCGTTGTTTTGACAGAATTTACAGTTTTGTTTCTGTCATATTTCACTGGGTCAAAATTATTCAGAAGACTAAACATTTCAATATGAATATAAAATTATACAACAGCGAAATATTTGGAAAATGCTATACATGGAATTATTTAATATATATATCTTTTTTCTTTAGGGAAAAATGGTTGCATTTATATTATATTTTATTAAAAATATTACTGTAAATGGCATAAAGGATAAAACAATCATGACAGAAAGGCTTAATATTACAACATCGACACAAATGTTTTTGCTTTTTTTAAGACTGAATTCCTTCTGTTTGTAAAGTGAGGACATCACGGGAATGCTGGGCGGCGACAAATGACATCTTACAGAGTTATGTTCTAAATTATGCATTATCAAGTTCAGTGGTTGTAGTAGGTTGCTATTACCTGTAGTTCTCATGTTGTCATTAAATTTCAAAGAATTATGAATTACAATACGGATTCAACTTAGAATGAAATAAGGTCATTATTTTTCATAGAACAAAAGGTTTGAAACCTTAAGTTCGTTAAAAAAAAAAAAAAAAAAAAAAAAAAAAAAAAAAAAAGTTTGTTTTAATTATAATATTTCTATATAAAGTTGGGACTATATTTTCTGTGATATATCGGGTGAATACAAAGTCCCGGAAAGGAGTAATATTTTGAGAAATAGACGTTGGATTATAGAAACAAAAAAATACGTGCCGAATAGTTTTTTTTTAAAGCTATTTAATGGCGCTAAAATTAACTACCTTTTGAGGTTCGGAGTTGAAATACGTACTCCTATTTTGTTTGCAAAATTGGATTTTGCGAAACAAAATGCATTTATTTTTTGCATAAACTTTTTAAAATATTCTGGATGGCGCTGTAATCGCATAAAATCAAACATTTGTGAATGCCAGCAGAAAAATTCATAACATTTAAGGAAAAAAGATGCTTCTTCATTAATCTGATAATTTCATTCAAAGTAAACAGTCTTCAGAAATTCAATGAAAATAGCTGTTTTTAGCCGTAAACCCAGGAACAACGATGTATTAGTTTTCTATTCCGTTTCGGATGGTTGTTTAAAGTGAGTCCCTTCACCTATTATTGAACACTATTCGAAGCCCTTTGTGCCATAAAATATCCAAACTGATCAACACCTTGTGATTGACAATGTGCTAACAGGGAGTAAATTCGTTGAGAAACATTCTTCAATATATCTTGAGTTATTGAATTCTAAACTTTACGTATTCTTTCTATCAGCTGCTCAATGTCGTTGGATTTTGTCTCGTAAATTTTAATTTTTAAATATCCCAATAAAAATAATAGATATAATTAATGTATTTTGTTCCGAATAATACGTTTGGCCTGGTTATCTTACTTTTCAAATTATCCAATAAAGTTAATGGATAAAATTAATGTATTTTGTTCCGTATAATACGTTTGGTCTGGTTATCTTACTTTTCAAATTATCCAATAAAGTTAATGGATAAAATTAATGTATTTTATTTCGTAAAATCCAAATCTGTCAAAAACAAATATATTTTCCCATTTGAAATTTCAAAATTGCACTTCTCCGCCTTCCCTAAAGGGGGGGGGGCATATTTTGACACCATTAAAAAACTTAGACTCGTATTATTTTTTATTTATTTATTTATTTATTTTATCTGGTGTCTATTTCTCGAAACGTCACACCGGGACTTTTTACTCACCCGATATGTACACATATTATCTAAAATTACATAATGTAACAGAAAATATTAGATAAAAAGCTACTCCTATAAATATAAATTAACAATATAAAGAAATAATATTATTATTTTTTTAAATCAAAAATCTTACCTTTGGTCCGTCTGAACCATTTCCCTATTTTCATATTATAAAAGTGGATAAAAGTAAATTATTGTGACTTAATAATTAAACCTATTTCTTTAAAGAAAAAAATATTCATAATGATGCTTTCTTCTTTTTACTAAGAAAAATTAAAATTGTAATATTTTTTTCTAATTCCTAATAAATAATCTAAAAGCTAATTCATTTTATCATTCACTGTTTGTATATACATATATATACATATTTGAAGAATTTTAATTAATGTGAAATCTATCAAACTCGCTATTCTACAAAATATAGAATGATAACATAGTCAATTTTAAACTCATTTGAATTCCATTACTTACTTCACATAAGTGTTCAAAAGATTCAGAGGAAGACAAGGAAAATTGAAACGGAAACGGTAAAAGATTATATACGTGACTCGATATTAAGAATCGATATAAATACGTGACTGGAATACTGAGAGTGGGTTAAGAAAATTTTTATTCGCATTACAAAAACAAATAAAATTTTAGTTTGGTATTTGTAAAGAAATGTTGTAAATAAAGCTTAAAATATATAACTTCATTTGAATAATACACGCTATATTATCTTTATGTTAAATCTACTTTAAACTGTGTGATTGAGAGCTCATTGACAAAACATTTAGGATACTTTAAACACGCGCAAATAAGCTCAAAACACCATGCAATGCATAATAATAACTCAAGTAGTAAAACGATACAGAACGCTTCCTTGTTAAATAAGTTCCAGAGTATTCCCCATGCGCAGCACCATACACAAAATGCATGCTCGCATTTTACTTGTTAGTAAAACCAGTCTTTCCTTTCACAATCCACTATAATAATCATGATGTTTGGGAAAGGTTCACCGCTTGCGATATGCCCATTCATTGTAAGGAGAAAATTGCTTCTTTTGATACTTTTTATCACCCCTAAAAGTTTTTTTTTCCATGCGTTCCTTTTATCCGTCAATTTCTCTAAAGGACATTTTGCCGAATTTGATCTCTTTCCTCCCTTAAGTTCAGTTGTTTCTAAAACAAAACGCTTAAGTTGCAAATTCTCAATTTCTTCTTCTGCCTTTCAATCATATTAACATTCTAGTTATGAACAATATATCGCATAAATCAAATCAGCAAGCATTCACTGTACACTGTGTAGTAACCAGGGTTAATTCTACAAATCAGAAAGACTCCTGTATTGCTTTACTTCTTAAGTTACAGGGTGTTTCACGAAGGAACCCTAACTTTGACAATAAATAACTCAGAAACGGTGATAGATAGAAGCATGAAACCAGTGTATGTTTATTAATAAAACCGTAAGAATCAGATACAGGAATCTCAAAATAGTTAAAAATAGCGCAGATTAATAGCGCTGCAAGCAGCTATACGGATCCCTATAAAGAGAGCTCAGATGCCAAGAACGTTTAGTTGTCGAAGATTTCGCCGTTGAAACGTGATCGCTATTAGCGCGTAGTGAAAAAAATTCTGGAAGTGACACTGAAGGACATTGTTTGCCGCAACAATCCTTTAACACTCGAAGTGCTGGAGGAGGATATTTGTCAAGCTTGTATGTTGATTCCCTGTGGTATATTACAGAGAGTCACTGACAATTTCATTCTTCGTTTGCGACATGTTCGTTGTGTGAAAGGTGTACATTTTGAATACCTTTTGATGTGATGCAGCCTGCTTATGTTCATTCCACCTGCAGCGCCATCTATCAGCGCAATTTGTTTATGAAATTTTGAGGTTTCAGATTTTTACGGGTTTTTTTTTAATAAACATAGCATTGATTTCTTGTTTCTGTCTATCGCCGTTTCCGAGTTATTCATTTTCAAAGTTAGGGGTCCTTCGTGAAAGACCCTGTACGAGCATGCATTATATGAGCTTGTCTAGGTATGTTCTACTTCTACTTTATGTTTTATCCATGGGATCAGAATCAAGCGATAATATTTCATACCCAACATTTTTTATATCTAAATTAAATCACAACACTTACTCTCTATCATTTATTAAAGTTTCTTTTTCAAAATGTATTGAAATGAGAAAAAACGTTTTACTTAAATAGCATTATGATCAATTACTATATATATATATGTGTGTGTGTGTGTGTGTGCGCGCGCGAATTCCAAATGATTTTTAATCTATATTAGCAAATATCGATTTTTTTAAACTTATAAGTAAACTGAACAAAATGTTTTTATTATTCGTAAAAAAATATACAATAATTCTATGTTTTGTATTAAAAATATAAAATTAAAAATCTTAATCTTAAACAACCTGATATATATATAATTAAATGTTTACATATACATTACTTGCTATATTCACTCTATAGCTAAACAAAATATATATATATTAGAGCGTATCGAAAAAATCGAAATTTCTTAGATCTTTTTGCGGTTGTGCGGAAATGTTGTGAACTTTCTTTATTAAAAAGTGTGCGGAATCTTATAATTGTGGGTTGATATCTTCTGTCGCCTCAGTGGGCCGAAAGTTCCGAAAATTGGACAATATTAAAATACAAAAATTAATAAATAATCACAGATTTCGTTCATTGGTTTGGGGTAGTGTTTGCAAATTACTATTTTTTAACAACAGCAGCCATAAAAATTTTTAGAATTATACGTTAATATCATCTATCGCATCATTAACGCCAAATTTTGGAAAATGAAGGCAAAAATTTTAATAAATACACGTTACTCTTACCTCATTTTAATGTGAACAGAAACTTTATTTTACCTTTCGAACATACAAATGACAAAAGCATTACTACTTGTAAACATTTTTGGACTCAAATTTTGACATGTATTTTCTGGATTATAGTGTCGCTCTAATAAACCTATCCCTGTTCGGCAGACCAACTGTTTTTCCGGAGGCTGCAGTGGCTAATTTCAGAATCCGCTCAACCGTTTGTGTGTGTGAAGGAAATTTAATAAAGTCCCATCAATCCATTGGCATACTGTCATGTATCATCTTCAGAAGTTCTTGGGAACTGATTTCTCTGAGAACTGGAGACGATGTCACATAACAAGCTTCCCTGTCAATGAGACTTACATAGTCTGTGGCTCCAAAGTTAACGGCAGGAATAACGAATTTGCGAACACAATTTCCGTTTGGGCTAATTTCCTTTGCCTTGATAATCCGCCGAGCTGCAAGGGTCCTATCCTAATATTGCACCTCTCATCAGTTAACATGGCAAAAAGCATGTTTTTTGGAGCCGCAAAGTAAGCTTTGTGAGAAATAACTTGTTCGATTACGTCAGGATACTTTTTAGGCAAGTACCGAGATGAGCTGATGAAATGCCACAGGTGTCTAGCACCGTTCTTTATGGAATGATGAATCTTAATTCGGAACCATGAGGTTGCTTAGACTCTTAGAATAAATACAACCAAAGTTAGCAACTCATTTGATCGGTCTGATGTAGATAAATATAACCACAGTATTCGACTGGCAGTTGTTAGCCAGCGGGACAAATGCAACGTTCCCGGCTCCCGGATAGCTAGATCTGAACAGCAAACGCCAGAACTAATGGCAGTACAAATGTCTAATAAGTATTTCTGATCTGAACTGAGGGTGGTAAGATCAATGTTTGGCAACTCGCATTCAATACTATTAAAAGTAACAATTGAAAGCTTTTCGCTAACCTTTGAGGTTTCGTCCAATGTCTCCGGTGTAAGATAACTTGCCGTCTATGGATTCAAATAGGTATCGTAACGACTACTTATTGAAATGAAGACTAGATACACTTTGAGGTGTAACATGTACCATGTACGTAGAACCAGGCACCGATACAATACAGTAATGCGCTTTTATAATTGTTCTTTGGATCTTCTTGTCCTCGAGTGTTTCTGATTTTAAAGTTTTGTCATGCCGTCCATCGAAATGAAGGCCAGATAGAGTCGAATGATTTTCATTTGATTTTGAGACCAATATTTTGTAAATTCTCAATTTTTCGCTCCATATTTTATTTTTGTCTGTGACGAGTTTTTTATCTGATTCCAATATTAAACCCAAATCTTGCATAACACTCGATGCAATAGCAGCCATTGTTCTGTCGAATACACCATACCTTTCACGTACAATAACTGTGTTATCCAGTTTTAAACGCATTTGAACATTCCTTGTGGGCTGCTGAAGAGACGCTGTGTAAGCCGCCTGTTTGGTGCTGACCTTGTCTTCCACCGTCTCCACATCCATCACATCTTCTGTTTCATTTTCCCTTTCATTCTCCACTGAATATCTTGAAGCAGAAGCAGGAGATGCCTGTTTTGGAGATCGAATAGTATCTTGTTTCTTTCGCATTTGGCGTTACTGGAGCCGTTTTGTTTCTGGAACGTGAACACTTCCAAACCGGTTGCGAATGTCAGATGTTTGTGGCGCAGGCCTACTGCACTTAGCCAGACGAAAAACAGTGGCCACGTGATTTACTGGTCCCTTCGATTTGTTTCTTGGCGTGAAAATAGGGGTGTTCCCCCCAGTCTGTCTCGATTGTGCATGTGCAAGCAGTAAAAAGTTATGCAGAAAAGTACCAAAATGCTTCAAAATTTCCAAACTGCGACACCGAGGAGGCGGCAGAAGATATTAACCTATAATTCTAAAATTTTCTATGGTTGCTGTTATTACAAAATAGTAACTTTTAAGAACTACCTCAAAACGATCAACGAAATATGTGATAATTTATTAATTTTTGTATTTTAATCATTTTTAGTCCAATTTTCGAAACTTGCGGCCCACTGAGGCGACAGAAAATATCAACCCACAGTTTTTAGATTTCGCACACTTTTTAATGAAGGTAGTTCGCAACTTTTCCGCACTACCGCAAAAAGATCTAAGAAATTTAGATTTTTTCGATACGCCCTAATAGATATGTATACATTTTTGGAAAGTAAAACTGCGTATTAATGAAAAAATTAAAAATATTTAAACCTTTCTCATTTTTAAAATAATTTTAAATGAAATGTATGTATTTTAATACACACAATAAACATAATACTTGCTTTTCTGTTTTAAAAGTGTGAAAAATTCATTTAATATACAATTCTTTATTCATTCCATTTTTCCATAAATGGGATCCACTTTATTATGTTTTATGATGTTTATTATGTTTAATATATGAATAGTTTTGTATATTATTTTGTGTAATAATACGAAATGGAAATAAATATTTGATTGTCCGTAATTTTAAATTTTAGTTATAAAAGATTTCTCTGGATCACATTTTCAAACAAAACTTAACATATCGTGCTCCCACGAAAATAAAATATTATCTTACATTAATTTGTTTTCTCTAAAAGAAGCACGTGTTCTTATTTTTGGTAGATTTTTTTTAGTAATGCCCAGCAATGTGGTATACAACCTGGGTATCCACAGAAATTAGGTGAAAACCATTTTTCATTTTAGAAATCGGTTAGCGATATATTGTTTGACGTTTAATATTGTTTTACTTTGCCCTCTAACAAAACTTAAAAGCAATTTTATATGAAAAATATGGATAATGTATCCGAATAAAGTTTTGAAAACTATTAAAAGCGATAGGGTTATTTTAGTGATTAAATTACGTAGTTTCATTACATCGTCGCTACTATGTTAAACTATCGAATATGAAAAAATGCATTTTTCATTACTTTTAAAAATAGGCCGATTGTCACCACTAAATTTTAATAGTACTCTTCACCAGGGTTGCCAGTTTGGCATCCTTTTTCATTCAGAAATTTAAAATTCAAATCAGAAATTTCAAACAAAAATTTTTGCTTTATTTAGTGACGGACATTTCGAGATTATTTAAAGTAAAACTTTTTCTCTCAAAATTTCCAGTATGAATTCGGAATTGCTGAATAAATAAGAAGGCCAAACTAGCAAACCTGTTTTTCACACAACTTTTATTAGTATTCTTTCTAGGAGAAGAATTCTAATAAAATTTAGTGGTGACAATCGGCCCATTTTTAAAAGTAATGAAAAATGCATTTTTCACATTCGATTAGACTTTAAAAAATATCCATGTTTTAAAATTATTTTTAAAACTATGACAATCGATAAACTGAGAAACAGTTTTCAATTTAATTTTTATTTAAATAACATTATTTTCCTATTCAACGGTGTAAAAATTGAAAATATGCGATGTTTAGAAGTTAAACAAAATTGCCTTGAACGCAAAATTTATTGACACCATCTATTTGATGTCAGCGCTACTGACTGACATGTTTTCGCTTTCTAATATAGATTATACATCTTATTCTGCATAGTTGCAAGAAGAGCCACATAGGTACTAGGCATTTGAACAAAACAATAATTAAAATGCAGATTTAAATACTTCAATTTATAAAAACAGAACACAGAAAGGCTTATAAAACCTTTTTGATGATCGACATGTTTATGATAATCGACATGTTTTGAATGCACAAACGGCACCATCGTCAATATCTAGATGATAAACAAACTATTCTCGCAAAACATTGAAAATTAAACTTGGAAAACATAAACCAGAAGCATATACTTGTAATAAAAACAGGTACTTAAAAATAGTCCACTGCCAAAATGAAAATTAATGTTTCGTTATTTTTTTCCTAATTATTCTAATTTTCACGTTTATAGTTGACTATATTTAAGCACCTACTTCTATTACACGTATGTTCTACCGGTTTATGTTTTTCAAGTGTATTCTCAAATGTTTACGAGAATATTTTGTTTATCATGTAGATCTTGATAATGGGTTTCTGCGTTCGAAACATGTCGATTATCCTAGTAAAAGGTTTTTATAAACCTTTTTGTGTTCCGTTTTTATCACTTCAAGCATTTACATCTGTATTAAATGATAATTAGTGATTTTATTATATGATTATGAAAAAGTATAATAAAAAAAAAAAAAAAAAGATTGTACAGAATATTGTATTGGTTTGTCCAGAAAGTTCGTGCCGGTTGGAAAAATCAATTCGTACCAGAAATTTCTGCCCGTTAATTATTAGACATTAGATATCGGAATCAAAATATTAATAATTATAATGTCTAATAATTAAATGGTAGAATTTTCCGGTACAAATTTATTTTTTCAACCGGCGCGAACTTTCCGAACAACCCAATACTCTCATTATTATGCACCTATATCTAGATTTACAGTAAGTTTTGTTTCAAACATCAACATTTCATAGAAATATATTTATCGTACAACCATATTCATGAAATTATTTCCACAGAAAGAAATCAGAATATCAAAGATCTATATCAAAGTCGCAATACATTTAAAATCTACTCGAAACTGTTTCGTAGAAAATGTCAAGGATTGTAAATATGATGGAAACTCTCATGGGCCGTCATTCCGTTCAGATTTATTTCAAATATAATTAATAATCGGTTTCTACTTTTGGATATTTTCTAAAAACTAAAGTTATTCTTCATTCCATTGCATTTATTATACAGAACTTTTATGTACTGATGCATCGGATTACATTGAGTTATAGTAATGTTATCAGCATCGTATTGGAGTTTATTGGGAATAATAAATTATTTTTATATCCAACAAAATGTATGATGATATTACTCCAGACAGAAATGAATGGAGGAAAACCATTAATAATAATTTTGGTTATGGAAACTTTTTATTTAATGGAACATCTTAAAGAAGAAGAAGAAATGTATAGCAAGTATATCTATCTGACGTTAACGTTGTATCAGGTAAAAGTGAACTATATATTTATGTGTGCTATGCTTTAAAAGTAAAACAGGTGTAATTTTTCACATTATTTATATTTTTTATTCATCATATTTCTCTGCTCAGGTTTGGTATATTTTTCATTAAAAACGGAGATACATAAGATATAACTTCGTTTAATTTTCTTAGCCTGTAAATTTTTAACCTATAACGAATATCCCAATTTTATGAAAAGCTTATTTAAATACCTTTGGTTTTTTTTCATAATTCCATATAAATAATTTAATTTTTAAAATAATGTATGCGGCTTTCAAAATTTTATTTGGATTTTTTAATGTATTATGTAGATAGTTATGCACTTTTTAAACATAATGTCAAATATTGGCATTTGCGAAAGTGGGATTAATTTTGAAAAAAAAAAATCATGAAACTTTTGCTACAGAAATAAATTAGAATAGATATATTTCATCATAAATTAAAACCCCAATCAAATCCGTTCCGAAGTAAATGTCAAGACTCGTAAAGATGATTATGTCTCTCATGGGTCATTATAAGATTCAGATTTAATTTCGTGATAATGAATGAAAGGAACGTTCATCTAGTTATTTCATTAAATAAAAGGTTATGATACTGTCAAATTCATATATTATAAAAGGCATTTTTAATACACTATAACTATGTGACGAAAAGTCACCGCACTATTTCGATTTTTAACGTTTTCTTAATATCTAAGAAATATCGTGACGAATAATTGCAACTTCAGAAATATAAAAAAACACTCTTGACGTCATATTTTTCATCAAAGGTTTCGTCACGAGTGTCATTAGGGGAAAAACAACAAATGGAATAAAAAATAATATTTGGAATCACCCTGTAGAATGAATGGATTTAAATGGTCTGTAACTATGTCACATAACTATGTAGGTCCTGCACTTTTGTGTGCAGTATCAGGATAGCTTCACAGAATACCGTAGAAACAGTATACTGCGATTATAATTTTAATATTTCAAATGTTTGATTAAAAACAGACATTTTATTGGAATAATTTTGAACTGCATACGCGAGAACGATAAGAAATATTTGTAGTAATAGCAGTCTGATAGTCAATTATTTAGAGCATTTTTTGTAATAAGGCAATTCGAATATTATGAAAATTCAGAAATCTGTTATCAAAATGGAAAATTTCTTATCATCCAACAACTTTTAAAACAACACATGATATTTGGTCCACTGTGTCACCACATCTTTCTAAATTTTCGAAATATTCGACTTTGCATTTTCATATGAGTACATAGTTTACTACTGAATTATAGCAAAATAAATTTTGTTATCGACCGCGTATGCACAGTTAAAATATATTTCTTACAAATGTTTACATATCTTCGAAAATTGAATGTATTTATATTCCAAATGTAGTACATTGATTTTGCTAAATCTTTTAATGGTAGTGACAGTTTCGTTAAATTTTGTTGAAACTCTTCTTACCATAAAATAAGCATGCGGGAAATTCTTGAATTTTTAAAGAAAACTTTATATTTTCATTAATATACATACTATTCTTACACAAATGTAAACATGACATACATATGTATCTTGACCAGCTGCAGATCATTTGGTTTATGTTATTTTACAGGGTACTAGCATGTCTCTAGACATTCAGCAAAACGTCTAAAATGGAAAGTGTCCAGTAACTGTTCGCTGTGTAGAGTATATGAATAAAGTTGAATAATATACAGAAAATCATATATTGTGAAAGTTATAATAAGTGCGTATCCGATATTATTTCATATTTTATTTAATATTCTGTGTACGAAGCATTTAACAAGAGAAAGTGTAAAGTTATAAATTTCAATTATTAGTTTCTTCAATTTTTATCTATGTCGAAATTTCGCATAAACTGTATTCCCAATGTTAATTATTCATAGGAATGAGTTCCGTTTCTTTTCAAAAACATATTCGTTATTCTCGTGCTACAAAAATATATCAGGATAGTAAAAATCTATATCGAGATTTAGAGCCATATAAAATGCAATTCAGTTCGTTAGAGAATGTCAAGGGTCGTAAAGAGTTTGGAATCCCCCTGTCTCCTCACAATGTTCAAATATATTTTAGAAATAATTATTAAATGATATCTTCTGTTATTTATCTATATTCTAAAGCAAAAACATATGCGCGTGTAACGCGGACGTCATATTGACAGTTCCAACGATTTGACTAATGCATTTAATAATTACTGCAATAATCATTGCACAGTATCTATTTGTATAACGTTAAATAGAAAAGGAAAACAATTGTACTTTAAAATGCGATTTCTTGAAAAAAATCATCTGAATAAAGAGTTTCTTTAAGGTTTTAAAAAATATTTTAAATTTGCTTGAAACCCATTTAACCCTTTCCGGCACAGTGGTCCCAATCCAGGCACATGTAATTTTAATTCCAAACTTGCATACGGCACCAAGAATATTTTAATAAAATTTTGTTTCAATAATGAAAGCTGTGAAACAGTTGAGTGTTTCAATGGGATTCCCAGTTAAAAAAAACTCCACTCCCTGTATATGAGTAATAGTATGTATAACACATCTTAGGAGAGCCATGTCAAGAAAGTTTAAAATAATTTAAAGTAATAAAAATATGTAAAAGAAAGCATAAAATGCGATAATTTACAGTCTATTGCATGAGAGAAAGTTTATAATAATTTAAAGTAACAAAAAACAATTAAAGAATGCATAAAAGTGCGATTTATTACTGTCTAGTGCATTGCAGGGTATTAGAACTTAAAAGTAACGAATAGTGCATAGAAGATGCAAGAGGCGCGACATGTCCACCAGAAGAGAGATAGCTTTAAACATTTAAATTGAGAAAGAGGATGGGCTTGCGTGAATGAATATAGGAACGTGATGTGGTAAAATAAGGTGCTCTTATTTTCTATAAAAGTCGTTTGCAAATTCCGGTGTCAGTCAGTAATTTCTCATTTTACGAACAGAATTTGTCTGTGCCGGAAAGGGTTAAAACGATTAACTCGTTTATTCTTATTACAATGCAAATAATTAAACAATTTTTCGTTTCAGTGAAATATTCCATAATGAAATTAAAACTTCACAACTAACTAACTAAATAAATAAAACACGAATTTATCACATATGTAACCAATCTACGAATAAAAACATTGAATTAATCAGAAACAAAGTTGCTATAAAATTGATAAATGTTTCGCGATTAACCGTTGGCATGCAGCTCAATGGAAAGTAACCAAAAATGCTTTTCGGTGTCGTTTATGGGTAATCTAAGAAAGCACACTAATTGTAAAATAAGTTTCAAAATAAAAACGATTTTCATCTACATTCTGTCCCGGTTGAATTGCCTGATTATCATAAACTTGCGAGTATGCTTCTTTCCAACGTATTGGTTATAATGAATTTTTATAGTAATATGATTGGATTGTAATTAGACTATCAATGTTGTGTTTAAGATAGCACCACTGATTAATTGAGAATTTTGTAAAGAAGAAGACATTCGGAAAAGTGCTCCTTTATTTTTTCAAACCTCAGAAATCAATAGTTTTCGTAGATATAAAGAAGCATTTCTTAACTTTTGCAGTTTCTTTTACTATTGGTAATTTTCCGAAACGTTGATAAGTATTTTTTTACAGAACGAGAATAGATTGCTTCCAAAAAAACGAAATTTCTTGCTGCTACCTTGGTTGAGAAAACGGATTAGAAACTACATAACGAGGAAAAAAGACGTGCAATAAAAAGAGATTTTGTTTCAGAAATGCTTATCTTATGGTACTGCTATTGGTTTCTGAAGGTTCTGAAAATTAAAAGAAAACGGTTTGCTGAATCGTGGGTCACTCGAAAGAGGTTATAATTATATTTACGTAAACCTTTTTCTTAGACAAAGGAACATTTCTCTGTTTTTTTTACAGTGTTTATTATCAGTGTTTTGCATAATCATTATGTTCTGTGATATATATATATATATATATATATATATATAATTTTGGCACATTACTCTTATGCTAGTTTGTGAAACGTTTCGTCTTCCATGTACTAGTAATTCATTCATTTAAAAAATGACTAATATAGTACATAACTATCTACGTACTTTATACCCTCATCGCAAAAGTATTTCATGTCATTTTGTAAGTATTATAATTGTACTTAAACTCAATTTTAACATTTTTAAAAATTAACTCCACATTTTGTACTACCTAACATAAAATTAATTAACAATTCTTAATTCTATGTGTTCATCCAACAATATTTTTTTAATCCCAAGAATGAAATATGTATATGAGCATTGCACTTTATTATTACATGCTTATTACTTACCTTACTTTAAAAATAAAATCTTCAAATGATAAAATTCACTTCTGTCTTAAAATTCGTTAATGTTTTTTTTTCTTTTTATGGGAGAATTATATATATAATACTTGAACATAAAATCGATTCAAAACTATCCGTAACCTCTCTTGTCCATATTAAATAAGTCTCGTAAGGAATTATCTCTTTCGGATTTTTCTAAAAGAAATTTTATCAGTTTTATCGAAGAAAGAATTATTTTTAGATATTAAGATTTTTATCTGTGGTTTTCTACATTGAAAAATGTAAGATATAGAAGTTAGAATTTCTTTTTCATTTTCTTTCGTTTTGATGCATTATTGAATGTGTAACACAAATTTCTGCTTTTAAAAGAAACTGGAAGGTAATATTTTTAAAATGACTGTTCTTTTTTAAATACGAGGGAAAATATTAAGTAAGTTACAAAATGTAATTAAATAATAAATTACAGTGATAATCATTTCAATATTGGTTTTATTTCTCAACATATTCTGCACCAATATTTATACACCGCTCAAATCGTTTTACACTATGTTTGTGATAATCATGTTTGTGAAAATACCATGAAGGAATTGTCAGAAATTAATTAAATTTATTTCACATATTACAGATAGTGGTATAAATAAACTAACAAATTTACAAGATAAAACAACAAAAAGGTCGTCGCAAATTAGTACTTTGTGTATTCGCTACGCTGAGTGATGAGAGCCTGTACACGTTGTGATTGAATCAGACAGGTTATGAATGTATTTCTGGGGAATGGCATTCCAGATAGCTTCCACTTGAAGACAAAATTCAGTCTAACTGTGTGCCCTAAGAGCGAGTTTCCGACCAATGAAATACCAGATATGCTCGATGAATAAGCAGGTCAAGGAAGAAGCGAAAAGCGAAATCTGTTGTGCACTTAAGAAGGCTTGTGCAGTCTGAGAAACATGTGCTCTGGCATTATCCTAATGAAATACAGCACCCGGAATGCGCCGAAGAAGGGGGAGTACCTCTGGTTCCACAATTTCCCTTTTGTAGCGATCACTGTTGAGTTTGTCTGCAATATGCGCTAGATGGGATCGACAATTATACACAATAGCTCTCCACACCATAATGCCAGGCGTTTGTGTGGTATGACGCTGGATAACACACTTTGGAAGTAGACGTTCTCCTCTGTAACGTCTGACGCGTACTCTTTCATCATAGTACTCCAGATTGCAGCGAGATTCATCAGAAAAAATCCACTTGTTGCCACTGGACACGCCACGCGCTGCGTTGCTGAGCCCAATGAAGTCAGAGGCGTCTGTGATCCAGCGAGAGGTGAATCCTGCGTAGATGAACCCTTGCTCGCAGTTCATGCTGCAGCAGACGGCTACGAACTGTGGATCTAAACAACAATACACCTGTAGCTGTGCTCCAACGTTTTGTTAATACATGAGAGGACGCTGTACGGTCCGTCACAGCCATGCTGATGAGTTGCCTGTCGTCCCGTGCCGTTGTGCTATTGTGTGCCCCACTGCCAGGTATGCCTTGTTTGTTTCTCCTCTGTCGATTTCTTCCAAACACGCATCACTGTTGTGACCTTACACTTACGGGCTGCGATTTCTCGATACGAAAATACACCTTCTCGCATACCGACGATACGGCCTCGTACGAACGTTGTTGATATGACTTCCGCCGCTTTTGACGATGCATATTGACCACCAATGAAACGTTTACCGCAGACAGAGGAAGATAAACGGGTTTCAACACATCTTTGCAGTTCTTTATATACCCGGTACAGGCGACTGATAAGAAGCCGGTTCTCATTCCACGCATGCACAATGGCTTTGTAATTCTAATCATTTGCATGTCTTACATCCCTTTACGTTTCCCGTAAGTTTGGTTCAATTTGCATAATTCCTTCATGGTGCTGAAATTTTCACAAACATGAGTGTATATGTGACCCAATACCAGTTACATAATATTTTGGGGGGACTGCTGCCCCCGCCACATTAACTCTTCATGTTGAATCTCTTATCATCGGCAAACCTTATCTTGCCTCCAATATGTTTTTTAGTGGACTAAACAGATAAAATTGTTTGATTATAACGAGAGGCTGTAAGATGGATTTAAATGATGTTGCCAACTAAATTTTTGAATTTTCTCCTGTGCTATGTCTGGATGCATCATCGAGCATAGAGCCCCATCGCCATTTTGGAACTGATTTACGCGTACGTGCAATTGCTACCTAGTAAATATGAAATGAGTATGCTAAATTGCATGATGATGCATTTTATTACCATTCATGAAAAAAAAACTAGTTCCTATCATAAGTTAAATCATATAAGTTTGTGATTTACTTAATAATGACTCTCCCTCGTAAATATCTGTATTATATGTGCCAATAATGTAAATATAAATGTAATTTTATTTTAGTATTTTCAGAATATATTTTCAGATAAAAGTTAAACTTTATCTTTGATAAAGCAATTATTAAATTATATCTATTGATGATTAGCATTAATCAAATAAAATATTATCTTAATTATAATAATATATTTAGAACAAGATATAATTAAAAAACGTACTCTTAAAACATATCCATTCTGAAAAATGCCCAATATCTATTCCAAGAAAAGCAATAAAAATTCGTTAAAATCCAATTTATTCCAAGATACGTTTAAATAAAATTCTTCAAAGCGTATTTTCAAGAGAATAACAGTTTATACTCATGTATTAGAACTAAAACTACTTCCTTAAAAACATTCCTTTTTTATCCATATTATGTTGCTTCCATGTCCTTTACAACATGATAAATGTCGCTTTTTAGGCAATCTACGTTCATCTTTTTTGCAAGAGTTTTCGGGAAAATTCTAAATAATACTCATACAAGAAATTGATTAAAAAAAAGTTCCTTTACTTTCTTGAACACATTAAAGAAATATTGTATGGAATTATATTTTTCGGATTACTGTGAGTGAATTTTTACTAGTTTTATCGAAAAAAAGTCTTATTTTAGATACTAATGAGAATTTATTTTTGAATTTTTCTGCATTCAAAAATAATGTAAGTCATAACATTTGTACTTTTCACTTCTTTTGATGCATCATGGAAAGTATAATAGAAATTTCCAATTTAAAAAGAAAAACAACTTAATGAAAAAATGATTAAAGTATAAAACATTCAAAAATTCCGAATTTATTTTGACATACATTTCGAAAAAATCTTCGTATGAGCCTTTTTTTGATTTAAAACAAAAATGTTTTGTATCATCATAAATGAAAGCATGCAATATTTCATTAGAAATAGTAAAATAGGTCATTTTCCTTGAATCTGTGAAAAAACAACTTCCATAGGAAAAATCCATTTTTCCTACATGTTACCCACTTTTCGTTAAATATAACAGTACAAAAGATAAACAAAGTCGCTGATTTGACAAGACACTTTAACATTTCTGTTGTTTTTGTTTTTTGAAAGCATTAAAAATTAATATTACAAAAAATCTATTAAAAGCTATACCTTTCATTTAAACAAAAATATTACGTCTGAACATATTTATAACTATAAAAATTCATTAAGATTACAGACATTACATTACAATTGCATAAAATGTTACAAAGACTAAAAAACTTATTTAAATTGGACGTTTCGGATTTACACATAGAAATTGTATTCCAACAAATTGTCGAGGTGAAAGTTACAGTTATATTTGCACTGAGTATTCATTTGGAATTGATCTTGCTTCGTTGATTTTGCTAAAACTTTTATTATTAGATCGAAGTGTAGCAATTATAGAACTCACCCTTTACTAGAAGCATGGTATAATAGAATTACAGATTTAACTCTTAACGAAGCAAGTTTAATTCCAAATGAATACTCAGTGCTATTATAACTGTAACTTTCGCCTTGACAGTTTGTTGCAATACATTTTCTGTGTGTCGATTTTTTACAACTTCTTGTGACTTGCGTTAATAAAATTTGCTGATGAAGGATTTTGTGTAAATCCGAAACGTCCAATTCAAATATGTTTTTTAGTGTTTTTAACATTTTATGTAATCGTAACGTAATGCCTGTGAGCTTAATGATTTTATATAGTTATAAAAACTATGCATGGAATTTTTTTACCACATTATTGAATTATCGTAAGGAATTTTGTTCAGATTTCCCCGGAAGAAATTTTATCTATTTTATCGAAGAAATAATTATTTTTTTATATTAAGAATATATTAGATCTATCTCCCCACTTACTATTTTTTAATGCGCTGTAGATTCCATAATATAAATTTCTGCTTTTGAAAGAAATTTGAAAATAATGTTACAAAGGGAAAAAAATAAATAGATATGTCTTATATTTTAGCCTGTACTAGAAGAAAAATAATGTTTTATATTTTCATATTAACTATCAATGTGTAACTAAAATTCACGCATCACCTATGATAACACCATTATTAAAATATCACAGTTGATTATTAAAGAGAATTTATTATAAATATAATTTCTAATTAACATATACGTAGAAAATACTTAGTTTAAAAGAAAAATGTTTTTTAAAACTTATCTATCCGAATAAAAAATAATGAAGAAATTATTTCCATAGATTATAGAGAAAATATACTTTGAATTCCCTTTTTCAAGTACTTGATATGAGGTATTGATATGATTTAATATATTAAACTAAATATTAAACTAAACTTAAAAAATAATTATTTTTAATAAAACGGTTAAAAAACGCCTTTCTCATTTTATATATTAAAACGAAAAGGGATTTCCGTCAAATTTATTTTTCACACTAATTTGCCCCATTTACGCATGCGTAAACTTAAATCAAGAACCTAATCAGTTTTAGAGCACACTCAAATGCGAAAACGGTGTTCGGGTGGTATAAGGCGCGTTTCTTCTCAGTTCGGATTATCGTGTGGGATCGATCCCTGTTGTGGACAGAATGATTTTTGTTATGATTTTTCGAATTATTCTTCAAAAATTTCAAATTTAAAAAACAGCTATGAATTTTATATTTATGGTACTATCAAGTTGTTTGCCGTCAAGTTTTGACGGGTTCCATCTAGTTAAAAGTTTATCTGAATGTCAATTTCTTTAAATCTGATAAAGATGTCATTAAAGTCCAATTTATACTACAATATATCAAAATAAAATTATCTAAAGTGTGTTTTTAACAAAATTGTTGCTTATTTTCTAAGTATTAAAATTGGAACTTCCCTACGAAGCAACTTCGTTTTCCACATATTATTGCTGTCATTTCTCCTTGATTTAAATAAGAATAAAAGCTTAAAATGAGAATATTAGTTTACTTTGAAATGCGTGTTAATTCTTTTTCAATATTATTATTTTAAAATAGTCAGTAAAGCTAAATAAAATCAACTATATCATTCTTTTTATGACCATAGTCGTATCGGTTGAAAATTTATTTTTTCTGATTTCCACGCAAGAAATTTTATTCAGTTTTATCTAAAAAAGAATTTTTGTAATAAAACAGATTTGTTATTTGTAGTTATATATATATATATATATATATATATATATAAATTTATCATCCACATTCAGCATTCTACTTTCAGATAATTTTTTTAACCTTATTTTACCTGTCTTTCTCTCTTGGCTGTCTTTCCTTAGCTTTTCTTGCGCATGGTTGAACAAAATTGAATCCGGATGCCTCTCTGTCCATTTTTTTTCTTGGTGAGTTGTTTAAATTATTTTTAAAGTTTTATATACATATATGTATATATATATTTAACAGCATAAAAATAACCATAGTTAAAAAGTTTCTTTTCAATACAATATCAAAAAAATTATTATAAAGAATTAAGTAATTTTTTTTTCGACTTGTTAGTAAAAATAAAAAGTAATTGTAGATATTATTTCCAATTATGTGAAAAATGTTTGAAACATATAGAAAACTGGATAAATCTTTGTAATAAATTGAAACATAATTCAAAAATTTGTAAAATTCTTTATTTCATACCAAAATAAATAGCAAACTTTAATTAGAAATATGGAATAAGGAAAATAAAAAATATAACTTAAAAATTATTTAGTGACAAGGAACCCGGACGATTAATTTTTTCAAATTTAAAATTTATAAAAATATCCATCTATTTAAAGCTAACCTGCTTTTTAGTTTTCCATGCAAAAATCCTATTTATACGCATGCGCGAGCATTCAGCTAATCAGCTAGAGGCTTTTACTGTCCAGAGACAATTTCGATTCCGCTATGTTTCAGCCAATGAGGTGAAGGCTTTTTCCTCTCTCTAAAAGCGTATTTGGATTACAATTCCATGTGGGTGTTGAAACTTTATGGATTTCTTTTATTAAGGTATTTTTTCATTTTACCGTATTTATTTTCTTTTTATGTCGTATGTATTTTACTACTATGAATTTTTTATAACTAACCCTTTTTTTGAGAGAGAGAGAGATTTAGTGGAATCGTTTCCGATGTAAACAAACTATTAAGATGCAAGTGTAAAATTTCAGATTTTTAAACTTTTCATGTCCTTCTGTACACATTTTAATATGTAATTCTGTGTGATATGATTAAATTCAGGTTTTCTCAGCGACGATCACAGTATTTTTAATAATTTTTGTATTAATCAAGCTTTTTTGGTTATTAAGCATAGCTAAACACGAAAGAAATCTTTGTTATTTTAAGTTTTTGATGTGAATTATTTGCGTACATTTATAAGGCGAGTTTCACTGAATAATTCAAGAAAAAAAAATCTCATCATTATACATATTTAGTTATGCATTATTAATTATTTACTTGGCCTTTACTTTTAATATTTCAAACTTACAGCTGAATGTAACTATTAAAACATTTGAAATACTGTATTCGAAAAATGAAATTTCAGCTTAAACACTAGACAATTACTTTTAGGTTAAATTCAGGTTTTCTCAGTGACGATCACAGTATTTTTACCAAATAATTAAAAGTACTACATGCATGCATCTATCTATCTATTTATATATATATATATACCCTTAAATCTGCATAGCTTAAAACCGGAGTTTATGCAGATTTTATAAATTTGCAGGTTTCTGGTTTGTTTACATACTGGTCTGTTTTGTTGGCACTGTTTTGTTTACATATTTTAAACAAAAATTTGAATTTAATAATGCACTGAAAATTATAATGAATGCTTACAATTAAACACAAATAAATTGTCTTACAAAAGCTCTCTAACCAAATTGTTAACAAAACAAAAAATTTCATGAAAAACACATTATTTCCCTGATATTTTCCCACAACCAATCAATAAATTTCATGATATTTTATTGTAATTTTAAACCATGAACTTTAGTACTTTTCTGTTATACGGACACTATGCCAAAATGTATGTATGTATGTTTGGCGACAATAGTGTCCGTATAACGGAAAAGTGCCTGAATTTTTTTATATATATATATAAAATATAAACATGATTTGCGACACAGCAAGTTTTCTGGATTTCTCCCTGTAGGTGAAAGTTGAAGATGAATTTCATTCATTCAATGACCTTTTTAAAAGTTTCAAGTTTGGATTGAGTGCACATGAACATAGAAACCGATAGCTATTTCTATGTTCATGATTGAGTTATTTGGATATCTTTTCGTATAGCACAGAAAATCATTTCTCCCGCTTTTGTAATAGAGATACATTCTGGTGTATTTTTTTTTCTTCTTTTTATATCATAAGTACTTTTCTACTTGCATAACTAAATATGTAGTATAATGATCAGAATGACATATTAAAATGTGTACAGAATGACATATAAATTTAAAAAAACTGAAATTTTGCACTTGCAGCTTAATTGTAAATTCCATTGTTTACATTGGAAACGATTTGTGGTTTTTAAGAATTTGCAGAACTTCGTGTCACCAAATTACTAAATCTCTCTCTCTCTCACTCTCTAAAAAAAAGGGTTAGTTTAAAAAAATCTAAAGTAGCAAAATACATACAACACAAAAAGAAAATAAATACGGTAAAATGAAAAAATTACTTTAATAATAGAAATCCATAAATTTTCAAAAACGACATCAAACGAACGTATCTCATCTTTTGTTTGTGATAAGGAACGCTCCTTTGGCCCCCTCCACTCATTGGCTGAATTGTAAAGGGCAAAATTGGGGGACAAAATGACTACAGCATTTCTGAGAAAAGAAAAAATCAGAAAATTTTCTGAAAGGTTTCAGCACAGGGAGAGAGGGTAAATGCTCTCTCGGCAATAATTATTTTTGTTGCAAGTTGGGTTAACTGTCTTTATACTTCGAGTCGATTTCAGACTGCGTGTAGATTTCTGCAAGTTGGATTTGGGTTAACCCGATTTTTCAAAAGTTAGTTCAGTATACTATTTCAGATTAAAACTATACTTTTCAGAGCGGGATTCGCGCTGAAAATTTTGAAATCCCGCCCAAAAAATTTCAGCATTTTCGGAGAAACTTGCATTATTTAATTTACCTGCAACCGAACGATAAATTTAGTGATTTTTTTTCCCGCAACCGATTGACGAACTTTGTGTTTTTTCCGCGACTGATTGACGAACTTTGTGGTTTTTTCCGTGACAGATCAACGAACTTTGCTTTTTTTCTGCGACAGATTGACGAACATTGCGTTTTTTAAGCGACTGATCGACGAACTTTGCGTTTTTTGGGGACATATCGACGAACTTTGCGTTTATTCCGCAATCGATTGACGAAATTTTTCTTTTTTCCCTGACTGATCGACGAACTTTGCATTTATTCCGCAATCGATTGACGAAATTTGCTTTTTTCCGCAACTGATCGACGAACTTTGCGTTTTTTCCGCGACAGATCAACGAACGTTGCATTTTTTCCGCGACTGATCAACAAACTTTGCGTTTTTTCTGCGACAGATAGACGAACATTGTGTTTTTTAAGCGACTGATCGACGAACCTTGCGTTTTTTGAAGACAGATCGACGAACTTTGTGTTTATTCTGCAATCGATCGAGGAAATTTGCTTTTTTCCCCCGACTGATCGACGAACTTTGCGTTTTTTGGTGACAGATCGACGAACTTAGCGTTTTTTCCGCGACAGATCGATGAACTTTGCGTCTTTTCCACGATCGATCGGTGAATCTCAATCAAGTAAAATCTAAAGTCAGAAATTTATTTAACAACCTAATTGTTAAGGGTCCCTAACACATTTAATGGAACTTGAAAAATACACTGCATATATAATACTTAACTTTCTTCCCTTTTTTATAATAAAAATAAACATTTTACATAATCATTCTCAGTTGACTTAATTTTTTCAATGGTATTTTGTCATGTCTGCATTAATGTAATTCTTTAAATAGCACGTAAAATAATAGTGGGGTTTAAAGATTTTTTTTACTCCCTCCCAAACATTACAACTCCCCTCCATTTAAAAATGTTGGTAGGGAGATTCCCCTCCTTGGAAAAATTGAATTTCAAGCCCTGCCTATAATATGTTTGTGTGTATTGAGGTTTGTATATATGTTTGTGTGTGTGCTGTTTTTAATAAAGACAGTTTCATTTTTCACATGAACCTTTCAAAAAATTCACATTCTTTGCACAATCCTTTAACAAAATTCGCATTTTTTTTCGTGATTCTTTAATGAAATTCGCATTTTTTTCTGTATCTTTTTTTTTTGTCGAGATTCACATTTTTTTCAGCTATCCTATGACGAAATTTGTATTTTTTCTGCGATTTTTTTTTTCACGAAATTTGCGTTATTTTCCACGATTCTTTTACGAAATTTGCGTTTTTCTGTGATCCTTAGACGAAATTTTCTTTTTTCGCAATCCTTTGATAATAATCACATTTTCTCTGCTGCCTTTTGATAAGATTCATGAATTTTCAGCAATCCTTCGATGAAATTCGCGTTTTTTCAGAGATCTTTGAAGAAATTCGCATTTTCTCACGATACTTTAACGAAATTTGCGTTTTCCAGCGATTTTTTGATAAAATACATTTTATTCCGCAATTTTTAGACGAAATTTGGCAAGAAAACGCTATCTTTTGGTGAAATTTCCTGTTTCGCGATTCTTTGACAAAATTTGCTCATCTTTTGCGTAAATCGAGTTTTTCTGTGGCCTTTTAACAAAATTCACGTTTTACATGATCCTTTGATGAAATTAGTGTTTTTCCCGTGATCATCTGACGAAATCTAGGATTTTTTTCCCGCGAAGATTGATTATATGTTTTTAGTCTACAGGTGCCCTAAAAAGTTTGTGACGCCTGTCGCTGCATTGCACGCATTCTGCCACGGTGTATCAAACAAACAAAATTCATCCTAAAGAATTATTGTTTCGTTTCTGGAAATGAACAACTGTCAACTCATTGACTGAATTATAAAGGGTGAAATGTGTAGGCACTGAGTATCATCTATACTATTAATGTCGGTAAACGTCTGTCTCTGTGTGTGTTGGTGTGTCTGACGTCTGTAAGCACATAACTGCGTGCAGACGATGGACATAAGCGCTTTTGGTATAAAAAAATTCGGAAGGGGAGTTTTTAAAATTCACAACATTTTGCGGGAGAAGAGGGGTGCGAACAAATTTAAAAAATCAGTCCACATCAATAATTATGGCGGCGGGGGTGAGTATGTTTTGCCCACACAGGGCGGAGACTTTTCTTTGCTGACACCACTCATATGATATATCGTTCGAAAGGCCTGCGACTGCCTTTTCATGTTATGCATCTGTGTGGTCAATCCCCCCCCCCCACCAATTGGGGCACTTTTCTAAATTTTGCACATACCGCTCATGTTATATATAGTTAAAAAGGTCTGTGACCGTTTAAGCATATTATGCATCTCCGGTGTCCATCCCCCCACTTTGCCCCACCCCCCAAGGGGGTACTTTTGTAAATTTTGCACAAACCCTTCATGTTACATATTGTTGGAAAGGTCTTTGACTGCTTATTCATGTTATGCATCTCCGGGGTCCATCCCGCCACTTCCCCCCCTTAAGGGGGGCACTTTTCTAAATTTTGTTGACACCCCTCATGTCATATAATGTTGGAAAGATCTGTGACCGCTTAATCATATTATGCATCTCCAATGTCCATCTCTCCAATTTGCCACCCTCCCCAAGGGGGTACTTTTCTAAATTTTGCAGACAACCCTCATGGCATATATCGTTGGAAAGGTCTGTGACCGCTTAATCATATGCATATCTCCAATGTCCATTTCCCCACTTTTCCCCCCCTCCCCCAAGGGGGTACTTTTCTAAATTTTGCAGACAACCCTCATGTTACATATCGTTGGAAAGGTCTGTGACCACTTAATCATATTATGCATGTTCCGTGTCCATCCCCTACTTTACCCCCCCCAAGGGGGTACTTTTTTAAATTTAGCACACACCCCTCATGTTACATATCGTTTGAAAGGTCTTTGACTGCTTATTCATGTTATGCATCTCCTTGGTCCATCCCGCCATTTCCCCCTCCCCAAGGGGGCACTTACCATTTACTTGCACAACAGCGCTAAATGTGTCAGATGGAAGAAATTCTGCGAGTGCATGTGCCAGTGAAACTTAGCCAATTGCTGTTCTTCAACCTAGCTTTAATTCAAATTGGGTTTTTTATTTATTTGAATTATTCTGCAAAAGTTTCAAACATTTTAAAGCAGCTATGAATTTTATTTTTATGGTACTATCAAGTTTTTTGCCGTCAAATTTTGACGGGTTCCATCTAGTATTTTTTTAAGTTACATTTAACATTAATTAATTATATGCATTTATGTTTCCATGATTTTCTCATTTTATTGCGTCGAATAATGAAAACAAATATTTATCATAAATGTTAAATTAATGTTGCTTTATTTTTGTATTGCTCCAATTTTAATTAAAACAAATGTACTGCGTTAAAGCCATAAAAAATAAATCAAACCATTAGAAAATATTACAAAGCATATTTGTTTTAATTATAATCCATTTACTCTGTGCTAAATATTTTGACAATTCAAAATATTTTGATCAAATATTTATTCAAATTATTGAGTTGAAATAATATATTTTTATGCTAAATGATTTTTACGCTAAATGTAATGATAGATAAAGTAATAGCACTAATAATGAAGAATGTTTGATTTTACAGAATTTTTTTTGTAAAATCAGCAAAATTAACAGTTTTTTTTTTTTTTTTTTTTTTACATTTTATCCGAATGAACTTTCAATGTTTCCAAATATATAATGTCGTGACAAAAACGAGAATGTAAGAAAAAAAAAGTTACATTCCTCTCTACAACTTATATTCTCAGACAGTTGTAGGCCAAGAATGCCTCAAATGTAGTATAGATGGGTGACAAAATAATACGAACGCCTATGAAATAAGAGAAAATCTTTATCAATAGGGGGTTAGACCTCCCTTTGACTTAATTACAGATTGTATGCGACGTGGGATGGATTCATAGAGGTCATGAACAACATTTAAAGGAATATGAAGCCATTCTTCCTGGAGAGCACTCTCTAATTCCAAAAGGGTAGATAGTGGTGGAAAACGAGTACGGAGTTTTGACTCCAAATATCCCCACAAATGTTCAATAATGTTCAAGTCAAGAGACTGATGGGGCCAAGCAATATGTCCTACTTCCTCCTCCCGCTCTTCAAACCATTTTTGGACGATTTTAGCAGTGTGGATATGAGCCTTGTCTTCTTGATAAAGTGGGCATTCTCCTGGAAATAAAGTCTGGGCAAAAGGATGCACCTGATCCCCCAGAATATGGACATAGCGAGCAGCTGTAACCTTTCCATGCAGAGTAACAAGCGGCCCAAGGCTACGCCAAGATATCGCACCCCATACCATAAGGGAACCACCTCCATGCTTCACAGTCGGAAAGAGGCAGTCAGGAGAAAATGCTTCTGCTGACTTTCCCACACATAAACGCGTCCAGTTGTCTGAAATATGGTGAAGATTGATTCATCATATTGCCAGTGTTGAGGAGTCCAGTTTTTGTGTGTTTTACACCATTTGCGTCGCTGAAAAGCATGACGTGATATCACCAATGGCTTACGAACTGCAACTCTTCCATAAATGTTCGAAGCATGAAGTTCCCTTTGGACAGTTCTTGCTGAAATGGGATTTTGGAGATAACTATTTATCTCTGACGTTATCTGGGATAAAGATTGTCTGCGCTTTCGTATTGCTAAGCGGGTCAACTCTCTTTTATACCTCTCAGAAAGCTTTTTTTCCATCCCACTGTTGTACCTCGTAGACTACACTTTACAACATTGTGTGTAAGCTGTCATAACGGCTGACACAAAACTCCTTGCACGCTCCAAATAATTGGCTGTTTCCGTAACGGAGTAATCAGCGCACCGCATTCCAACAATCATTTATTTTTCGAACTCTGACAGGTCAGACATTATTGAGTTTTCCAGAGCGTATGGTAAGCGCATGCAACACTTACGACTGATGTTGAGCGACTGATAGCTTACCTTTCATAATCGCTAGGTGTCAGAATTGAGTGCAAAGCGACATGCGCGTTCTGCTTCTTTGAAATGGACCATTCCTTTTTCATGGGTGTTCGTATTATTTTGACACCCATCTGTATGTACCGCACATAATTTATAAATTGTTTTACAGTCTTAGGTTCAATTATACACAGGAAAAATTTTATTTATATACCAAGAACGCCCCATAACATAATTTTATTTTAAAATAATAAATTATTCACATATTTGAATCTTGCTTTTTTCAAAGTTTTTATTTTACAGTTAGCGTTTAAACTGCCCTTTTTTCGTCCAATCATGTTGATCTTCATTCTCTTCTTTTTTATTTATTTTTATTTTTATGCCACTTTCACTTTTTTAATTTATTTTTCTTCAGAGTTAGCAAATTTTACTTCTGAAATCATTGTATCATTTGAGGGGAAATAACTACAGCTGCAATTTTCTCCAAATTCCTATTGGCCTCTTTTTCTTTTTTTTTATTCCGGAAAAAGAAAAAAAAAACATATTAATTTAAAAGAGACGATATCTTACTTGATGATCCCGTAATGTTTTAAATTTTTTTAAGAGACTAAGAATTGTTGTTCAGTAGTATCTCAGCAATATTTTCTCTGCTTGTATACATTTTTACATACATCATTTTTAGTTATTCGAAAATTGTCTGTTGTTTCTTTTAGCTCTTCTTCAACATATTCAATAATTACACCATCATTGTTTATCTTATCTGGATTGAATAATGCATTCTGAAGTAAATCCAATTTTTTAAAAAAATACAAAATTTAGAAAACATAACAATTTACATTTCAGGTAAGATAGATTAATTTACCTGAAAGTACGCTTCCATACTGTTTTTTGTTGAGTATCCAACCATAAATATTACTCATACGTTTGTCCTACTACGCATTTCTACCATCCTAATTTATTATAATTTCTTTAATTTTAAATTTTAAATTTAGAATTTTATTTTTCAAACATTGTTAAGAAAAGTAATTTCACTTCATTTTTAGTAAACATGCTGTTTTACTACATTTATTTTATTTCATGATTACTTTTTTTTGGTTCCATGAAAACAATACGCATGTATTGAATCCTATAATGACTGTTTCAGCAATCATTCGTTCCAGTGCTTAAGTTGGTCTGACAGGGAAGTTCTTCTTAAAGCGTATACTTTGAATATCTAAAAAAAAAAAAATTCTAATTGAACTACTCATGTACGTAATAAAGATCAGTCAAATTTATCTGCAGAATCCCAGTAAAACATCTGTAAAAAACAAGTTGGAAATTGTACGTTAAACGTTCAAAATGAGGTGCATTCGTACTATTTCTAGTTTTACAATGTAAAAAAATCATCTAAATATTTAAAACAGAAGACTGTTTTTTTAGTCGTCTGCCCTGAACTTTCTACAGAATTAATTTTGATAATTGTTTTTCAAATGAAAGCTGTTCATTTGCTTATGTGCCCGCACTAGCTATTTTTTTTTTAAATATTCCCATTTTTATATTTTTATTTAAATTTTAAAAGTTTTTTTTTATGAAATTTCTTTAAAATGGTGGCAATTGGGTTAAGATTTTATCTCTACAGCATAAGATTAATTTTCCTTATCACATTCCACCAAACAGAAGCGAGATTCCATCAGTGTAAATGTCGACATCTTTAAAAGAAGAATATCAATGTTTTTTCATATAATTTAAGTGTAGTAAAATTATTGCGTTCAATTATGCAGTAATCACAGAAGAGCAGAATACAGATTATTTGCTGTGAAATAATCTATCATAAGAAGTAACATGAAAAACGAAATGTTTCCGATGAAGAAACTGACGTCATTCAGAAAACAAAAGATGTATTTTCCTCCATGAAGATAAAGTATTTTATTAATCTTGTGTCAGTATGACGTCATATTAACTGACTCTTAAAGCTGCATCTAAATAGACAGAACTTCTGCTATTTATTTATTTCCTTAGTATGCACAAAATAAAATATTTCTAAAAATTACATCATTTCCATTTAATTATAATAAATATTTAATGAAAAATTTAAAACAATTGGTTAAATGACTCTTACGGTAATATTTTCCTATATATTTTTGTGAAACTGATTTTATTTTCCAAATTTTTTTTTATTCCACATACTCTGAAATTAAAAGCTAAATCGTCTTCTTATGAAAATGATATCATTTTTAAAACGAGTCTTTTCAAACACAAAATTTCAATTTTTACAAAGCTCAATGACGTAATTGTCTAGATTTTTACTGCGATCACGACTTCAATGGAATGTGGTGTTGATGTGCAAAATTTTGAGTATATTTGTGGGAATATCATGCTTTACATTTGCTTAGTCATTTTCTTTTTTCATTACATTAATATTTTATTCATAAGCTTAAATTGTAACATACTTATTTAATATATTCTGTTGCGTCGAATTTCGACGGGTGCAACTAGATGTTATTATTTCAGTTAAATGAATTACATCGTCTATCATGATCGGAATGTTCATGCCTTTTTTGTTTCTTATTCCGTATGCCACGTTTACAGATGCGATTATTATTATTATTTTTTTTTTACAAGTCAAAGTCAAAGTCAGTTAGTCCATGGAGTGCCTACACGGGGCGTAATGCCCGCGTTTATCTCGTATCTAAGCTGGAACGATATAAGCAGGAAATATCAGGATTGTACTTGAAAACTAGAAAGTTTTTCTCGCAGTCCAGGAGCAGGCTGTGGTGGAGTGCAACTCAAGTAGGAGAGTTTTCAGGATGGAGTACTAAACTCTATGTGCTTTGACAGTGACATGGTAGTGCCTTAAGGGAGGGGGAGGGAAGGGAGTACAAAAATAATAATAATAAAAAATCTAAAAAATCAAAAGAGTCCTGTAAAAAAAATATTTTACTAACAATGGTACAAACAATAAATAATAAAGTAATAAAATTTAATAAATAAATAAATAAAAATAAAATATGAATTAGGAAGGTGAACGTAACCCGGTGCCAAATGTAAAGTGGGAAGACGTCATAAAAGAGTTAATGGAGATATATCAGAATGAAAAATAAAATGCAACCAAATTAATTTTTTTAATTTGGAAGGCCGCAACGATACATTTAAGGTGGCTCTCTCCTCCTTTTGGAAGGTGTTGCAAAGTCGTCATCTCTGCCCAAGATGGCAAGCGGTCTTTTCTTACCACGAAAGTCATCAACTCTGTAAGGTCTGATGGACCGCAATGCTTCGTTGGGTATCAAGATACGATCTCTGTGGAAATTGCGTGTGAGATTTTTAATAACTTGCGAGATAGGCCTAATTTGGAGATTAGCATGAATGACGTCATTCCGGACAAACATTGTCGCCTTACAAATCCTACGCAATAAAGAGTTCTGAAAAGTTTGAAGTTTCTGCATCTGAGTTTCACAGACAGTTCCCCAGACAACAGACCCGTAGGTCTTTTTTTTTTACAAAAGGCAGTAATGGAAAATTCACCATGGAGAGATTGCTTTGTGAATTATTACCTCCATGTAGTTTAATAATTATATGACTCACAATGCATGAATCTCTTTGTTTATTTACTGTAATGGATTGAAATATTCGGCTGTAACCCAATTCTCACTGAAGTTATCTCAGAATCTATACATTTTTTAATGTAATTCCATCTCTCAAGCAAACAATTTTTTTTAACGATCTTTCTAAAAATGTAATTTATTTGCAATTTTATTCGAAAAAATAATTTTGAATAAAATGGCCGCTTGGCATATAAAAAAACGATGTGGTTAGCCCGTATTTGTTTTCCTCAGTCACATCACTTCGCTTTAATTATATAGATTAAGTATGATAGGATTTAACAGAATAAAGAAAACTAATTAATAACTTTAAACTAAATTAATAACTTTTTAATTTTATTCGATTTTCATAAAATTTTAAATGACTGCAACTATTATATATATTAAATTTCAAATCATTCAGTTGGGTTGTTTTTGCACTGTTATATGCGGACGGACCGACGGACCAGACGACGACTATATGTGCTACGTATTTATATAATTACGAACGCACCTAACAAAATGTTTTCGAGTATTTGGCGCAAAAAGACGCGATTTGTGGAGCAACACCTCTTCCTCGCCAAATTCAAGCGCTTTTAATGTATTTGAAAATTCATGGTAAAATGAGTGTTTAAATGCGTAGTACTTTATGAATTAAAACTTCAACGATTAATTTTTTTAATAATTTTTCTATAATCTTATATAGTATATATACAAGTTAAGTATTGCTGAAGTTATTTAATTTTACACGGTTTCGCCGGTTGGATACGTTTTACTGTCCGATAAAAAGCTTTTACGCATTTCTATTTTGAATAAGACATTGTTTCAAGACATTTCTCTTGTCTCCAGAACTAACAATATCGAGGTCAAATTGACAATGCTCAGAATTGGGCAATTAAATTTTAGTTTGAAGCATTTTTAAACGATTTAAATTTTGTTCTAAACCGTATACGATCCCGTAAACTAATACGATCGTTAATTTTCTGTAGATGTACATATAAATGTATAAGGCAAAAAACGTAGTTATAAAAATAAATTTATTTAAGTTAAACTTACTTAAACTAGTTCAGTATAATTAGTATAAAACGTTTTTCTTAAAAAATTATTTATTGTAAATGCGTTTTTTTATAATTGTTATTTTTTAATTAATTAATTAATTTTTTTAAATTTTGTTGTGTCGCCAATCCAGCGATAAATCGCCAAAACACGAAAATTTTTTCGATTTTTTTTTTCGAACTTTATATCGAGGTTCCGCCGCACGTTTTTTAAACGTATATATCCTCATGAGAAGAATGTTCTGAATTTTTTCAAAATTTTCTGAGTGTACGCCTATGGAGACTTTCCTTGTAAGCGTTACAATTTGAAAAAGAAAGAAGAAGAAGAAAAAAGAAAAAAAAGAGAGAGCTGCTTTTTATTTATTTATTTATTTTGCTATTAAAATACTTCAAAGTTGAATGCATTAAATAAAACAAACTACGTATTTCTATAATGATTACATCAGGAAACGTAAAATTTTTTGTATTGTACTATCAGAGTTTCAGCCCCCCCCCTTCCCCCCTAACTAAAACTTTAAGTCTATTCATCGCAAATTAGATTTGATCATAACGTGTCATGTTTAAAAGGATATATTTAAACTTTATTTCAAGACACGTGTATGGAATTTTGACACATGTTTTATGCAATGTTTTTAATACAACGTCTTCAGAATTTTAATTTCAAGTGGAAATATTGAAATTATACTCCTCGAAGTAAAATTTACTCTATCAATCCTGAAGATAAAGTAACAAAAAATATTTTTTGCACACAATAGTGAAAAAAAAAAAAATTGGACAAGTAGTTCAAGAGTTATATCAAACGTTATATAAGTTTAAAATTTGAAAATTATTTTTTTTTATTTAAAAACTTTTCAAACCTTTTATTTAAAAATTATTTTTTATAGAAAGATTTAAGAAAAATGTAAGAATTTTTTTTTATCCCATTTTAGGGAAAAATTCCAAAAAATACCTATAATTTAATAAAATAAAATGTTGACTCTTTAAAAGGAAGACATGTATGAATTGACGACAACGAGAAGCTTTTATCTAAAATTATTTAGATTTTACTATTGTAACGTATTTCTCGTAACAGCTTATCTAGGTTCCAGCGAAGGGAAGGAATGCAGTCCGAGGTTAAAGACCCCTCGTTTCCTGCCACCCTCACGAGCTGTGAGGGCGCTTAAAGAGCAAGCAGGGAGTCGGTAAGTCAGTTGATGCTTGGAGAGAGAGAGAGAGATGAGGTCTCTCTGAAAATTCTCATCCTGAGAATTGCCGATAGCGAAGTGAAGTAGCTGCGATGGTTAAAGCCATGAACCTCTATAAAAGGACTTCTAACGCAATAGTGATACATCGTGTCGAGACTTCGGCACTAAATGGCAGCTGCACAGCTACGCGCACGGTTCTGCGCAGCTGGCCAAAATCCGTGCTGCAGCAGCGCCCATGGGTGTCACCGTCAGTGTCAAACGGTGAAGCAGACGAATTTTAGTGACGTATGAAGGATCCGTCTTCACATGCGCCACCTATTTGAGGCTTTTTTCGAGGAACGATTTCCTTCTCGGAAAGGCTAATTCGTTAGAAGTCCTGGTATAGAGGTTCATGGTTAAAGCTCTAGTGATTTGTTTATAAGAGCAGATTAGAAGGAACCTCTTTGTTCCTTAGTAGTTGTGTCATTTGAATCGAAGAGAACGTTTTCAATATTTCTAAGACTGTTAGATATTTTTGAGACATCGAGTAGATGTTGTGCTGAACGATCTGTTTTAAAGAGGACTTCCAACTTCGATTCCTGCTGCCACCTTCTTTTAGCATCTGTCCATGTCAACAAACTCAAATTTACTAATTCAATTATTATCCTATTGAGTATTTATTCTCACATATTTTCTTTGTGAATAAAATATAATTTTCATGGGCAATAAGAACCTGTGCTTTATTTCGGTAATTTAACCAGTTAGCTATCCCACCGAATTGGCACACTATAAATATAGAATTTTTATTTTTAAGCAATTTATTACATTTAAAAATTCCCATCTAAAGTCTCTTGACTCTTTCCCTGGCCAAAATTTTTGCTGTAATTTTTGCTTTCCCTAGCGCACAAAAATTATATATTTAAATTTATTTATTTATTTATTTATTTATTTATTTGTTACTTTGTGATAATAATTTAAAATAATCAATTATATATTTTCTTCTTCCCCTCACGGAAATATCTGCTTCTAATTATCTTTAAAAATTTAAACTGTTTTTCTCACCTATTTTTTTACTTTGTAGTAGTGACAAATGGTCAATCATCTGAATGTAATGGCTGAAATGGCGTGGGAGAGGAAACAAAGCTAAACAATTCGTCCTTTTTTGCGGCTTCGCAGACCATACCTCAATGAAGAAATTTTGTAGCAGAAATCATTTTCTTTTTGTCACAGTTTTTTTTAAGTACGTTGATGACGAATTGTTTTAAATAAATGTTTAATTGTTTCATTTCACAATTAAGGTGATTTATTTAAATTTTCTTAAATACATATAAGGTTTCTTTTAAAACATGGCTATTATAGAAGCCAATTGAAGCGAACAATTTTTTGGTCTTGCATTTGTGTTCAAATAAATTTCTTCTTATACCAGTAATAAAATTCATTAAAAAGGGTTTTTTTTTACTTATATTATTATTTTTTTCCACATAGATAATGAACTGTTTAAAAATTTGTCATATTTTTGCATATATTTAAAAAAAAAGTATAAATGAATTATTTTTAATGTAAAGAAATGTTTCAATGCTGGGAGAGGTTGGTACAATCTTATAAATTCTAATTTTATTTAAAACTCTATAAAAGATTAAACAACACGTGAAAAAACTGGTCAACCGATTTTGAAGTGAAATATTTTCAGTTATTAATTTATTCTTTTAGCAATCACATGTTCGGATAACTAACAGAACTTAATTTTTTTCTGTTCAATAAATGAGCCATTGGTCCACCAATAGTTGAGCCCCGACCAACTATTAGTTCTCATGAACAAACTATCAAATGAATTATATAAAAAGGCATAAAATCACAGAAATTAATTAATGAAAAAACAAACCTAAGAGCAAAATTTAACACTTGCTCCATTAGTTGGATCTGATGCCACAAATAAAAAAAAAATGTTTATGACGTAGTCTAATTCTAAAATTTAATATAATGGTCATTTTATTTTAATTTACGTCTTTAAGAATCGTATAAGAATTTTCTAAACATATATATTTATAAGGCTCTTTAGCGAAGACTTTCCACTAAGAAATCAAAACAATTATATTAAATAACTGAATTATACTTGAATGGTTTTTATTCTACGAGGATTTATTAACATTCATAAAAAAATTCAATAAATATGCATTAATGAACTTTACTATTTGTAAATTTTATTTTTCATGAATTACTAGGTAATATGTACAAAATAAAGATTGTTAGGTAATTATATTTCATTTATTTAGGATTTTTCTTTATATATGGTAAAAGTTTGTAGCTTTATATATGGTAATGTACAGTTTACACTTAAGGGTTTTATCCAATCTTACTTCCTTCAGTTGATTAAAAAAATAATGGATCTTTGTTTTCATATTTAAATATTAGTAACATTCAATTGGTACACAGCTTACTATAGATACATTTACCTTAATGCAAATAAAATGTCTATTCTGAGCAAAAACGTATGGAAAGTGCTAAGTATTACAAAATAATAAGTATATTAAATCCTAATTTTGATTAACTAGATAGACTGTCTAAAACACAAAGAAATATAAATTTGCTGCATAATCTATTCAAAGCTGATTTTTATTCTGAATAAAAGAAAAATTATATATATAATATACTACGACAGTATATAAAGAAAAATTCCAACTATATGAAATATAGGAATTGCCTAGCAAACAAACTTTATTTTGTAATATTACCAAGCTCTCATGAAAAATAAAATTTACAAATCGTAATTTTCGTTAATACATATTTATTGCCGTTTTGTATGATAGTTAAGAAATCCTCGTAGAATGAAACTATTAAAAAATAAGCCTGTGCTTTACTGACTACATTAAATAACTATAATAAGGAATTCTTTCTTTAAGTTTTGACGGGAAGACGTTTTATTAGTTTTATCGAAGAAAACATCATTTTGAATATTAGGAAGTTTTTTATCTATAGTTTTCAATATCGAAGTTTTTTTTTCCATTTTCTGTTGTTTTGATGCATTATCGAAATAATAAAACACATTTTCGCTTTTAAAAGATAAAGGAAGGTGATATTTCTTAAAAGAAGAAAAAACGCTATTAAAATATATCTACATTTTTAGGTGTGCATTGAAAAAAATCTGATTTTTTATAGTTTCATTTTCAAAATAGACTTCAAGCATAAATTTAAAGCATGATCTTTGATAAACCAAATATTAAAATATATCTGTTTATAATTGTAAGTAATCTTTAACAATACATAAATAAATTATTAAAGTATATTTAGAAACAATATATTATTGAAAAGACAGATTCTTAAAATATATTTATTTCACTTAATCCAATAAAATTTCCTTGAAGTTAAATTTATTCCGCGATACATCAAAAGAAAGATCTATAAAATGTTCTTACTAACAAATATATATTTATAAATCATGTAATCGAAAAAAAAATATATATTACGAGCAATTTCTTTTTATTACTACATTAAAACAATAACTTTAAAATAATAAAATTAGCTTATTTCTCAATTTACTAAGTAATACCTAAACAAGAAGATGATACAAAACATTTCCATTCCTTTCTTGACCACATTAAAGAAGTATCGTAAAGTGTTATCTCTTTCTATTTTTCCCGGAAAAAAATTATCTATGTTATCGAAGAAAGAATTATTATGGATATTAAAAACATCTTTATCTGCGGCTTTATATACAAAAAAAAGTAAGATATTAAAATTTGAATTTCTTTTCCGTTTTGTTTCGTTTTGGTGCAGTATCAAATTTATAATACAAATTTTCGACTTTAAAAGAAAATGAAATGCAACGTTTCTTAATGGAAAATCTAATAACAAAAACATAACTACTTTATATATGCCTACAAATAAAATATTTTCTACTACATATATCGTTTTTATTTTCAAACTGAATTTCAAGCCTTAATTTAAATTATTACTTTATTTGTATTAAATACAATTATTTGCTACCTTTTATTAATGTAGCAAAAATCAATCATGATGAAGTATAAATTAAATCGTGTTTATGATAAAAAGTAAATACAGTCTACATATATTTCTCATGTGAATGAATAAATATGTATGAATCATATTTAAAAAAAATAACAATTTATTATTAATAATAAAAACCGACTGCGAAAACTGACACACAAAATTATATCAATTATTTAACATTTTGCGAAAACAAAACAAAAGAAAAGCACAATGATTTCTCTTTATGGTGCAATCATAAAAATACACAAATAATTATTAATATTTAGAGTCATATGTTAGACCCAAGTTTCTTTAATTCATTTAGGAAGAAATCGCATGGGTTCGATTGTTGGTTGGTTGCGGTCACTTGTGCACATGAGGGCCAAACAGACATGAACTTCCGTTAAAAATATATTATCATCCACCACAAACATCCATGTCTGAGTCTAGATTTGCACACGGCACATTTTGTCTAGAAACCATCGTTGATGTAGAAGCCATCGAGTAACCATCACATGATTATTAACTTTTAGATAATATACATTTAAATACCACCCGTCAATCACCAACCTGATTTTAGGTGCATTATTAATGATATAAATACGTAGCACCTATTGTCGTCTTATGGTCCGTCCGTCCGTCCGCATATAACAATGCAAAAACTACTCAACCGAATGGTTTGAAATTTAAGATATACTATCTTTTCAGAACTTTGTCGCGACATTTCAAATTTTATGAAAATAGAATCAAAACTTTAGAAGATATTAATAAAAATATTTATTAAGAAATTTGAATCTTTAAAAAGAAAAAAATCGGTGCTTTCTTGTTATAGGAACTTCCGAGGTTTAATCGTCAAGCGATCGAGATACTTATTTTTTTATAGGAATTAATCTTCAGACGATATAATTCATTAAACAGAATTAAAAATCATCAAGATCTGACTATTTATATAACTAGCTATAGTACGAACGCATCTCATTTGTCACGTTTGACGTAAAATTTCCAACTTGTTCATTTTATGAGTGTATTAAGAATCTTACATTGCCCACGTCCTTAAACATTATTTTCCTCTTTTCGGTGGCATTCATACTGGTAACTGTTGTTTTAAAATTAAACATAGAATACGGTAATTTAATCACTGCACAAGCAGGTCGGACGCGTGGGTTCGAACCCGGAACTTTCTGCTTTGAAGCTGGAGTTGCTGCTGCTTCAGAGCCGAAGATGATTATTTACTTCAAAGCAATATGCATTTTAATACAACAATAATCGCCAACACGTTTTTAATTTTATAGTGGTATGAAGAATCATACATAGTCTACGGCCTTAAACACCATTTTTCATTTTGCAGTAGCACCCAGACGGGTAACTATTGCTTTAAATTACACATAGCATTGGATAATTTAGAAAATTTGGAATTTTAAATAAGCTTACAAATTAGGATAAAAAATTAAAAATAAGAAATAAGAAATACAATTATAACTCTATTTAGAAAAATGGAACAAGAAAAAAAATATATAATTACAAACAAAATTGTCCACTCAGGACAAAAATCTAATATTCTACATTATTAGAATTAAATGTTATGAAAATATTTTACATAATAAGAAATAAATTTAATCAAATTTATGTAATTATACTTTCAAAATATTCCTAATTTATTCTATTAAAATAAAAAAAAAACATTAAATCCTAAATACGAAATTGCTTCTTGAAATCTTGATTTACATTATTTTAAACTAAAATAAATGTATTTAGTACAATTCTTTAAAAGAAAATGTTTGTAGGATTTATCTGTTAATTAAAATTGTTGCACTATAATAATGCAAAGTGCATTATTTTATTTGACATTAAATTTTGAATTTGTGAAAAGGAAAAAAAAACAATAAGCGAGACTAGTTTTTAATAACAATGTTATTTCAAGCAAATATTAAATTATGAAACATAAAAATGTGTAATATGTTTTTATTCAATTATAATTTTATTCAATTTACAACAATATTTGTGCAAAACAACAAAATGTTTAGAATTATTCTTTTTTAAAGACGATTTTAATTAAGAGTTTGAAAGAATATTTAATGTGTACAAATTTTCGGCAGATGTAAAACAACTTTAAATTCTGACTCTTCAAATATTGGAAGCTTTCTTTTATACACAACTTTAATAAAATTTCTTTTAATAGTTTATTTCTTTAATTCAGTGAAGCACATGAGTAATCTCAAATGCAAGTATTAGGAATATAATTAAAGAAAAAAAATCTCATGCGCAGTCCATCAATTGCTAATTAAAACATCTTGTGTGTCAGATTGTGTAGATACTGCATAAATTCACACACAAAAAAAAATTGTACCCAGCTAATTTGAATTGAAGTTTTATAAAATTTCAAATTTAAAAATGTTTAAAAATGTATATTATTATTATTTTCCGCTAGAATTTAAACCCTTACTCTAAAACAAAACCTTACTCTTTTTTTTTTTCAATCTAAGGAAATATAATATAACTACGAACGGAAATATGCAATAAAATTTTCTGTGTTACAAACGATTTCAAAAAGTGTTCATTCTGTTTGAAACCATCAGAAATCAATAGATTTTCGATATTTAAAGAGCCATTTATTTAGCACAAAGGTAGAGAACCACAAAGTTACTTTTGATGACAATGATTTTCGGTAATGTTTATAGTGCATTAATGAGTTATATGAACCTATAATACATGTTTTTAGGTTGCTATCATTTCTCAATTGAATGTTTTTAGCTGCGTAATGGCATTTGTACATACAAGAGAAACGACAAAAATGTTAATATAATGCTTATGTAATGTAATGTAATGTTAATATAATGTTATGTAAATTTTATGTAATTTTAATGTTAATGTAATGTAATGCTTATGCAATCTGATGTAATGTTAATGTTAATGTAATGTAATGTAATGTAATGTAAAATTTAGGTAATTTTAATGTTAATGTAATGTAATGTTAATGTTAATGTAATGCTTATGTAATGTAATGTAATGTTAATGTGATTTTATGTAAATTTTATGTAATTTTAATGTAATGTAATGTAATTTTAATGTTAATGTAATGTAATGCTTATGCAATCTTATGTAATGTTAATGTTAATGTTAATGTAATGTAATGTAATGTAATGTAATGCAATGTAATGTAAAATTTAGGTAATTTTAATGTTAATGTAATGTAATTTTAATGTTAATGTTAATGTAATGTAATATTAATGTAATGTATTGTTAATATAATGTTAATACAATTGTAACATAATATAATGTTAATGTAATATAATGTAATGTTAATGTAATGTCATGTTAATGATGCTGTAAAACAAGGATATTGAACATGAAAATGTTTATTTGTGAATTGGTAGCATTCGACAAACATTTATTTCGGGTTGAGACATCGTATTAATATACTATAAAAATTATTCGAAAACGTTTCCAAAAATCAGTGGCAGCAAAAATGTTTTTTACTTTATAAATGTTTCTTTAAATAGCAAAAATAAATTTAAATGTTGACGTTTCTAAAGATAAAAAAAAATATTTTTTAAGTGTGAGAAATAACAGCAGATGATGACCTCATTATGATGACCGGCATTAAAGAATAATTTTGAAATATTAGAAGCTAATGTTTGAAAGAGGTTGAGAAAGCCCTTGCACAAAATCAAATTATATACTACAATATTAACGAAGGGAATCGAATAGTCTGGCAGTTGATTTTACAAGACGCGACACACTTCATGGGATATGGCGCCTGCATGCATGCATGTAATTTTTAGCACTATCAATTATATAATTCTATATTATTATTTCTATATAACGTTTTTGTTTTGCACGGAAAAACTTAATTTATCTTGCTGGAAGAAGACAAAAATATATACATTTCATTAATTGTCACTACAATATAAAAAAATATATAAAATAAAATAAAAATAATTTTATCATTTTAAATAAGCATTTATATTACAAGTTAAATTTTCTTATTGCTATCCAGACATGAAAATTCCATAATAAGAACTCATTTCCAATTAATCACATTACAACATGTTTCATACAACATTTATCAACATTAAATATATAAAACAATAAAAATACATTCTGAGATAATACAACCCTGAAGAAAAAAACAACTTAAGCAGTGATAGAAGCAAATAAAAGAAAATATATGAAAACAGTAGAAGTCAAATTAACTCTCCTGTGAGAATAAAAGAAAAAAAACTATATGAAACATAAACTGCATTTTTCGTGATATATTTACACAAGCGGACAATTTGTAGGTTAACTTAATTATTTTCTTGCGCGGAAAATTAATAAATTTTCTTTTAACGGACAAGTATCCCTATGAGAAATATTTGTTGTTGCTAATATTTTATATAGCCACGTGTATCAAAACTATTAACATATATACTCTTATATTATAATTTTTTTTATTCCTTTTAACTTCTGTGACTACAGTCATATATTATGTTTATTTTTAATGTATTTAAAAGATGAAATAAAGTTTTATATGGTCGTCAGAATTTTAGTGGCAGCGAGGAATCACTTAATTTTATGTAACGCTATAAGAATATATACAAGCGCGGTATATACTACAGATATATAATATTATAAAACAATTTATTAGGATTAAATTCATTTACGAGTGTTTTCAAATGAAAATATGCTTAAATAGCGACTTTGCAATAATACACAGTAACAAAATACATTTGCAAATGAGAAAAAGTAAGCTATTTTTCCCCAAGAATTTTTTACTCTAAAATGAATATTCGCTTTTCTCAGTTTTAAGTACTTACATGTACTAAAAATTTTGCATCAATACAGGAGCGCCGAATATTACAGTATTTTCTTCACCAATAGACATGTTTATTTACAATAAAATGCATATTTAAACAAAAAAATACCCAATCAATGCTTATGATTATTTATCAATGCTAATGTACAATTTAAAAAAATATTAAATTATCAATAAAAGCAACATTTATATAGCTTATGATAAATTACGTGAGCATCGTCAGCACATTCAAGTCGTTTTAAAATGAACGGCTTTTCTCGGTTCGACACATGCATCTTCTTTTAGTAAAACGTCAACGACGCACAATAAAAAGTAATGGAACCTGGCTGAAACATTCATGAAAAGAAAAAGATTCCTATCAAATTCTTAATTAAGTGGATATTAACTGAATAGACTGTAATAAAAGACAAATATTTCTTAATCATCGAAAATATAATGTAACCACATACGGTTATAACCAATAAACATTTCTGAATTACCTACTAAAAGCGTTCTTTACCTTTAGAAACCTCAAATACAAATATATTTTTGAGATTTAAAGAAGCATTTTTAAAAACAAATTTTATTTTTCTGCCACCGATTTTCGGAATCGCTTCCGAGTAGATTTTAAAATGCATAATTTATGGCTAAATTCTATTTTAATAATCCTGACAGCCAAATTGATTTTGATAATGCTAAAATTAAAATTCCATGTAATAATGTATTTGAGGGTCCGCGGAAGGAGTCCATTGAAATTATGGTTAGGAGTAACGAGGCTTGTAATGATAGCATTTCATTTAATATCCCTAAACTTTGGATGAGCATCTTGAGATAGTCAACTACGCTTATATTTATCCTTTGAAGTTAGGGTTTGGATATGCACTATTTTATTCTTATAGTTCCAGATAAACTCGCCATTTCAGTTATTTTGATGAGGTCCATGCCAAGTCTTTGCAACTTTGGATAGTTATCACCGCTGGTTGCAATTTTTTGTTTTGAAGTTGGTTATCCGACAGTGCCTGACCATTCTTCATCGGTAATACATTTAAAGCTGTTAGATTTTTGTCCGTTAGGAGGTGTTTCTGCATCGTTTTTGCTTGTGGTTGGTTGGAACAATGGTTAATCGTTAACATAGTGATTTATTTATTTATTTATTTTCTGTGGACGGCAATAATAATGTGGCAACAGACGGCTTGTTTTTCGCATTTGAAACTTTGGAAGCAACGTAACAACTATTTCCTGAGGATGACCATAGAACTTGGTGGAAACGTTGATATTTATAAATTGATTTTAATGTATGTATAAGTTTTAAGTTTGACATTTGTATACATCATTTAGTAAATTTGTGATATTTTATACTCACGTCTTTAATGTAGTACTGTTTCATGGTGTAATCTTCCAGCATTTATATTATGTATAAATTCGTTTTATCAAATTAGAATATAGGTTTTTAGTATGCTAACAATACTCAATTAAATATTTTCAGCTGCGTAAATGAATTTATACATGCAATAATATTAAAAAATTATTAATTTTAATGTTGATGTTATCTCTGTAATTTATGATGATTGCATTTAAAACATGTGTGTTGAACATGATTTACTGGAGAATTCATAGCATCCGAAAACTGTTCATTCCGATTTGTAAAAACTGTTTAATACAATATAGAAACATCTCGAAAACTTTTCCGAAAATCCATAGCAGCAAAAGACTCTTTGTTTGTATAAATGATTCTTTAAATCTGAAAAATAAAGTGGTTTTCTGAGATTTCTAAAGATTAACAACAGCTTTTGGATTCGTTAGTAATTTGCAAGAGGTTATTGTATATTTTCGTTCGTGGTTATATTATATTTTCCAAGTTTAAGAAACTTCTGTATTTTTTTTAGTGTATGTAATTCACATGTAATACAATGTTACCTAATCGATCATGGAAGATTTTCGGAGTTTTTTCAAAATAAATAAATAAATATAACATTACTGCATATGTAGTTGTACATGAGGTACAAAACTTCATTTTCTATATGGAAAATGTTCTCTAATCAAGACTACTTTAAAGACAAGTAATTAACCTTTAGAGGAAAATATTCTAATAACTTTGAATAACCCAGTTAGCTTAATAAATGTTAATGAAGATTAAATCATAATAAATAAACAATTTTTATTAATTAAGAAATATTTTCAGAATCAGATATGTAATATTACAAAAATATTTTCTATAATATGATGATGACATAATAAAAGATGACATAACTGTATAGTATTTTTCATTTATTTTATTCTAATGACTTTTACTTTGTGTTTATTGTTATTGTACAACATGCTTGTATTTTTCTTTTATATAGGTTTCTGTATATCTACAGTGTTTAAAGTTTACGAAAATTATTTGTATTTTTATTTTTTAATGAAAATGTTTCATATCAGAAAAAAATAAGATTATTGGTCGCTGGACTGTTGAAAGATTTTCTTCTCATAAGGTTTGTGGTTAGACATAACGATTGGCTGAAATGAAATCAAAACTTTGGTAAAATAGTTCAACATTTATGTCACATTACGTCGCTACCTAGATATTCAGAGTATTCTTGCAAAACTTGGAATATAAAAAAAAATTAACATATGTTGAATAACCTTTCAGACAAAAGATGTATATTAAAAAGAAGAAGGAATGCTTCAAAATTATTTTTTGGAGCTATTATAACATGATGTTTTACAAAATAAGTAATTGTGTCAGTTATAAAACCAGTTGTAATTGCAGTTATTATTAATACTCAAATGTGTTAATAAATTTATTACAATGGTTGTAGGTTTAATTGAAGTCATCTGTTTTAATATTTGACACTTGTGCATATATCTTGTGTTTTTGACTAAATAAATGATTTCTGAAAATAGTATCTTGTAAAAAACAATATTTGTTGTAATGTGACAAACGTCGTAATTTTGGAACACTGTTTTTTATATATGCAAAACATTTTTATAAATGTTATTTTGTAAAAAGTATAGTGTATGATGCATATTATTTTACACACGCCTAACAAAATAAGAATAAATAGCAAAACCCATAAGAAAAATGTGTAAAACATTATGCCTAATTTTGTGAAGGTTAAAAACCCGAAACTATCATTTTATACTATTTATAACAGAAAATTGTACTTCTGCACATCAAAAACAATTTCAATAAATGAAAATAATAATAATAATGTTCCGTAGCAATGAAATAAATTTTATTCAAAAGAACGTCCCCAATTATAAATTACATACATACTACTACAACAATTTTATCATAATTTATTTGATTGATGTTGTTTATTTGTTTGATTGTTTACTGTTGTAGTATTTTTTAACATTTTCCAACATAGTTGAAAAGTGTTTATGAATTCAGTTTGTCTGGCCTTTTGTCTAATTGTCTATCTAGTCGTCTGTCTATCTGTCCGTCTGTCCGTGCTCTAGCTCGCGTAAACACAGTCGGATTGTTATTGAGAGTTTCAATGACATGATCGGTATTTAAAATCAATAATGTAGCACTTATACTTCATTTACAGGGGCTCTCAAAAGAATGCGGTTACACTATGGTCTACGGTGAAAAATCCTCTGCAGTGTATTTTAATGATGTTACACTTTTTCAAATATATTAAAATTGATATACATCATTCAAGTGCACTACAAGATGATTATTATCGAATACGTTACGTGTAGCACTTATAATTACTTTACAGAGAAACACAAAATAATTATATTCTATTATGGTCTAAGGGGAAAAAACGTTTGCGGTGCATTTGAAACATATTACACTATTACAAGCATGATGGAATTGATATCAATTTCTGAGGTGCACTAAAACATGCTTTCTGTAGAATATTGAGTCTAAAGCATTTATCATTCCTTTCCCAGGACACACAAAAGTATTCGGTTACAAAATGATCTACGGGGAAAAACTGTCTGCGGTGTATTTTAATTATGTTACACTCTTTCAAATATAATAAAATTGTTATACATTACTGATTTTTACTAAAAGATACATGCTGCAGAATATGATGTGGATAGAATTTATCGTTCATTTACAGGGGTACACAAAAGGTTTCGGATACAGCACGATACCCGAAGTATTGTCTAAAAGCGACAATTGCTAGAAGTGCGCTTTCAGTTAGGTATGCGTTTAACAAAATTTCTGCATAATATATGGTATGTATAAATGCTATAGATCATATACAGCGTTACAAAAAAATTGAGCATTACTGTGTATCGGCGTAAATTGCTTAAAGGATTTTAATAATCAAGCTATGCATTTTGAATGTGAAATATATTTAATATACTAAGATATGTTTGTTGAATACAAATAAAATCAAAACCAGGGCCACGCAAAAAACTGGACACATGACTGCCTATGCATGATAATTTCTGGAAGTATAATTTCAGTATTTTTCAGCATGTTTGTGCCTGAATTAAAATGTATCTTAATATGTGGCATGTATAAATATCTTCATGTAATCACAGGGCTGTACAAAAGAACTCAAATATGTGTCCGTCTATTGCCAGAAACTGTTGAAGGTGAATTTTCAACTGCGTTATGTGAATTCTTTCTAAACTGAATTGTAGCATACTGTATAGAATATATAAAAATATATAGATTATATAAGGGCTGCACAAAATTATTGGATTATGTTTCTGGCTATGGCTTGCAATTGCTGAAATCTAGTTTAAAATGTGTTTTTTGTCTTCTAATATGTGTGCTTGGGTATTTTCTTAACCCTATTAAAGGGCGAAGTTTTGTTAAAGTATTTTGGAAGTGTGTGAAAGTGTTCCATAATCTATGTATGTTGCCTGACTTTTCTTTCTTTCCTAATGATGTAAAACTATTTTAAACGCACTCAAATTGATATATATCACTAAGGTGCAATACAAGACGCTTACTATAGAACATAGTGTGCATAGAATATATAGTTCATTTACAGTGACACTCAAAACTATTTGGTTACAATAATGTTTATGAACAATAATTGGTGATAACTTGTTTTCAGTTGTGGGACGGGTTTTTTAATGTAACATGTTTTTTGCATATTAATTGGTATAGATAAATTTTATAGATCATATACATTGCTGCTCAAAAGATCTCATATACTTTTCCATTTATTGATGGAGAAATGAAAAAATTGAAATAAAAATTGGTGATTGTTTTGAAATTTTGGGACAATCATCAAAAATTTCTGTTTGGTGACCGCCCTCTTACGAACAAAGCAGTATAACAGAAATCTGATGTGTCATGAATGGGAACTGACTTCATTTTCAGATTTAGCGTTAACAAAACTATAAAATTCAATTTTTGCGGATTAAATTCAGAAATCTATTTTTAACTTGTACACAAGTGTAATTTTCATTTTATACCAGAGATTTAGGTCAACTAAGCTTTAAAACACAGCAATTAATTAAAAAAATTAATACAGTAAGTCTTGACGTTATTTCCGTGTTTTTACGAACTTAATGTTACATTTGATATATGAAATGGGTAAATTCTTCAATGCTTTAGAAGAAATAGTCATATTAAATTGGAAGTACCTAATTACATGGAAATTTATTTGTTGGTATTGAATACTAAGATATTGTGATTATTTTATGCATGTATTTAAAAAATATATATATTTGTAAACAAGTATCGATCATAAATGTCGCCGATTCCGCTTTGTTTATATTATTATCAAGCCTATAGATAATCTGTCCATGTTAAATACACAGGCCATGCACATCAATAATCAGATCCAAAGCTCAAGATCCATGGCAAATACGTTAAGATACTTTATCCGCATAAAACAGTATCAAAATACTTTATTTTTAATGAAATGTTATGAACCTTTTTTAAAATATACCGTATAAGACAAAGTTTGAGAAGAAGAAATTTTATTCAATCGGAATGATACTTTTTTGAAATGATGCACACACCAAATCCGAAAAGACATTCATTTACGTTAATTCAATCAAATGTGAGTAAAAAAAATTTAATTAAAAAAGATAAAAGTTCTATCTTGCTTTGAAATTATTTTGTCTAAAATAATACCAAAGTGTTCGTAAACTATTTAATTACAGAAATACGCAGTTCAGCACAAACTGATTCGTTTTGTTCAAGCTCAAAGATTTCTCGTTGTCAAACTCTTCAGATTGTTGAAGCGATTGTAATTTAATTCAAAACATACAAGCGGACGTTCTGCTGCCATTTATGATTGAATGAGTTCACAATAATCCAATAGTTTGTTTACGCATCCTATTTCTCTAATAATGATCCACAGTTTTGACAGAACTTACAGTTTTGTTTCTGTCATACTTCACGTCGACTAATTTATTCAGAATACTGAACAATTCAATATGAATATGAAAATACAGATCAGTGAAATATTTGGAAATGCTGTGCATGAAATTACTTAATTATTTTCTTTCTGTTAGAATTGATGATTTGATTTAAACAGATATGTACCATATTTTATGAACACGATTATTGTAAAAGATGTCTAAAAGTAAAAAAAAAAGTAAAAAATTTAAAGGATACAAATACATGTTAACAAAAAGATAATTAGAGTAAGAAAGATATGTCTAGGAAAAGCTATGGTTGTCTTTGAAAAGATTAACATTAATGAAGATATTTTAAGTCAATTTTTAAACGACAAAATATGTTTCGTCTAAAATGTTATGATAATACGGGAAGTGTTGGATGGAAATTGTATTTAGTTGAAGGCAGTTTACACAGATATATTCTACATTAATCATGATCTAGCTCAGTATATACCATTCCTTGCACTTCTCCTGTTGTCTTTACGTTTCACAGAATTCAAGGCATGTCTACGGCATGTAACTTTACAATATATCCATTTCTATTAAAGTTATTATTGGCTTAGAATGATATAAGTTCAATGTGTTTTAGTGAATAAAAAGGTTCCCAACCACAGGTACCTAAATAAAAACTGTTTGTCTTCATATATATTATCACCACATAAAAGTATTTATTTCTTTTCTGTTAAATCTGTACGTTTATTAGCTAAAAATTAATAATATAACAGAAAATATTATTGAAAAAATTTGTCCTATAAATAAAAAGTACCCTTATTTAACTTAATTTAAAACATATAGAAAAAAATTCTTGTTGTTAACCTTTTGATTTGCTTTATTTCCTTACTATGAAAATGTAAAATATTAAATCCCCCTATATTTTTGACGAAATATTATTCGTAATAATACATCATTTTCTTTAATAAGAGAAACTAGTTGGATGTGCCAATCCCAAAACTTTCTTTTATCTCATACATGTTAATACTTCAAAATTCGCCATCACATCGATAATAAATTAAAATATTTTTCGTCATTCTCTTGTACATCAGTTACTTGTGAATTGTAGGGTTACCTGGATGCGAAGCACCCTTCTTTGCACCAGCAGCCGATGTACAACACTACTAAGAAAAGTACTTCGGGCCTGTATTGACCTGTATCGATAGCCTCCCTATTCAATGATTTTAGCTAATTTTACTGAAAACACGAAGCTCAAATGCTTGGAACTCGATTAAAAAAGATTCAATCACAGATCTCGCCAATATTGAACTTGAATGAGAATTTCGCCAAATTAGTCAGCTATAGCGGAGTTGACTTCATTTATGAAAACCTATTTTTGGCACCAAATTTGGGGATTTTTCTCCAATGGAGGAATCCTGCTGTTTTTTTTCAAAATGTCAGCCATCCTAAAATTTCAAACCGCTATTATATCAATCATTTTTTAAGATAGGGACAAAACAAAAATTGTTTTGGAATCCTTGAATTAAGTCCGAACATTTAACGAATATTAATTTTTTAGTACATCTTTCTGAATTTGAAATCTTTAAGTGACTATCACAGCGCCCCATCCAGTGGAATATCCCCAAATTCAACTGGAACCTGCTGGCCATAAACAAAAACCTACAAATGAAATTTTGTTCAATTCTATGCATATCTTCATACACTTTAGAATGTTTCCTGAAAAAAAATATAACATATTTTCAATGTATAAAAACGCATTTAAGCATGCTTTTCAACAGGATATTTGTAAACTGTTCTAACTAAATAAAAGAAGTGATATTATACATTAAGATGAACAAATTTTTACTTTTTTATGTCTATGACAGCCTCACTCTGCCCGGGCATCGAGTCGACTAATTTTTATGTTCAATCTAAAAGAATTCGGTCCCACTCATTTTTAAGAGCTACGTATGAAACGTCCTTATTTGAATAATTTTGGCATCTTACTCTACGATCTAACTCTTCCCACAGATTACCGATGGGGTTCAAATCTGGAATTTGGCTTGACTACTCTAGAACGGTGAATTCTGCGTTTCATAAAATTACTTACGTACTTGGATTTGTGTTTCGGGACATTATCTTTCAGAAAAATCCACTTAGCATGCATGTTTCGTTTAGCGTATTGTTGCATAAGAGTCTTAAATGTATCAGCATACATGAACCGATCCATATTACCCTCAATTCGATCTAAGGGTCCAACTCTGCTACGTGACAAACAACTCCAAACCATCACATTGCCACCTCCATGTTTGACGGTAGGTATTTGGTATTGAACATCATATTTTTCGTTCTTAGGACGTCGAATATACTTGATTCCGTCAGGTGACACTAAATTAAACTTGCTTTCATCGCTCCACAAAACATTAGGTCACACTACACTTGTCCACGATTTATGCCGTTTTGCAAATCCAAGTCTAGTCTTCCTATTCCTAGCAGATATCAAAGGCTTTTTTCCTGGTCTTCGGCGATGTAAACCATGGAGTTTTAGGCGTCGTTTAACAGTTGAAACGTGTATGTCTATGCCGTAATTTTCTTTCAATTCATGTTATTTATTACTACAGCCGACTTATGACAATCACTTGTAGATAGCTTTTTGATAATTCGGTCAACACTGCAAGTTTTTTTTTTTTGGATGGCCACTTCGAGGCTTATTTTACATAGATTTACGTTTATTAAAAACTTTATTCCATGTATCAACAAGCTGCTGAGATACGTTAAGGTATACGCACACCTTTGAAACGTCATTTTCGATGAAAATATTGATTTTTCTTTTTTTCCCGATAAAACCCGATCTTTTATCTATCGAATTCTGCTTTAATTGTGTTTGTATCTGAATTAGAACACAAGTTACAGCCGTTTAAAGTTACATCTATTATAGCTTGCCGAAGAATTTTACATCCACGAATATCGTTCTGCAAACAGGAAGTAAGCTGAAATGTACATTTACACTATTCTTTTTTGCGATTTAGCATTTAAATTATATTATATGTTCGATAAAATACATGGAGAATATAATTAAACCTTTAAAGAATGATAATTATTTTTATAGAACCGCCTTTAAAAGCTATTTTTAGCTTTTTCTCAAAATGAAGTTTTTCAAATTTTTACTATACGCAAAACATACTATAACAAAAATTTTTTGCATGAAATGTCTTGAATTTTTTTTTTTTACTTATTTTAAAAATATTTATTGAGGAAATAGACTACAATCATGGGGTATAAGTAAAATCACACTGGTATAAGTTAAAATGTTGCAGGAAATTTTACGAAATTTTCATTGCATTAGTGCCTCAACTGCCATTGCCTCTGTGATAGAGATGCTATTATAATGCGGCTTGCCTATGTCTTAGATAAAGTTATTCTCTTTATTATGCTATTTACAATATGTGAATGCATTGATTTGATTTTGAGTTATCATGTTTTGCACAAATGTTAATTTTTCACATAATACTGACTATTTTTCAATTAAAAAGAATATTTCAGTGTAATTTCTAAAATGTTTATATGTTTTCAAAGTTTTAACTTAAATGTCATTAGAAAAAAATTGTGTAAAGAGAAAATTTCAAAAATATAAAAAAATCACCTCCGAAGGTGTGCGGATACCTTAAAAGAACGAGCAACTTCTGCTTGTGTACTTCCTTGCTTAAGTGCATTGACAACGATTTTTCTAAAATCACTAGAATATTCTTTGCGTTCTGGCATTAAAAAATAATCACAATAAGTCAACATAAACACTAATAGAAACTATAGGGCAACTGTCAAATACTTTTGAGCTCCGGAGGAATCATATATCTTCGGTAGCGCCGAATGTAAACAAACAAGTTGAAAATTGGTACCTTTGAATAATTGCAATCATATTGTTCTCAATGAATGGAATATATTTTCTTTTCTATTTTTATACTAAACAAAATAAGAGCTAATATAATGTTGTCAAAATACTTTTTAGCGCTACTGTATACTACTTTTGAAAGCTGCTGTTTTTTAGTAATAGATATTATATATATATTAAATTATAAATGCATATGGCATAGGCACGTATAACAAAATGCATTATTGATACATTACAAGTTTAAACATGCATTAAACATTCATTTTCACCTTGTTGTTAAGATGTAGATATTAATATTTTTACGGTTTTTTCTTATTAATTTAATCATAATCAATGTAATCGAATACGTAAATCATTTACATACAGGGATATGAAAAAAAAAAAAAAAGATTGGACAAACTTTTAAAATGGCATTGCACATTGCTACAAACAAATTTTGTAAAGGAAACTAGGGTCACAATCCGTTTATACAGTCTAAAATAGTTGGTGATAAATAAATTGGTGTCTTATTGGAATCGAGTTTTTTTCATAATTTTAACAATGATGAAGATAATTTTTTCAAAATGTAACGGGGACTAACTTATATATTTGTGAAATGTAATGATATTGCTAGAAGATGTGAGAAGTTTCTACTATTCTCATCCAAACAGCACTGAACTAGATGCTCCTTATTTTAGAATTTATTTGACAGTTCATAAGGTTTCATTTAACGAAAATACTTCTGGAACTTTTAACGATATCATCGCGATCCATAAGAAGCAGAGGAAGTCTATTGAAAATTCCTTTCAATTATTTTTATTTTATTTGAAGATATGAAAGGTAGTTACGTCCGGGTTAGATTGCGATGTATATTTGAAGGAAGAAATGGAATAGGACCATGGTTTCCTACATAAAAATTATAAGTTTTGGTGTGTGTTTATATGTAGTTTGTCGAATCTTTTTTCAATCACCTTGTATGCACATAATTTGATTCACTAGCCACCTGACCAAATGGATGAAAATATGATTTTAAAAATGAAATAAGAAACAAAGAAAATAATAAAAATAACGCATGTTAATAACTTTAATAATTAAAACAAGTTTATAGTTTTAAAATTGTGTTCTTCAATATATAAAGAAATAATCAAAATAAATAAATTTATTCATTTCTATTTAATCAAGCTCTGAGCGCATAGAAATCACTGTATTGGAATGAAAAATAAATCTAAACTCTGAATTCAAAACTAAAATGAATTTAAATATGCATTGATTTTACAAAAAAAAAAGAACAGTCTTGCCTGAAACCATTTAAAAAGAAATCAAAAAACGTAATTAAAAAGTGATTTCCTCTAATTAGATAATATTTTTTAGTCTTTTATAAAAACCTAATTTTGTCCTTCTAAAGGTATTTATTCTTAAAAAATAAAAATAAATAAATAAATAAAATACTAGCCTATTTAAGAATAGTTTTTCAAGACAAACACCAAATTAAGAAATATGAGACGTTGTAACGTGAAAGAAAAATAAAAACAGACTTTATTAGATTTTTGTTTAATTTATTAAAAATATTTTCTAAGATATTTAGATGCTCCATCAGATTGTGTAATTTACGAATTACTGATTTTAAATGAGAATTTGATTTAAAAATTTACGTAAACAACTTTTTAATTACAGCAGAAAGATTATAAATCATGTATTTTTCGAACCAATTTTAGCCATTTATAATTTTTTTTAATTTCGATGGTTGTTTTTCCAGAGCATTAAACAGTACGTAGTACGTAAATTAGAATATATATTTTTGAATATAATTAAAATAATGTATAACATTTGATATTTTACCTATGATTTTGTATAAATGGTGACTAGTAAACATATATTGTGTATTTAAGACTGTTTCGGGTCTAAAATGCAATGCTATGTAATTATAATTTAGCAAGAAAATATAAATAATGTTTAAAATCTTACGAAATAAGGTATTTTGAATTCGGTAATCTATGTCAGGCCTGTTCAACGTTTCCGTAATCCGAGGAACACCTCAATTGTTGGAAAACAACGAAGACCGTTACGACCTGTATTATAAACATGCAACAACGTAATCTATTATAGTGTACAGTGAACCTACAATTTACACGATATATATACGTGTCGCATTCATAAAATCCTCACGATGCAAGAGTCTGATATCAAAGTAAAATACAGGAACATTTTTTGAAAATTATTATTTTTCTGGGAGAGGAGTGATTGGATCTCAAGCATTTTTATTGGAGAAGAAGCTGCTATCAAAACCACAGTCATGTAAAATTTGAAGCTTCTATCTCTAACAATTTCTGATAAATCAAAGTTTAGAAGGTTTTTAGTACCAGCTCAATTCATTCTTTTAAATTTCGTTTTTTTAGAAAGCGTTCTTAGTGAACACTGAAATCTTAAAATAGCCAAAATGCCAAATTTTAACTTTTTAGACCAGCAGCGTCACTAAAATCGCAATTTTAGAAAGTTTGTTTCTGCACCTTTTTTAAATTCGAATTTTTTAAAAACTGTTCTGTGCGAGCATTTTCGTCAAAAAAGTAACAGGAATGTCAATTTATAAGTTTCTATCCCTAACAATTTAGGGATATATAACGTTATAAATTAAAACCATAATTTATAACGTTTTCCGCTCATTTTACACCTTTAAATTTTGAATTTAATAATCTATTCATACCGAGCGTCTGCATCTTAAAAGTTATCACTATACTAAATTTCAAATTTCTAACCCGAATAAATCCAATTAAATCATAATATAGAATGTCTTTCGAACGTTTTTCGCTCATATAAGCGTTTTAAATTTCGAATTTTTTAAAAGTCGTCCTTAGCGAGACCTGAAATCTTAAAAATAGCCACCATGCCAAATTTTAACTTTCTAGACCAGCTAGCATCACTAAAATTGCAATTTTAGAAAGTATTTTGCTTCTGCAAATTTTTAAATTCCGAATTTTGTAAAAACTGTTTTGTGGGAGAATTTACGTCTAAAAATAACAGGCATGTCAAATTTTAAGTTTCTATCCCTAACAATTTATAACAAAACGTTTTCCGAAAATTTTACACCTTTCAATTTCGAATTTTTAATAAACTGTTTATACAGATCGTCTGCATCTTCAAAGTTACCACTGTACTAAATTTCAAGTTTTTAACCCTGAATAAATCCCATTAAATCATAATTTAGGACGTTTTTAGAACGTTTTCCGCACATTTCAGCCTGTTAAATTTCGAATTTTTTAGAAACCGTCTTAGCGAGTATTTGCATTTTAGAGTAACAACCATACCAAATACCAAGATTCTAAACCATCTGTAGTACATAAATTGCAATTTTTGAAACGTTTTTTCCGCCTGCCCTTTCAAATTTCGCATTTTTAGTAAACTGTTCTTCGTGATCATTTACGAGAGTAGCAGCCATGCGAAATTTGAATTTTCTAGCGTTAACAGATCCAAATAAATCGTAATTTAGAACGTTTTTAGACCACTTCTCGTACATTTCACTCTTTTAAATTTCGATTAAAAAAACTGTCTTGTGTGTATCTTAAAAAGTATGGACAGTGTCAAATTTTAAGTTGCTGTCCTTCACATTTCCATAGAAATCATAATTTAAAACGTTTTTAAAACACTTTTTCCTCATATCATCCTTTTAAATTTCGATTTTTTTAGGAACTGTTTTTAGAGAGCATATAATTATCATGCCAAATTTCAAGTTTTTAGCTCCTTATGTATAAAGAAAATCCCAGTTTTAGAACTTTTTTGCTCTTGCACACCCTGAGGGTAGTGGCACCTACGTAAAATATACCATATGTTAGAGCAGAGACTGTCACCATAAATTTTCGACCATCACGTATAAAGTCGGTTCGGTAGTTTCAGCTATTGCATAGAAATTGTATTTTATAATGTTTTTAGAATGGGTATAGCTTATTTCAACCTTTTAAATTATCACCCTTTCTCAAAAACCTTTTCTCACTCTCTCTCTCTTTAAATTGTCATATCAGCTCATTTCACCCTTTTAGAGCAGGGACTGCAGCCATCAATCTGCTACCATTACATATGAAATCGGATCCGTAGTTCCAGAGATTCAATAGAATTTGTACTTCTGTGTGTTTTAGAATGTTTTTCGCTCATTTCAGGCTTTAAAATTTCGATTTAAAAAAAATTTGTTTTTAGGAAGCATTTACATCTTATAAGTATCTATCATTCCAAATTTCAAGTTTCTAGCTCCTTCAGTATCGCAGAAATTGCAGTTTTAGAATGTGTTTTGCTCCTGCCCCTCCCTGGAGGTAGTGGCACCACAATAAAGTATACCCTATGTTATGGCGGGGATTGTCACAATCAATATGCCACCATCACTTTTGTAAACGTTTCTGTAGTTCCAGAGATTCCATAGAAATTGTAATTTAGAATGTTTTTAGAACTTTCTCTCATTTGATCATTTTAAATTTCCATTGTTTTATTAATTTGTTCTTAGAGAGCATTTACATCTTATAAGTAACTACCATGCCAAATTTCAAATTTCTAGCTTCTTCAGTATTTAAAAAAAAGAAAAAAAATCGCGATTTTAGAGCGGTTTTCACTCTTGCACATTCCTGGGGTTCGTGGCAGCCGCATAAAATATAGACTATGTTTGAGCAGTGATTGTCACCATACATGCTTCGCCATCACTTTTGAAATCAGTTCGGTAGTTCCATAGATTACTCCTTCCAAACAAACAAATAAACAAATAAACAAAAATCTAACATTACTTCTTTATAATATTAGCATAGATAAAGCATATTTTCTATTTTATTTTCATTTTGCCTTAAAATTAATAACTTATTATATTTTATTATTAAGATTGTTGCTTATTTAGCAGTGGGGGCTGTTAACACAAAACACATATATTTAAATGATTCAGCTTGCATTAAACCTGTCTTTTTATTTGTAAAGAATGTCACTTACTACGCCGAAAAAAAGAATTTTTGATTATATATTACTTGCGTATATATAAAAAAAAATTGGCAATGCTTCATAACGCGTTAGAAAAACTTTTTAAATAACAGGATGCTTGAGAATTATGATAGTCGGTAGATTTGATAATCGGTCATTGGTAGAAATAGAAGTCCATGGCAAAGGTAAAATCTAATAAGTAATTTAATCCTTTTCCCTCCATTAAATAGGAATATATTCTTATGATATAACAATAATGTTTGTCAAAACTTTATTTATATTTTAAAGAATAAAAATAATAAGAACACCATAAAAACAGCAAACACAAAAAAAAATTAAAAAAGCTATATAAAAAAATAAAGTTATCGAAACGGCAGAAATGACATTGATCCTCTTGTGGGTACATAAAAATACAACATGATGCTATGTTTCCGTGATATATTTAATCCAACGAAGAATTTTTTGTTAACTTAATTGCATTCTCCTGTAGAAATTTAATAATTTTTCATTAAACGGGCAAGAAAGTCCTATGAGAAATATTAATTATAACACTTATTTGTATTTTCATTTCATTTTACATCAGAATTCATAACTTAATTTTTTTATAATATTAAAAATGTTACTTGTTTAGCAGTGGAGGCTGCAAACACATAAAACATTTATTTTATATATTCAGCTTGCATTAAACTTGTCTGTCTGGCTTTTTTTTTTTTAAATATCATTTACTAAACCGAAAAAAATAATTTGTGGCTAAATATTACGAGTATATATAAAACAGCTGACAATGCTTAATTGCGTTCTCCTGTAGAAATTTAATAATTTTTCATTAAACGGGCATGAAAGTCCTATGAGAAATATTAATTATAACACTTATTTGTATTTTCATTTCATTTTACCTCAGAATTCATAACTTAATTTTTTTATAATATTAAAAATGTTACTTGTTTAGCAGTGGAGGCTGCAAACACATACGACATCTATTTTATGTATTCAGCTTGCATTAAACTTGTATGTCTGTCTGTTTTTTTTAAATATCATTTACTAAACCGAAAAAAATAATTTGTGGCTAAATATTACGAGTATATATAAAACAACTGACAATGCTTAATTACGCATTAGAAAACCTTTTTAAATAACAGAAAGATTGAGAATTATGATTGATTTGATGGTTGTTCATTGATAGAAGGAGAAGTCCATGGCGAAGGGAAAATCTATTAAGTAATTTAATCCTTCCCCCCCACAAGAAATACGATTATATTCTTATTATATAACAATAATTATTGTCAAACATTTATTTATATTTAAAAAAAGAAAGAATAAGAACATCTTAAGACCAACAAACACTAACGGTGAAATTTAATTCATAGAGCTACATAAAAAAAAGGAAATAAATAAAAACGGCAAAAGTGACTGATTCTCTTGTGGGTACATAAAAAAAATAACACGAAGCTATGTTTTCCGTGATATATTTGCTGAAGCGAAGAATTCTGTGTTAACTTAATTACGTTCTTCTGTAGAAATTTAATAAATTTTCATTAAACGGGCAAGAAAATCCTATGAGAAATATAAATTATAACACTTGTTTTGTATTTTCTTTTCATTTTGCCTCAAAATTATAAACTTTTTTTTATAATATTAAAAATTCTACTTATGTAGCATGAGAGCACATATGAAATTTATTTACCTGTTTTTAATGAATATCACTTACTACAAGGGAAAAATAATTTGTAATTAAATAATACACGTATGTTGTTTTAAACAAATTTTCTTTTATAAACTCCTGCTCCAGTTTAAATGTACTTCAAAAATTCTGAAATAAAATATTGTTTTTTGAATGCGTTTCATGAACTTTACACAAAACTATATTGAAGCTAAATATATATATATATGTAAAAAGATTATATGGGAATAGTAGATTTACTGGAATGATATGAACAAATAGACGATGAATAACAAAATATGAACTTTAATGCAGTCCTAGAAATATAATTCTACAATACTTTACTCATAATTTATCTTCAACTTATACACTTTTCGTCCAATATATACAATATGTTTATATTCCAAAAAACCAAATAGCCCTAACAGCGCCTTTAATGTCTATTTCTGACTTTGATGCTTGCTTCACAATAAAAATTAGAAAACTGGCTCTTTTCCAATTATGAAGATGTTCAAATCTTGATATCGCGATCCAAAATTTTATAACTCGTGCATTTAAATCATAGATAATAATAGTACACTAGAGTGTCAGTTAATTTGATGATCATTTACATCATAAAGGAGATGAAGTGTTCAAACTGAAATCCTACATATATATGGAGAGATATGTTAGTTAGTATCTAAAGATATGCACTCATTAAAAAGATTCAATACATTTCACAATTCTTCATGTGCATTTAAATGCGTTCAAAATAACTTTGGCAACGCATGTGAAAAACACGATGCAATATAAAACAATAATTCACGAAAAAATAATAATACATGGAAAATAACAGTTTATACTTTTAAGTAGATTTCATACAAGAATGCAATAACGAAAAAAATGTATGTGAATTCTTATACGCAGCCAACAAAAAGAAAAGGCTGCGATACTTTTACCCCTCGTGGGTGAAGATGATACTAACCAGCTCATCTTCACCATGATGAAGATGATCTGGTCAGCATCAATTTCAACAATATGTTAATCGTAGCTCAGAAGCAATTGAGATCGGTAGAGTGTCATGGACTTTATCTTTGGTTTGCAGCGATTCTTATAATAATTCAACTGAACCTTAATCGGCTGCAAAATCCGAAATTGACAACGCTGCATTACGCATTTTGAATATCATTTTAAATAACAAGAAGCTTGAAAATTATGATTGCTTTCATCGTTGGTCATTTTAATAACGTTAAAAATAGTATGAATATATGATTTAGAAAACGTGTGCATTTTTAAAAACTTAAATTTGTCTTAAATAGGACTATTGAACATTTACAAGATGGTTTTTCCCCTCATTTCGTTTAAAGTTAATGCTCAGATAACGAAGATGAGATTCATACATTCTTAAAATGTACCTCTTATTTAAGAGGCATAAGCACATTGTGCCTTCTATTACTTTAATGTAAGAGGCACGTAGACAATGTGCCTCTGATTAGGAGAAAAACGTTAGATGCACAATGAAATGAAAGGCACCCATAGCAGAGCGAAATATCTCACAGGCACCAAGTTCGCCTCTGACAGATTAGTGCCTTTTAAAAAAACCCTGTCCAGTTTCAGAGGTACACTCAGAAAGGGACATGCGCAACAGCCGTTTACCCGTCATGCATTTGGACCAGTGGAAGCATTTGGACCAGAAGCAATGGCCGCCAATGTAAATACGCCTGTGAACAACGTTGAGACGAAGCAAAAAATGAGTCTGGAATAAGTAAGTAGTATATTTAACTTAGTATTCTTTTCTGTGAATGTTATAATATAAAACATGATTCTTTATACATGGAGACACTCAGGATTAGGGAGGGGGCAACGATAAATAGTTCGCCAATCTCTTAGTTATTCAAGTTATATCTTACTATTTTCAAAGATTTAGGGGAATGGCGGCATTATCCTGCACCCTCCAACGAACATGCATGTATATGTATATATTATGTATGTGTATCTCTCAGCCAATCTTTGTTTTTATGTGCATATAAATAGGACTTAATAAATAATAAAATGAATAATACATAGTAAATCATTCTGTAATCATATATAGTATTTCCAAAACCATAGTCAGATTTTTTTTCTGCTGTTTGTGTGTGTGTGGAGGGGGAGGGGGGTACCTTGTAGATGTTAAGCTACAGTGACTTTCTTTTAAATAAAAGTATAATATGAATTTATCCTTCACACTCACCTGGCTACAGCCTTGAATACATTCTACATTTTATAAAGTTTCACAAATCGCAATGTTGATTCACAATTTGCACTCTAAAACATTATTTGTATATTTCAAGTAAAAGTTCCTTAAAAAAATATTATTTGTTTAAAAAAAATAGAATTTATTTAAACTGTCAGGGATCATTTTTCCTGTTGATAAAAATGAGAATATATTTTTATTTTATTTTTATCGCATTACATTTTCGTATAATAATTTATTGAAATTTTGGAAAATCACCGTTTCTTGGCTTCCACAAATGTTTGCAATTTTAAATATCTCAAGTTCTATCAAATGTAGAAAATTTTATGATCACTCATTTTAAAGAGGAGATTATAAATTTTAATTTAATATGAAAGTTGACTATGTTTAGTTTAAAAAAGTAAATTTTGATTTTTTTTTTAATTTTAAAATTATTTAGATAGTGTTTTTTAAAATTTTTGAGGGAAAAAAATGTATGTCTGTTGTATTATTATAAGCTTAAAATTATGAAATTTTTTGAGTGGGTTCTCAATGGGATCATGAGTTATCAAATAGAAGCTTAAAAATTGCCATTTAAATAACAGTCTAACGCGCCTGCATCATTTTCATGTTTTTAATGTTTGTCTTATTTGTTTTTAATAAAGCTTTTATGCCTTTTTATGTATATTGTTATGCACAAAGTAAATTGATATGTTGACAAGGTTCTTTTTTGAACCACAGAACTGACTTAGGCCACATGGACACACATTTTAATATTTATTTCAATAAATTGGGGGTGAGAAAATTTTCTGTTATAGTATTCTGCCTTAGACAAAATTTAATCTATGTCTTTGGATGTACCATACTGGGAAATCTTTCTGCAGTAGACAGAATTTAATGTAAAGATATAAATTTAATATAAAATATAATTAAATTACAGTCTGCATCTCTTATAATGGTGGCACATGCATGTGCCACCATTATAAGAGGCACAGAATGTATTTTTAAATAAGAGGCACTTGAATATGTAAATTCAGCGGCACACTGTGCCTCTTAATTTCAAAGGCACTTACGCTGTGCCTCTGAATTCCAAAGGCACTTATGTACCTCTTTATTTCAAAGGCACCACGTGTCTCTTAATATTCAGAGGCACAAAAATTCAGAATGTACCTATTACATCAGAGGCACAGTTTTAAGAGTGTAGAAATAAGAAAATATTAAAATACATATTTTTAAATTGTTAAACTATAGATGTCAACTGTTTGTTTCACGTGTAGCTATTTTACATGTAGCGAATACAACTTGTATGTGTGCATTTAGAAAACATGTTTTTAGTAACTTTCTAATTTTCTAGAATGTTACAATAAAATCAACGAAACACATCGAAATTACTTATCAATGGTTTTTCTTATGCCAATGAATGGAAAAAAAATGGGCTTTGTTTCACACATTACTTTATCAAATATACAGGTAATGCAGAAGGTTCATTTTAAAAGAATAAAAGTTTATTAAAAGTTATATGTTAGTTAAGAGCTTAAACATTTTATTGTAGACAGGTACACGGAAGACTGCATTTATTGTTTTCGAACGTGTGTATAAAATTAATCAAAATATATAAAATGAATTAACTGTATGCTGTTTATCTGGCATTATTGAATACTGCGACAGAATACACAGAAACATGTTTATACAACAGAATATATTCTACATTTCTATGAGCAATTTGAAAATATAATATTTGTTTTGTATATCCTAACTCGCCCACTTCTAAAGAGGAAACTAAAAAGCATTTTCGACCACTTAACTTACCTCTCAAATTCAACTTAGGGCAGCCCGTCTGTCGGATCACAATTCTTCAATTCCCCCTGTAGTTTCCACCACCTACTGATGCCCCTCACTTCCCAGTGTCACGTGGAAAAGTCTGTTTTCCGGCAGTGATGGACCATTCCAGTAAAAGTCTTGGAGCACTCCTGGCAGGGTCGTCTGTAATATATTTCTTTCTTATGTTATGTTTTACCGCTCACTGTCGCGTTTTCCGGCGGCATCATCTGCGGCTGAACACTGTAAAATTTTTTTTAAGGACCTTAATAAAGGGACCGGGAGGGATACTATGCTCTACAGACTTGGTTTCCTTGTCTGAGCAGTCCCTCTTAGGCAATCAAATCAAATCAAGTATTTGTTTTGTGTACGTTATAGCGTGGTTCGTTTTCACATTGGTCATTGAACAGTTCAAATTACAGCATTTGTTTTTCAATAAATATATGTAATTTATTTTTTAATTGATTGGAGTATTTAAATTTATTATTATTTTTTTTTTATAGTAGCACTTTTGTGTTGCTTTCTACAAAAGTATGCATTAATAATTAAAGCGTGGAATTTTAGGATTATCTATTTTTATATTCTGGTGTCCATGAAGATTTAAAAAAAACTTATTTTTAATTTCTAAATACAGCAATGTATTTTATAATTATAATGAAATAGAATGTGATTATAATATGCTATAATCATATATTAATTTGTACAACTTAACCGGTGTTTAAACCCAAAACGAAGTTATATCTGTTTGGTTTTACTCCAGTATTTCCTGACACCCGTTTCAGCGATGTTCGTCAAACCTGAAATGGACCTATTGTCGTTCGTCGGGTAGCTTCGTAACCTTATACAGAAACTTCCTTGTAATATAAACTGCGTCATAGAATAATATCCGGAGCTTTGGCAAGTATCATAAAGTTGTGAATTTTCCTGACTGGAAGTAATGCATGTTCTGTCGCATATACTATTGTCTCTCGCATCCTTCGAGCGGCTTATTCGTGCTACAAGCAGGGTTATTTTGAAGGCAGAATGGAACATATAATAGAAGCAAATCGCTATTCAGCGAGTAATCACTACTAAGTGTTTTAAAAAGTTGTGCAAAGTTCAAGAACTTAGAAAAACAATTTTTAGAACGGTTTGATTGATGAAATTCGAGCTAATATTTATTGTAGGAGATATTTTTCGCGATAGGATCAACATTACCGAGAATAGAAGTAGTAAACGTTTTTCTCCTGAAAACTTTTGTAGAAATATCTGATTTTGTATATGATACGATCGTACCTGTAATCATAGCTTTAGTCATATTCGACTTTCTTTTTAACAGCCCCCAAAATGGTCCCAAATTTTCATGATCATTTTAAAGAGAGGAGTTTGTTCTTATCCTTGCAGATGTTTTGAGATTCTGAAAAAATCTATACAGGTGTAAAGGCCAAAATATTAGGAGATGAGTTCAAGCACGTTGCTAAAAAAGCATCAAAAGTTTTCGCCTTTCGCATGAAGGCGAAATCCAGAGATATCAGAAACTGGAAGTTTTCTTACAAGTCAGAGATTTATAATCTGTCTGTTACCTATCTGATTTGAATTTTGTGATTATTAAATGAATTATATTCTAAATCGTCAAACCAAATTAAATTTGTCATCCTGTAAAATACAAATTTCCAGTATTAATAGGAAATATACCGAGGAATTAATGATATAATTATATACAGGGTGCATAGGAAAATCCCTTGAACATGAAAATACTTGCGAACGGTGAGAGCTACAGCTATGCAAGTGAGGTAACGGTATAGTACAGAGACTACGCCCGACTTAATGCAAACGACAGAAGAACCCCCTTGTGGTGAAATTTGGAAGATAGCCATTGCAAATCGAAAACGAAAAGAGATAGAGCAAAATTTCCATTTGGAAAGTTTTAGAGAATCAATTAATTAGTACGAAAATACATTTGGTTCACACGGATAAGATAAATCGTCGCCTGTATACCCAAAAATGTCCGAAATCGATGGACTCCATTTTGTGTAAACGCTTGAAAGGAATAGCCAGACGTATGAAGAAATATGCACAATCTATTGCATAAATACGTACTTATGTCAATACATTTTCAACACCTTTTAAACTAAAATTTTAAATGCAGTGGAAATGAAAGTTTTACAGATGTTACAGTACAGTACAACGTCACAATCTGCAGTCGCGCACTGCTACATTTCCGAAATCTGAAAATGCAGAGTAGAATCGTCGCACTTTTTTGGATATACAGGCGACATTTTATGTTATCCGTGTGAACCAAATGTCGTTTTGTTTTAATTAATTCATGCTCTAAAACTTTCTAACTGGAAATTTTGCTCTATCTCTTTTCGTTTTCGATTTGCAATGGATATCTCCAAATTTAGCCGCTAGGGGGCGCTGCTGTCATTTGCATTATGTCGGGCGTAGTCACTTTACTATACCATTACCTCACTTGCATAGCTGTATCTCTCTCCTTTCGCAAGTATTTGCAGGTTAAAAGGACTTTCCTATGCACCCTGTATAGCCAATGGAAACAATGTCGGTGCTATATTATCTTCCTAAGGGGATCTATTATTCAAAATCTGAATATATAGTTTTTCGTTTATTACGTCCTGTTACAGCATGTTTATTACGTCCTCTATTTAATCTTCATAATTAGAAACTTCAGACAATGAGTTTAATATAACTCTGAGTGAGAAATCGTGACAAAAGAAAAGATTTCATCATCAATGATTTTAGATTCGCGTACTTATATTTATGACATTCCATATGAATAATTATGAAATCTGTTTTTATAAATTAAAAACAGTAAAGTTTGCTGTATTTTTGCATTTTTTTATGATTTACGTATTTAACTATTTATTTGCATACAGTCTCAAACATTTTTAGCATCGTACTGCATGATAATGATAATATAAGGTAATATAAGATGATAATATATATGATAATATAGGGGACTTATGATTATATAATGTATAATTCTCTGAATTATAAATATGTATTTAGATAAAACAATCCATATTGTAAAAATATAAAAATAATACATTCAAATTGATATTATTAATGTTGTATTTGAATAGAAAATATTAAATTATATTCCAGATTCGTTATTCATTGAATATGTGCGTTTTACTGAAAATATGTTTAATGGAAAGTCTGAATTTGTATAAGAGTGGCATTTCATTGGAAATATTACCAACGTAACGTCACTATCTCACTGCATTATACTACAATCCCAATAAAAGCAACATTAGTACACTACTACAATGGGATTTATTTATATTCTAGAGACGAATCTGTAAACCCAAAATTAAATATTTCAGTTTTAAATAATATATCTAACGCAGACCATTTTATTAATAAATTGATATTTAAACATTTATATAGGCTCACGATTATTATGCTATATAATTTAACTAAAAATAAATAATGTGGATAGCGCAACTAAAATACGTCATTTTAATTTACTTAGATTCCTAAGTTACACTAATACGACAACTGCTGCACCTGCTAAGGTTATCTGGCATACATCCAGTTTGCTAATTCAGCTTTTTTTTTCTGTGCCCAAAGGAAATACCCGACTTAAAATTTATAGCTTCTGCTATAATAGGTTTCTAAAATAAGCAACCTCTATTTCGAATCTCTTTTATTGCAGGCTTTCCGAAATGAAGGATTTTGAATAATTTCATATTAAAAATAGGATATTTTAAGCTTTTATTTAAAACATTTGTCAGATTTGTCGTAGGTATAATTAATTTTACTGCGTTCTTTTAGAAAAAAATTAAAGTAAAATTCAAAGCAATGTAATTTTCTTCACAGTATTTATTTTCGGAATTTACTATTTAAATTCCATTTGAATCATTAGAATCCTTTTCTGCTTCTTAAAATTCTGAACATTCTCTTGCAATTTCTGCTCTTACTTGGAGATGCGACCCGAACAACACGCCATATACAACAATTATTGTCTGTCGCTGAGACCGTATGTCAAAATCAATATAGGTAAATAAAATAATGATCAGAGCACCAAAATATTGGCTGATAAGTTAGCAATTATTTGCGTGCTATAAACGTTGATTTATTTATTTATATTGTACAGCACAAAGTTTCATCAAAATTTTCATGTGTCAAAATCCTTTGAAAACTGTAATAAATCTGTTACATTCAAACTATTACTTTAAATTGCCTATCAACTGCGCCAAAAATCATTCCCATATGAAATGTCTAAATTATGTATTCAAAGAATGAATTTTTCAATTTATTAAAAAACTATACATTAAAACTAAACAAGCTGTCTGTGTCCTAACTTGTTTTAAAATCTTTCTATACGCAACATTTTAAACGATTTAGTTTCGCTATTTTTCCCTTTACGAAAGAAATTTCTTTTTACTACTTATGTTAGGAGGGGGAAGAGAACGCCAAAAACTGGCAATCAACTGCCAAATGTGTTAACACAGCTCCTATCTTCTTAGTGATACACATTTTTCATTATATTTAATACAAATTTTACTTTTCAATATCGTAGCAAAACAGATGTCTTGTAATACTACTTAAAAAAATCATGCTTGAAAATTTTTTAAAATATCATAAACAATTGTTTTTTAAATTGCAGTTTTCAAACAAATTTTATTTGAAGATTTTTTTTATTCTCTTCGGTGATGGTATAAAAAATGACGACGTTTACAAGTTTATGTTTTGCGATAAAAAGAAGCGATAACGTAGATCGTTGCCACAATTGTTATGGCGTCTGTGTTTGTGGCGGACATGTTTTTCGCATGTATTGTACTTAATTTAGAGCAAATTAAAATAAACAATTGGGATATAAATTAAGTTTTATCTATGTATAGTTTGATATAAAAATATGAAAACATACACAGAGAATCATAAAATAGTTTCAAACAAATACTGGTATGCTTTGCTTTGAATAAAAAAGGACTAGAAAAACACATTAAATACATTTATATGTGTACTGATAAGTCAATTAAATAATTCAAAATAGTAATGTAGAAAATTGGTCATTTTTATTAAAAATAAATAAATTTCATTCCACTATTTCATTAGTATTTTTGTTTCTTACAAATTATCTCCAGCGTCATTTAATTATTTAACTAGATTTGCTCGAACCAGATGGGCAAACAATTTTATATCTCAATGTAAATCTATATATAAATAAGAAACTATTTAACCCGTAAATGCCAATTTTCGTTTTCGTTTTAATATTCAATATAGAAACCGATTAACTTAGCTTGACTTAGTACAAAGATTAATATTTCAAACACGTTCAATACACTTAAGACAGATACATACCCACTATAGCAGTGGTTCCGAACTTTTTTGTCTACGACCCACCTAAGTAAATCAAAAGTCATGATTGAACCCACACCCCTCCCTCTGTAACAAAATAATCATTAAGTTCTAACTCTTGTTATTTAAAACATGAATTCTTATTAACATGGACGAAGCTTGTAAGAGCATTAACAACGACAAGTCATTTCACAATTTGTTAGCTTACCAAACAGGCAAATATATTTTCTCGAATATGTTTTTAACATAATTACCTAAATGCAACGAACTCATACATCTTCACATTTATATCGAACGAAGAGTTTTGTTGTACTTAACCAATGTACCTCGGTGTCAAAGGAAAGTGGTCTCCATTGGTTAAAAATGGTCTCCATTTTTAACTTCGCATTTTTTTAAAGAAACAGTAACCTTTTGCATTATACTTTAAAGTAATGGTACATTTTATAATTGATTTTAGTACTTTATTAAGAACAGATAGAATATTTTTAGACAATAAGATCTGTCTTTGAATACAAAGCCCAATCAATGTTTGGGCACAAGACAAAGCATCCTTTTGTGGTCTTTTTCACACCAAAATAGCAAATAGAAAATATTTGAACCTGTGCTCAATTCCAACACGCAGACTGCGCAGTGAGCAAAAGTGAGACTGTTTAGAATTGTACATATCACCTATTATTTTTATCATTAGATATTACTACATGGTAGCAATTTAACTAAAAAATTATTCACCAAATCATTGCAGAAAGCTGGATTTTTAAGATTCCTTTAAACAATAATGTTAACTATGTTGACGCGCCGGCCAGTGATGGGCCCAAGTCCGTGGCATAGTTTGTCTGTGCGGTAATCAGGCCCCGTGAACAACACAATACAGAAGAAAAAAATTGTGATTTGTGTATTCTCATATTTATCAATTTTAAGTAGCAAATTTTCTATACCACTCATAATACATTTCTGTGTTAGTGGAATCCCATTCTCCATTATCGGTAGCTGAGTGCAGTGCATTTTAAAATGCATATGTCGCGATGTATCTTCATATGCTGTGTATGAGGCCTGTGTACGGGAGCTAAGAAATTTACTATTTATGCATTTACTTCTATGATGCCCATTTGTAAATTTTAATAATTTTATAAGGAGGAAAATATTTTTTTTTCTATATTTCAAATACTTTTCAGGTTAAATGTGTTCAAGAAATCGGTTTTAAACACGTCCTTAAGTACTTTCATGCATATAAGATTCTTCATGTTACATTTTACATATGACAGAGCGATTTAAAATGCATGTTTAATCAAATAAATACTAGTCGGAAGAAATTTTGAAAAATTCTAAAACACAACTTGAACTGGGAAAAGTATAAAATTTTATATGTATTAATATAAAAAGTATCCAAATACTTTAAAACGGATTTATATAGCTATACATGTTACACTGTATTTTTCAAGATTTGAAAATTATATAAAAAGATATATTTTCAATTTTATTTTTAAAATCTCCCAAATACAAAGATAAAATTAAACTGACAGGGAAAAGGTCAAATTAGGTTAATAAGAAACCTATTAGGTTAATAGGTTAATAAGAAATCTGTAATTGTCTCATTTAAATCCAATTGCTCCTCTATTGGGTCATCAAAAGTCATGATTGAACCCACACCCCTCCCTCTGTAACAAAATAATCATTAAGTTCTAACTCTTATTATTTAAAACATGAATTCTCAACCCCCAGGTTGGAAACCAATGTTTTACAGAATTTACGATGATACTTCTTGTTTCATATTTAGAGACTAGAAAGTTCTTTATAACTTCCATTACTTGATAAGTCGTTGAAAGATCCGATTTAAGTTTTTCGAATTTGCAATAATTTGAACAACAATTTAACTGTATAACTATTCTGGCATACACTTTTATTTTAGTTTTTAATGCGCAGATTGTAATTTAGTGAATTTAAAATATGTTACTCGCAGTAGGTTGTTTTATAAATTATTTTGGTTTTGTCTTTAATGATATTTAATTGTTTAATGATTCTTATTATGAGAAATCAAACGCGTTCCAGGTATTTCTTTGTTATAAACAAATAAATTTCTATTAAATTTTGAAGATTCTATTTAGGCTAACTGCGTTTAATGGTTAGCCTAAGTGTTGAACACGGACCCAACGCTTGGTAGTTTCATGTTTAATGATATTGTAATGTTAGTGGCTGACTAAGTAAGAATATCAGGATTTTGCTTGTAGACTAATATAAACGTGAGTCATATTTTCATTGAAACACGCACCAGGCAATTAGGATAGTGACACGGCTGTATTTCGAAAGTACTTCAACGGCAATACGACCACAGTTGCTAGCATATACAGGATACACAGTTTTATCCTCTCTATGTCAATCCCTGTCGCCCAAATTAACATATAGATAATAGTTTAACATATTAATCAAAAATAAATACTATTTAAACTACATACTATTGTATAGCAGGATCCAATATAGTTAAAAATGTTTTAAGATTTCGGTTCGTTTCTATGTCCTTGTCCAACTTACGTAAAAATATTTCAAATGTCAATACGTCAACATCGATTGAGGTTTATACTGTATATTACCTGTTTAAAATTATTTTTGTAGCATTAACTTATCATTAACAGTTGCACATGTAACAATTCGTATACATTACGATGTATGGACAAAGAACTTCTTGAAGTATATATTACTGATTTGATAATATTTTAAACACATCGGAAATCATATGCAGAATTTAAATTTAGTACAACCTATTTTATACAAATAAAATGCGTACAGAATTTATCTTTCGTTGTCACCAACACATTAAAATATTTCGATACATCACGGTTTATTGACGATATTTTTTTTCATATGTATTTTAATGTTGTTATACTATTTCAGTCTGAAAGGAATTGGTGTGAAACACAATTCCACTTTTGCTATGGAAAATAATGTTTGCAACATTCGGAAATCTTTTACGGAGCCACATAAATGTATCCGTATTCCGTGATCACTATGGTCTCTTTTTCGGTTATAATAATCCTTTTACCGAACACAAAAGTGTAAGCGATATTTCTTATAGAAGACCGCAGAAAATAAATAAAACACATTTCCGTCTACGGTCCTCACAGTGTGTTTTGCAGCTGTACTAAATTGTTTAATATTATTTATGTCGTATATGATCAAAATATGTCTCTATACAGTTATTTCGGATGATCCAGAAACCTAGACATTACAAGCCCGTTTAAGTGAAGTATAGATAATAGTCAAAGATAAAATCCCCAAACGTTTCTCGTGACTATATATATATATATATATATATATATATATATATATACACTGCTCAAAAAAAATTAGGGGAGCAAGCAAATAAAAGAAGAGAACCGTGCGAGACAGCCATGCATGGGTATAAAATGGAGGGTACACGTGTCTGAATGCGCAATACAGAAAATAAGACGCAAAAAAAAAATTGTAAGGGAGCTTTAGTTCTTTGAAAGGATGGAAAGAACCTGAAAAGATGGTTTAGGGCAACAATTTGGTTACATGTAAATTACAAAAAAAGTATTGTTTAGTAATGATGCAAGGTGTTTACTACGGTGTGTGGTCCCCCCTAACAGCTAAGACTGTTGCATACCTGTTTTCCATGGATGTGATGAGGTTATCGTAATACTTTGAGGAATACTGTTCCACTCTTCAAGAATAGCAATCTCCTTGTCCCAGACAATAAAAGAAAGCCTTCGACTTGCTGCAATGCGTCGTCCGAGTGTGTCCCAAACATGCTCGATCTGATTCAGGTCAGAAAAGCGTACTGGCAATTCCATACGCTGTATTGTTTCAGTTTCAACCATGTTCTCCAACAGACGAGCTGTATCCTTTCAGGCATTATCAAACATGAAAATCAAGGAATCACCATGGGTGAAGCGTAAGGTATGACATGAGGTCTCAGTATCTCGTCTGTATACCTTTGGGATGTCAAAGTGTCATTCCAAATGATATGCAGAGAACGTCCACCTATGCTGATTCCAGCTCATACCATCAACCCACCTTGTCTGTAATGTGATCTTTAACGAACAAATATGGGTTTATTTCGAATGCCCCTTTCTCTCCATACAAAAACAAGTCTAGTGTCACAATCCAGACTGAATAGGGAAGCAACATTTGACTCCAATCCGTTGCCTTCAATCTTGATGTTCAGCAGCCCAACTTCTTCGGGCCGCACAGTGGCTTGTGGTCAACGGAATACAGATCATTGGCCTACGTGCATAGATACCACCCTGATGAAGCATAATTCGCATTGTTTAGCTGGACACCCTTTGTCGTCTTGCCAAAAGCTACCTTTTTCCAACTGAGTATCATCCCCTTTTCTGTCTCGATGAGCTGTTAACAGGATATATCGGTCATCAGTTGCTGTGGTGCACGTGGTCGACCTTGCCCTGGTCTTTCTCTAACATTTCATGTTTCTTGGAATCGATTCCACAGCCTTGCAAGGACATTTCTTGCAACTCCAACAGTGTCCGCTACACTTCGTTGTGTTTGCCCGGATTCAAGTCTTATCTCTAATACGCCAAGCCATGGATAAAGATAAATCACGTTGTTGTGACATTTTAAAATCACCCTTTCTCAAAACAAAAGCTGAGCAATTGAGTTTCGCAAATGAGACAGTGAAACAGACATTTCTGTGAAATCCTGATTTCTTCACTTATCTCCTTTTTCATGTTTTTGACGTCATGAACTTTAATTTGCAAATGAAGTTTTATTTTTCTGTTTTCTGCTATGCTTTAAATTATGAATGTTTTAATTTAATTTAAGTTACTTATTGGTGTAAGTATTTGTGTAATTTCGTTAAAACCATGTGCTCCCCTAATTGTTTTGAGCAGTGTATATATATTTATTTATTTATTTATTTATGTATTTATTTATTTATATATATATATATACAAGGCTAACAAATAATCCACATTTTAAATACCAGTATTTTCTTAGAAAAAAAACATCGTCGTATTTTTCTATAGCATTTGCAATAAAAATAACTTGCGGTGTAGGATTCTAAAACAATTGCAGGAAATATCTAAAAAGGGAAATTAATTATTTTTTTTAAAATACTGGTATTTTAAAAGCATACCATTCGAGAGCACTGAAATAGGCTTAGTCAAGACTGATGAAATGAATTGCTAAACGGTTGCTTATGATATAAGGAACTTCAGTAAACACTTGCAATGTTCAAAGAGTAATAGCTGTTTCTATCATATTGTTTCCATATTTATAGAATGGACTTTGAGTATCTGCTGTTTTTTGTATTACGCTCATCATTTTAAAGAGTTGCGTCATAGGAGTTGGACTGCCTGTCGTCACCATACCAAATATATAACATATTCAGTTCTTTTATACTTACCCATCATACGTAGTATAGGGTAAGTCTTGTAAAAAAAAAAAAAAATGACGGATTTACACGTTTCAGACACTGGATATTCCGAAAAACATATTTTTAGAACAAAAAATTGCAGTCCGTCTGTGTGTTTGTAAACGCTCTATCTCCCGAACAAATTCAGATAGATACTCGAAATTTTGTATGTACTTAGTATGTAATAATGGGAAGAAGCTTATTGAATTTCAGTAACCTCGATTATCCTGAACTGTTTTTTTTTCGGACTCTCGAAATTTTCGTTCTGATAAAAGGTACTTAAAAATTTTCGAAATTGTTTATTTTAAGGAGGGAATATAAAAGATAATAAAGAAACATAAATTTTGGATAAAGAATGAAGTCGTTCGGATAATGAGTTGCCCAGATATTTGTAATCCTTTTTTTCCACACTCTTCGATTTTTCATGACCCTGTATTTCATCCAAATGTCAATTCAAAGATATATTTTAATTGCAAATGAGACGCTTAATCCGACGCAATAAACCGTTAGTTAATATGATTATAATTTTTGGAGTTATAAGGATGTTTCTTTTACGGAAGTCAGTAATAGAGCATTTAAAGCGAGGCTAACGAAAAAGACAGGCTACCGCCGTTCATTCCACTTATCTTTTTTTACAGACCGCTAGTGTGACGTGTTGCTCTTTTCGTACGCCTGCATTGGTGGATTCGAGCATCACGTGACTCCCGCGGTCTGTAAAAAAAGATACGCGTAAAGCACCGCGGTAGCCTTTTTTTTCGTTAGCCTCGATTTAAAGTTTATGACGTCATCAAGCTACGATTTTATTCGAGCAATGCATTTTATAAGTAGTTTACACATGTTTTATTTTCATATTTTATATTATGCATATCCATGATGGGTAAGTATTACGGTGGCCCCCAACGACTAGTTTCTACTTGCTTTGCTATATATTTATTCTATCTCGGATTATATCACAGAAAGCTTATATTTAGTATTAGTATGTCACAACGTACTTGTAACTCAACTTTTCTATAACATACTTAAGTGTCCAACAAAAGTATGAGTAATCAACCATGTACACTAGTTTTCTGAAAACATTTTTTTATCAAAGCTATTTATTTATTTTACATGGAAATATAATGCTTTTCTTTTAAATCTTAAACTATTTCTATGTATTTTACGCGCCTTATTTTATTTTATTTTGAAAGAAAAAAAATTTAAATTTTCTTTCGTAATCCTCTTTTATAAATAACTACTATATGATATATATAGATATAAAAACTTTTGATTGTTTCCATGTATTTGTATCTCAAAATATCTTTTAGACAAAATCTCAAAAGATTTTAGAAGTGATTGTTTTATATAAAATTTTAAAATTCCAAGAAAATCTATATACTATTAGTATGTCACAACGTACTTGTAACTCAACTTTTCTATAACCTACTTAAATGTCTAACAAAAGTATGAGTAAATCAATCCATGTACACTAGTTTTTTTAAAACATGTTTTATCAAAGCTATTTATTTATTTTACATTGAAATATAATGCTTTTCTTTTAAATCTTAAACTATTTATATGTATTTTATGCGCTTTATTTTATTTTATTTTGAAAGAAAAAATTTTAAATTTTCTTTCGTAATCCTCTTTTATAAATGACTACTATATGATATATATATAGATATAAAAACTTTTGATTGTTTCCATGTATTTGTATCGCAAAATATATTTTAGACAAAATCTCAAAAGAATTTAAAAGTGATTGTTTTATATAAAATTTTAAAATTCCAAGAAAATATATATTATTCCACCATTTACGTAGTGGCAGACTATATTTCGAATAACGGCACATTAGATATTCATGTCACTTGTCAAAATAGCGGATATTACACTGTGCAGCAGTTTCGATTACTATAAAGCTGGTGCATTATCAGGTTACGAAGTTAGCCAGAGGACGACAATAGATCCGTTTCGCTGAAACGACTGTCAGCAAATAACTGGAGTGAAATCAGACGTTTATAACATGCATTCTAGGCTTACACTCCAATTTAATTTAGAAAATAATACTCGAATGCTTATGGCATGAAACTCGCATTGTATTTTATTGTACTTATATTCAGTATATTTATATATTTGAAATTTCAGAAATGTAGCATCTTATTTTTAAGCTAGAAAAATAGATCTTTAAAATAATATATAATATCATATGTTTTGTAAATATTTATATTTCGTTGTGAACACTTAATTTAAGAGTATAAAATGTATCTTTAATGCCACCTGCAATATAGTAACATAAAAAAAATATTACCTATAATCAGTTCAAAATATGTTATATATAAAATATAACGTTTTATATATAATGTTTTATATAATGTTTTATATAATGTTTATATATAATGTTTTATATAAAATTTTAAAATTCCAAGAAAATATATATTATTCCACCATTTGCGTAGTGGCACACTATATTTCGAATAACGGTACATTAGATAATCATGTCACTTGTCAAAGTAGCGGATATTAGACTGTGCAGCAGTTTCGATTACTATAAAGCTGGTGTATTATCAAGTTAGGAAGTTAGCCAGAGGACGATAATAGATCCGTTTCGCTGAAACGACTGTCAGCAAATAACTGGAGTGCAATCAGACGTTTATAACACGCATTCTAGGCTTACACCCCAATTTAATTTTAGAAAATAATATTCGAATGCTTATGGCATGAAACTCGCATTGTATTTTATTGTATTTATATTCAGTATATTTATATATTTGAAATTTAAGAAATGTAGCATCTTATTTTTAAGCTAGAAAAATAGATATTTAAAGTAATATATAATATCATATGTTTTGTAAATATTTATATTTCGCAGTGAACACTTAATTTAAGAGTATAAAATGTTCTTTTAATGCCACCTGCAATATAGTAATTTAAAAAAAATATTACCTATAGTCAGTTCAAAATAAATTACTTACATTGGTTATGTCTTCAGTTATTCCAAACATATGTTATTTCCTTCATGCAGTGGATTTCGAATTTGAACATTTCAAAAACCAGTCTTATTAAAATCAAATTTTAATCTATTTTAATATTATAAAGAATTATAGTTTGTTTGTTCGGAGGGTGTAATCTCTGGAAGGTACTAAACCGATTTCAAAAGTAATGGTGGCAAATTAATGGTGAGAGTCCCTGCTCCAAAACAGGCTATATTTTATGTCGATGGCATTACCCCCAACGGGACACAAGAGCAAGAAACTTTCTAAAATTGCGATTTTTGTGGTACTGATGAATCTAGAAACTTGGAATTTGACATGGTAGTTAGTTATATGATGTAAATGCTCTCTGAGAATGGTTTCTAAAAAATTCTAAATTTAAAAGGTTGAAATGCGCAAAAAGCATTGTGAAAACGTTCTAAATTATGATTTCTTTGGAATAATTTTGGATAAAAACTTGAAATTTGAGTTGGTCCTACTTTTAAAACACAAATGCACGCACAGGGGAGTTTAAACAAAAATTCGAAATTTTGAAGGGTGCAGGAGAAAAAAAAAAGTTCTAAATTATGATTTTTTTTTTCAAACTGAATATACCAGAAGCTAGAGGTTTGGCATGGCGGTTACTTTTAAGATTCAAACGCTCGCTGCGAATGATTTCTAAACAAATCAAAATTTAAAAGATGTTGGAAGGTTGGAAGGATTTGGAAGATGTTTCGAATCCTTTCGCCAGATGTTTCGCTCGCAAATGATATTTCAGTGAACGCGAACTACCAAAATACGAAAATCGCTGTTTATAATGTAATCAAATATAGAAAATATTTTTTCCTATAACACCTTTAGAATTTAGAAAATATGTGAAATATTTTCATTAGTTTCCTTCTAATGATTAGTAATTTTCCACCGCGTAAATATCCGTTGAAATCAGCAATCAAGAGCCACTGTCACCAATGCTATTTATCTACCAGTGACTGCACCAAAGTCAAATTCTGCGAAATGAGTCCTAGATTATTTTTTGAGCTTTCTTTTTGAAAAAAATCCGTGGTCAGTAATTTTTATATTGCTCTTTAAAGATTTCGAAGGAAACAAGTAAAATTAACATTCTCTCAGCGTATGTCATGAACATCTCAAGGACACCTCCACTTGAACGTCCCAGACCTCTTGTCGAAGCAGGATGTCTTTAAAATTCATAACTAAAGTACCTTAACGGCGAGATGCATCCAAATCCAGTAATTCCATTTCTTACTGTTCTATTTATAACAACTACACAACCACAGATACGAAATGAACATATAATTTCAATTAATAACAATGTCAATTAGATTCTCGGAGATCCAGCCATAATATGCGAAACTTAAATAAATGACAGAATTGGTCTCATCCAAGCACAAATGTTAGAATTTTGAACATCCCGATCGCACACAGAATCTCAAAACTCACTCAACCGCTATAAGTACGGTTTTAAAAGCGTAGCTAAGCACTATACTAATAGTGATTATCTCCAATAGATTGTAATGTAATGAATTATTTTGCGCGGCACTGTACAACAACTATTAATGCTATATGCACTTTCTTTTAGAAAAATACATGTTGTAGGTGAATGTAACAACATACTAAAATTATATTTTACAAACCGCGCATCTAAGCGTTTCGAAAAAACGTTTTATAAATTCGTTTCATAAAATCCTTACATAAATTCGTAAAAGAAAATTTATTATAAAAAGCTTCAATAATACATATATAAGCTTAACCCTTGTGCAAGTATGCTGAGTATACATGTGCTTCTTTATCATGCTTAACTTAGCACGTATGAGCAGCATTTAACAGTGAATAGTTCTTTTTAATTGAATGTAATCAGTCCTTTGCACAATAAATGTTGCAAAGAAAAATTACATACGATATAAGTTTTTAAAATAAATACCACATAGAAAAAAAAATTAATAAAACATATATAAACTTAACGCAAGTGCAAATATACTTTGCATGCATGTCCTTGCACATGACATATCACATAACACCTCTAAGCAGTATTTAACAATCAATTGTTTGAATGTAATGTAGTGTAATAGTTTGAATAGCTTGAATGTAATCAGACTGTTGCATAATATATGCTAAGAAAAATTTGGTGAAAAATTAAAGTTAAAATATTCTAACGAAACGTGTGTTTAAATTAATAATTTCGAAACGTGTTGCAATCAGTTATATAAAACAAGTGTAACAACCCTTATTTCTCTTAAGATTCCTCCTCGTTAAATGAAAATTTATTAATTTTCTGCGGAAGAATATAATTAAGTTAACCTAGAAATTGTCCGTGTGAGAAAATATATCTTGAAACAGACAGTTTCAGCTTTATGTAATCTTTATTTCGTTCCCACAAGAGAATTCATGTCACTTCTGCCTTTTTCAGATATTCTCTTTCGTTATTTCCATAGACCTTTATTTTTTTTTGTTCATTAGCGTTACATATTCTCATTATGCTTTATTACTTGTTACGTTTTATGAAATATAGTGAAAAGTTTGTAAGAGGTGATTGTCTTATGAATAATCTGAGTAAATTTAAACTTCAATGCAAATTGCATTATGTTAGAATTTTATTTGATAGTAATAACTTCTTGTTTACATAGCATTAATTATTTTCGCAAAATATTTTTTTAAGTGTATTTATTTTTATTTTAAGTGTTGCCAGGGACTATACAAAAATTATCGGATTTAAAATTTTCAGAATATAAAAATGAATTTTCAATATTAAAAAAATAATTCGAAGGAGATTAAATTACAAGGAAATGTAAAAATCATTTCCATCTAGCCACTTTAAATTCAATATTGAGTGCTGAAATATTGATGTTTGAAATTGTTATTTGAAAATTATTAATTCAGATAATAGAAATTTCAGTGTGGATTCATATTAGATAAAAATATTTGGATGTGGAGTTTCCAAAGACTATATCTAATTATTTAAATTTATCAGTCGTCAGAATTCCTAAAGTATCATGGTCAACTAAGACTATTTTAGCTGTCATTGGTAAGGCGTTTTTTAGCTTAGTCCGTTGCCTTAATGTGTCCGTCGGTGACAAATGTGTTTGGAATGTTTTCAAAAATAAATTCATTATGTTACATTAGTGAACTGTTTCCACGTGTATTCCAATATAATCTCTTACAGGCTAAATACTCGTGACAGTCTATCAACAACAGGTTATTGTCTACCTATTGTCTACAGGTTATTGACTACAGGTTATTGTTTAGGTTGTACGTTAAAATGTGCCATATCCATCGAGAACAATGTCGTATCAGAATGCGTTAGCCGGAAGTCCGTAGTCATTAAGCTTTTTACGTACTCCTCTGCAGTTCGATTCCCTTGGATGTGATACATATTTGCCAAGTTGGCAATATTGTAGTGATTATGAATAATCTTGAACCATTACACCATAGTTAATAACTAAGTAAATAAATGAGATAAGAATAAATCACAAATCCTTGCTATATCGATGTAAAACATTTAATACAAATATAAAAAGCGCAATCTGCATCGTATAATAAAAAGGTTTGTTTGTTTTTTCCCACATGTGCGGTTTTTCTGATAGGTAGTATTTTGACATTGTGATACAGCCGTTTATTTACTTTCCTGGTGATGGAAACGGATGTGTGCCGAAACTATCGAAGATTATAATGTTTACCCATTTTTATCTGTATTAAATGTTTTAAACCAATATAGCAAGTATTTGTGATTTATTTGCGTCTCATTTATTTATTTAGTTATTGTAGTGATTATATGAAACCATCGCAAGGCTATTTTGTAATCCTTGACTTTGACATTATTTGCACTAATTCCGGAGGTCTGGGAATGACTTTAAATATGACTCTGTTGAATGCCTTATAATATTGAAAACTATGGGGCATGGCTGATGGGTTCCAATAGAACAAGTCGGTCATCTTATACAATAAATCAGTTAAATGGTCATATTTTTGTTAATAGATAGCAGTATCAACATTAATCAAGAACATGTACGCATTGGCAAAGAACATTTCTAGTTTTTTTTCTTTTAGTTAATTTCAGTTTATGAATCACAACAGTCCAAAGTCTGTGTTACTTCTATGTTTAACAAATACATGTCTTGATTAAAGTATTAACTCTTCTTTTATCAATATTACATATAATTAGAAAATTTTAATCAATGCTATTCATTTGAAATTATAATTTTGTGTTAGTGATAAAAAGGTATTTCGAATAAACCTAAATGAAGTTCAAAGTGGTATGACGGCTAATGGGAGATTGCAGTTTAGGCGACCCTAAAGTGCTTAGGTGATATATAAAATTTCTCCAATTATTACATTTAATATTTGTGCCAAATGATATTTTAATGAATAAAAATAGTATTGTGCCTTATTCTCTGATAAATCTTAAAATTAATACAATTATTTTGCTAAATTAAATTTCAATAGAAGTTATTAAATATAAGTTATTAAAGGGCAAAATGAATTTTCGTTTAATACGTTTTACAAAATTAGAAAGAAAATGTATTTTTTAAAGAAAGGTTTTGTTTTTATTGAATTTATAATACTGGTAGTATAACTTTTGAATTTGCCTATTTCGAAGATATTTACCGGAGTTCGGAGTTGGGTGAAAAGGGGTAAAATGTAATTTCTCAAATTAAGGCTATGTCTTTTTCAATAATTTATCTACAACTAAAACTTTTTATCAATTAATAGAAAACTATTTAAAGTAATTGACTGATTAGGGGAAAAAAACTAATAACCTTATAAAGTGCACTGTATACAGTATGAAATATAAAACATTTTGCAATATTCTCCAGTCTCTCCTGTTAAGAATTTGTTTGAATCCCAGATCAGGTATGGAAAATAAAAGAAAAATACACCTAAAAATGTTTTCATTATTACATTAAAGCAGAAAAAATATTTGCATTGTAAAATAAGAATTATTTATTTTTACACATTCTTTCATTTTCATTTAGAGCTGATTTTCCATATTTTTCCTTTAAATGCATTTCAGTTTTGTTTTTTTTTTTGCTTAAAAAAAAAAAAAAAAAAAAAAAAAAAAACCGAAATTTTAAAATGATCCATCATACCACATTAGTTTCGTCAAGACAAGTTATAAATAGTTTTGTATTGTTCTTTATCACGATTAATACATAGATTTTAAAGAAAATATTAAGAAAAATCAATAATAACTTTCCCTACACAAGAGTTTATTAGTTGAAGTGTTTACTGTTTATTGAAATCCATAAAGTATGAAAATAGAGAAAATTATACGAAAACAAATTATGTCATTTATTATTTGTTTCTCAGATAGTATTTGTTCAAACAAGAATTAGAAAACTTTAATTATACGTAGTGGAAACCACTTTTACATTTTAAATGTTCATCAATACATTCATTACCCTGATATGTTTTTAATAGGATAACATGATGACTTTCGTTTTTGTTAAAAGATGTGTTTGCAAATTCCTAGATTTATATTCAATCAAAATGTTTACATAATGTATGTCTCTTTTATCAATAGGTGAATTTTAAATGTGTGTAAGCAAATTTAAACTGCAAAAACCAATGTCTACAGATATTTAAAATGCAGTTGAAAATGAAAAAATATATTATTTAAACAGTATTGTGTCTTTTCTTAAAGAGCACTGCTTCCAATTGCTACCAAAGGAAAAATTTCGTAATCCGAATGCGATAATGCATTGGACGTAAAAGAAAATTGAAATAAATTTCGACATTTTATACCATAACTTTTTCAAAATAGGTAACCGCCGATAAAACCTTCTTAATATGAAAAATTATCCTTTTCTCGATAAAACCGATAAGGTTTTATTCGGAGATTTTTGTAAAAAGATAGTTCAGTCAGATATTTTTCGAATATGGTCAAGAAAGGAGATGAATATTTTCTTATTGATTCTTTGGACGAGTATTGCATAAGTTTCTAGAAAATTATTTTTAAAAGAAAATATTGGTAACGTGGACAAAGTAAAAAGCTTTTTTTTTTTTTTTAAATAAGTAAACCACATAATGTAATGGTTGAAACATTGTTTAAGTTACTTTTCTTCGCATACACTGAAAATATGTCATATTATTTCAAGAAATATTTCAATGACAATTTTTGTCATTTTGAAAATTTCGAATTTCTTTGATAAAAATATTGTTTACAGCAATCGATAACGCATAGAAAAGAATTCAAATCTTTGTACGCTATATTTAAAAAATGGCAAATTATACCATATATTTCTAGCACCAAGATTTATTATTTCTATAACAGGACCCGAAAAAAATGTAAACGATTCAACCTGAAAAATATGGATAAGTTAGATACGTATTTAACCCTCTAATGCCCATGGTAGCATATATGCTATCAACAATCTTTCCAATTTAGTGGATTGTTTAATTCGGATATTTAAAATTCATACAAAAAAATTAAAATAACATTGTTTATTTTATTTAATAATAGAATAATAGAATTCCATCATTAAATGCAGCGAAATTTTTTTGTTAAATTTTCTTGTATAAATTCAGATTTTTTGAACTACGGAATTTCTAAGAACGTATTCGACTCTGGGAATTAGAGGGTTAATATGGTTAAGAAAGTAATGGAACAAATTTGCATTAATAAATAGCACATGTGTTACGCTGGTTTCTGTTAAGTATTTATTTAAAAGTTCCTAATATCCTTTACTAATTAAGATGTTCCTTGCTGATTTATATATTTTGTTATTATTTTGTAAAATCAAAATAATGCAGGTTGTGGAAAACTCTTCTACCGAAATAAAAATGAGTAATAATACTCAAGCAAACGATTTTTTTTAGTAAACGAATGGCACTATGCACATATTCAATCGAAAACGCAGAATGATTCCCTCCCTGCCAAATTCGGATTTCTGTTCATAACGCTAACAATATTTAGATATCTTTGCTTAGACTCATCAATAAATTTTGTTTTAGAGCAGAATATTCCATGAAACAAAACACTAGACCGCATCTATATTGATCAATACAGTTTCCTTTTAATTTAGATAGACATTGATAAAAATTTTTACCAATATAATTTTGCAATAAATACATGTGTTTATAAACATTCTGGTTGACAATAAATGTAGTTATGTACTATACTGATGCGATAAATACGATTTTATGATGTGAACTACGCTATATATTGATCAATGAGATTTAATAAATGAATTTAAACACGAATTTATTGAATAATAGGGCACATATACAGAAAATATAAAAAAAATCTGATCAGCAGAAAAGTTGTAAAAAGTATTTTGAAAATGTTGGATGTCCTTTTTAGGCGATTGGTCAAATGTGTGGAGCTTGTTTACGGGCTCGGATTCTCAAATAACTATTCTATTAAAAAAATCGAAAACATTTTTTATTTTGATTTATAAAGCAGATATTTGTACGTAATAAATTGGTCCAAAATAAGTAATGTGATTTTTTTTTTTTAAATATGGTACACACTTCTAAAAGGGAAAGTCATCATATAATGTAATGAGTTAACATAGTTTCCGTAAAAAAACAATTTAGTAAAAATAATTTTCGTAATTGATAAAAATGGTACTGAAACGGGTCATGATTTGCTATAAAACTAATTTTTTTATCTACTTTCTAATAGAAGATTATGACTTATTTACGGAAAATATTTTAATATAATGCCCAGACGATGGAAGATTTCATCTATCTTGTAATTTTTTCCACAGTTATTTTTATATTTTATTTTGCTATAGCTGTGAGGATAAGAAAGAAAATTGTATGAGATTAACTGATTTGAAAGTGTACTTTTTGAAAGGGAATTCACGAACGCATTCATGTTTAAGCACAAAAAGTTGTCCTTTACGTCTTCTATTGTGAAATCATCACGTTATCTACAACGCAGTGTAAATCCATTAAACGTACTATTCTTATCTGACATAGTATCTTATAAGTACTCACTCTTCAGCATAACACTTAACGTATGTGAAAAATAAAGAACTTGAGTGGTAAATTTTATGAAGTAAGTGAACAATTTCAATGATTAACCCAATATGAGAGTAGAATTTTAGCACTACAGTATTTTGATACTAAATGTCTCGATAGACAGACACGCTGATGTTTTTTTTAATAAATAAAAAGATTAGAATATTTGAACAGCTGATGACATAGCATAAAGTTCTGTCTGAAAAACAGTATCTCATCAAAAACAACTCGTTGTAAATGATCCCGCCAAGCCACAAACCTAAAACGTCAGTCATAAAAAGAAGTGATATCACATAAAAAGAAGCTATATAGAAGTGCATACTCCGAGTCCCGTGTAAAAATCTATCACCACTCATAATGTTTCCAAAGGACTCAGAGTGAGGGACAGTATGTGAAAACTGCTTGGCGACCTGCAGGCTTTTATAATGTTTGCGTTTCCTGAAATTACATATCACTATGTTATTATTTTTATTTTATTTTATTTTATTTTATTTCATTTATTTATTTATTTATTTTGCTCCCATAAAATTGTAAAAAGTTGAAGTTTCTGTGTTTGCATGTCCTTTCTTATTTATGAGATTGAAAAATCAATTTGTTGATTTTATTTACCATTATTTAAACTAGAAACACCACTCTTACGAAGAGGATTTTTAAGTAAACATGTAAAGATTTTGAGTTTGTAATATATATATATATATATATATATATATATATACACATAATGGTCATACGCATATTAATAACAATGCACCTTCAATAAACTTTAAACTGAATTGAGATATATTGCAGTAATTCTAGGGTAAGCGGAATCGCATAGATCTGGTGAAAAATCCGTTCTGTTTAAGCCATTCTAGTCTGTTTTAATAGTATTATATGCAATAATATTCTTTGTATTGGAAACGCATAATTTTTTTTGTTGTTGTTTAAGAAATAATTCCGGAATAAGAAATAATTTCGCCCATTTTACCAGTTCCCTTAGAAACGGTGATTTAACAATATTTGTAATTAAATTTTATGGTAAAAAATATTGGAAAGTATAATTGTAATGATTATCACACTTACATACGTTTTCCTGCTTGTTTCTCAACTATTTCTGTTTTTACATTTTTTTAGCATGCAAATATATTTATAAAAGTGATATAACAAAAATTAAAAATTTATTTTTTCAATTTTCAAAATTGATATACTGCATATATTATAAAAGCATGCAGGTCGCCAAGCAGTTTTCACATACTGTCCCTCACTCCGAGTCCTTTGGAAACATTATGAGTGGTGATAGATTTTTACACGGGACTCGGAGTATGCACTTCTATATAGCTTCTTTTTATGTGATATCACTTCTTTTTATGACTGACGTTTTAGGTTTGTGGCTTGGCGGGATCATTTACAACGAGTTGTTTTTGATGAGATATCACTCCTTTTTGTAAGGAGGTATTTAATTTCAATTATACGGATTCCATTTTTATTCAGAAAAGAAAAGATGAAAGGGGCAAAAAAAATAATAGTGATGCTCTAAATAGAATTATACATCAGAATTATACAATTTATTGAGTGACTTATTCCAATGTACATGTCGCTACCATAACAAAGAGGGAAACTTTTATATTAATTTCCTTACATTGTACTCATCAGATTATTTATGACATATTTATTTTCCTTTTTCTTTTGTTTATATCACTCTTCCGTTTATATACATTCAAAAACAAAAAAAAATAGACAATTTTACAGTAGTTTACAAACTTATTAAAATACTACAGTTTCAAGAAAAATGTGGAAAAATAAGAAGCACTTTTTTTTCGGTCAACTACAACGATAAGTTTTTGGAGTATACTTTATCGAGAATAATCAACATTTTTTTTCCTACGAACCTATTTCTATTAGTATAAAAATTTACAGGGATTTTTATACTAACATATTAAATATATTATTTTTGAAAATTACTGAGCACCTAAGAAGTTTTTTATTTGTTTAAGTTTTTTAACTCAATGTTTCGAGAATTTGAAATATATAAAATTCGCAACGTTTGCAAAAGTATAAAAACTATTAAAGTGATTTCTGTTCATATAGTCTGTTCATTCCAATTCGGTGATCCTAAAATATAGGTCCCCAATCTCCGGCAGTCCATGAATTAATTAGGACATATGTATGCAACTGTTACAATGTTCTCAAAGTTGACAATAGAGGCAATAAGTATAGCTCGGCAAATATGAAACACGGCATTGCTTCATCATGGCTTTGTTTCGTGAGGTGTTCGTTCTCCGAACATAAAAATCTCTCGGAAATGTTCGTTATCCGAACATAAAAATCTCACGCGAAAGTGTTCGTTAACGGATTTGTTCGTAAACCGAACAGTTCGTTACCGATCACCTATTGTATACGATATTTAGCATTTTTAATTTTTATGTGGAATTTAAGAAGTTATTTCCTTTTCATTGTGCTCTTGGCCCGTTTTTAGAGCATTTTAAGTTCGTCATAGCCGGAGATTCTATGAACGTCAAATATTTAAACTCAAAACTTCTAATCTTCGGGTTGCAACATTTTTACATTCTATTATTCAGCGCATGAATGTAAAGTTGGAATTTTGTAATCGCTGTTTCATTCAATTTCTAATGCGCTAGAATTATATATTTATAGATAAACACAGTTTTTTTTAATCGATGAAAATACTATATTTTAATAGATTTAGAGCTTAAGATCGACGAGTTTTCAGGCGGACAAAATGAACTCGTATTAAATTTTAAAGCAAGATAATAAAGCCTTACAGAGATTGGAACAGTATAAAATCATTAAAATACATCTCACTGGGTAAATATACATTGGTTGTAATGCAATCAAGATCTTCTAAGAGAGCCTGTAAATGAAACGTATATGGTTCAATGCCACTTTACAATAGAGAGTTTAAATGAATCGGATGTAGTAACATATTTGAATATCTTGTGAATATAGCCACTTTGACAAAAGTTATGCTATTTACTATTGTTTTTCCTCTGTGTTAAGTACAGGAATCAAGTACTTCAACGTAAAAATTCGCTAATTACACAACCATTTAGTCTTATTAAAAAATCTTTTGAGTTGTCCTGTAAACGAACAGTAAATTCTACAATTCTGTTTTACAATAGGAAGCAAAGGTCATTCGTAGTAATATATTTTAGCATCATGGGCATAAGTTCTTTTTGAAAAGTGTTAGATCATTTAATATTTCTTTGCTTCATCTTAAGTATAGGAATAAATCACTTTAAAGTGGTATGCATAAAAAACTAATTCATATTTTTAAACAAAATATTAAACATTTGAACTACTCATAAAAAAAAATCAATGCTGCAAACCGCGTAAAAATTGGATAATTACACAACTCTTTAGCCCTATATCAAAAGATCTTTTGTGAGACTCTGTAAACGAATCTTAAATGTTACGATTTTTTTATAATAGGAAGCTTACTTGGGTCGAGTGTAATAACATATCTTAATATCATGTGTATACGACCATTCCTAAAAGTGGTGGGTCATTTATTATTTTTTTGCTCTTTGTTAAGTATAGGAATCAATAACTTTAATCTGATATAAATCAAAAACTAATTAATATTTTTACATGAAACTTACAAAGGTTTGAACTACTCATAAAAACAATTCAAATAACGTAAATTGCGTAAAAATCCGATAATTACACATTGCTGTAGCCCTGTCAACAGTTTTTTGCTCTATGTTAAGTATAGGAATCAATAACTTTAAACTGATATAAATCAAAAACTAATTAATATTTTTACATGAAACTTACAAAGGTTTGAACTACTCATAAAAACAATTCAAATAACGTAAATTGCGTAAAAATCCGATAATTACACATTGCTGTAGCCCTGTCAACAGTTTTTTGCTCTATGTTAAGTATAGGAATCAATAACTTTAAACTGATATAAATCAAAAACTAATTAATATTTTTACATGAAACTTACAAAGGTTTGAACTACTCATAAAAACGATTCAAATAACGTAAACTGCGTAAAAATCCGATAATTACACATTGCTGTAGCCCTGTCAACAGTTTTTGGCCGGAACAAGATTTAAAAAGGGCAAAAAACAGCACTTTTAAAAGCGCATTTACTGAAAACCTATTCGTCGGATTTTGCTTTACTTTTGAATTCTGAGTCACTGGGCACGCCCCAATCCACAGAATCAAGAATTTTGTTTCTATCATAAATAGAACGCGAGATATAGATGTGTCAAAAACCCGTTTTGTCCCGTCCGCAAAAAATAAACTAGACAGAGTTAAAAAAAAAAAAAATTGTAAAATCGTTTGGCATCCATTGGCGGAAATTCCTTTCATTTACGGTTCAATGCATTACTGTTTCTTATGCTTGGCGAGAAACTCTGTCGAGTTTCTATGATATTCTGATGGCATTCCAACTTGACAGGTGTAAAATAATGTGTTGTTGAAAGAAACCGGCAGTTTTTTGCATAAATTAAGAAAGATAACCGGCCGAATTTTTCAAAAATCGCATAGTCGGATGAAGAATTTTTTTTACATATGCTCAGAAATTTTCGAATAGATATCTTAATCAGTTTTCTTAAAATTCGATAATTAGTAAAATAATTTCGAATTCGTTTATTTCCGCTGGCAAATCCACAACAGCAGTTCTTTTCTTTAGCCATTTTGATTTAAAAGATAACATTTTTGATCCCTACAAGTTTCTTTATCTAACATTCTTATCTCGGATCCTATGGGCACGATAACAACGACCTTTGTCTGATTCGACTTGGTTTTCGTTAGTGTTACAGATTTTACTTTCGCCTTCCACCGCCAGGGGGTGCATTATTTTCTAGAGTTCTATGGGCCTGATTTCGACGGGAATTGGTTCATTCAACTCCCTTCATACAACGGGTACGCTTGTTGGATGTTCGTATGGAACTAATTGCGCCTCCTAGCGGTGAAAAGCGGAACTAAAGTATTTTGAGCGCGTGTGCAGCACGCTTTCTATACGGTGCCGGAAGCAGTGGGGATATGATTTGCAGTTTCGTTCGGAAGGTGGTTTCTTTGGTGGAAGGTGGAATTAAAACAGTTTGCAGCGAGTGTGCTGCATGCCTACTATACGGTGCTGCAGACAGCGGAAACACAAGTTTCGGAGGCTCGATTTTATCAGAACGCCCCCGTATCGGCGGAAAGCAGAAATAAAAGATTTTCAGTCGCCGTGCAAAGCACTTTTAAATAAATAATTTTATACAAAATCGGGTTAAAGATATAAAATCATACAAACTTTAGGTCAGCCCTGCTGAAAAATTAATTAGTGTAACTTCAGGTTTATTTAATTTTATTATTCAGGGAACGAGCAACGCCAGGCGGGTCAACTAGTGATTAAATAAAATAAATGATTGATTTTTGTATTTTATTATTGTTTTTAATAAAGTCACTTATTATTTTTGTCAAAATACTTTTGAGCGTTACTCTATGTCTATATTTCCTATATCAGATGGTACAGTATGGTTTGAAAAAAAAAATCAATATACATATTGTCAGGTTCTTCTCTTACAGTTGCAAGAGTTGAAAGCTATTCTTAAGGGATTAGCGTATTGTATACGTATCTATTGTGTACCGTTGAAGGCTTTATAAGAAAAATCTTAATCCGAAGGGGACCGACGTGAAAGAAGTATTTCCATTGCAATGCGGCCTTTGATAGATAAGAAAGAGAGTACACCCTTTTATTTAAGAAGACAGATCAGTCAAGAGGGAGGAACGGTTGTCAAGCGACACCTTGGGAACAAAGCGACGAACCCCGTAGAGAGGGGGGTGCTCTGGATAATGACCAGAGAGTAAGTTAGTTCTAGCGTGGTGGCGAAGGGTGAAGGTTGCTCGAAAAATGAGCGCTCAGACCTGAGTGAGTTCGAACGCAGGATTGGAGTGTGTGAGATTAATAGAAATCTCGGTTCTGAATAAGTGAACCTAGTCTAGCGGTACACGTAGAGCGTTTTCTGTAATTGTTTTGATTTAGTGTTAAACCGGATCATTTACATCCGAGTTTAAGTGTAAATATTGTTAATAAATTATTATTTTAACTTTAATTGAAAGAGTTAGGTTGTTCTTGAAAATACATCACGGATCGTGCCCGATATCACGTATTAATATCGGTGGTGGCAGCATATCGATAGACCGGATTTATTTCGAAGTTGTGTGGACTGAGAAGTGGAATCCGACACATATATTCTGAATGTGAACGTGCAAAGCTAGATATAAAGAAAATTTCTAAAAATAATTTATGCCCTTGAAAGATCTGATACTTAGTTATGTTAAAGCTAAATTGTATAATTCAAATTCAACATAGCATTAAAAGAAAATTAAAACAACTTACGAACTTTTATACCTCACATCTTTCAAAGAAGAAAAACGCGATAAAATTCTTTTTAATATCAAAAATTGTTCTTTCTCAGATGAAACTGATAAAATTTTATCCGTAAAAATAAGAAAAAGATAGTTCAGTGAAACACTTCTTTAATATGGTCAAAATTGGATACGAAAAGTTTTTAATCGATTTCTTGGTTGCACTTCATGGGTTTTAAGAATATTAATACAGAAATCGTTAGTAATTTTTCTAAAGTAAAAATGTTAATTATTTGAATGTATTTTTAGTGGAGACCGCATTAGATAAAGGAAATAAATTATGCAATTAAAGCTTCATACGTTACATTTGTAAGCAGACATTGGGTATTTTTATTATACACATTACAAATCTTTTTGTTTGTCTAATAGCATCCAGTTTTTGCTTATTTATTTCCATGATTTGTTACTTCTTTGACCGCTCTGTTTATTTCCTTTATGATAAACCTAATTGCTAATTCCGAGTTTGGTATTAAATTAAAGTGTTAGAATATTCTATTATCATGATGTTTAATGTAAGATTCTAACAAACGTATAGCAGAAGAGTTTTTGTTTTAATTAAATCACTTTTGGTGCATCCATTAGATCATTTTTAGTTGAACTCTTTTCTTCAAAATTAGGGAAATTGTAAAATTTGAAATATTATGCATAACATTATCACATGATATTTAGAGGAGGCATTTTATACCCCTGATGAAACATAAATATGAATAGGTTATAAAGTTATGACTTCGAATTACTTTTTATGTACATATTATTACACTGATTAAAAAATCTTAACGAATTTTCTGTTCCTCTGTATACATTGGGTGTTTTTTCCTGATTTCAAGGTGCTGAAAAGAATATGTTTGTAAAAAATTTCTATCATCCTCCAACTTTAAGGAAATTCATTTATAAATTTTGAATTACATAGGCTATTGTATAGCATTATAACTTGTGTTTCGGCGCAAGTGTACTGCTATTTCTTTGTCCTTTAAGTCTTTATATATATATTTTGTTTATAATTACCCTATATTTCTCTCAAATATGTGAAAAATCTCTAGAGATTGTGTTAATGAACCTGATTCCTATTGCTATGTGTGCGAGGAGCTAAGTTTTAAAAATCATCAATGCACTTTTATGCCGCTAGTAAAGACTGCCTATCACATGTACTTTGGATGTAAAGTAGGTGAGCAAGATAAGAAATGGGCACCTCGTTCTTGTTATACACGATGTGCTGAAAACCTCCGGCATGGGCGAAAGGTACAAGTAGAAGTATGCCATTTGCTATACCCATGATATGGCGCGAGCCGAAGGAAGATATAAAATACTGCTGCTTTTGTATTACAAAAATTAAAGGATTCTCTGTAAAAAGTAAACATAAAATAAAGTACCCAAACTTATATTCAACAACGCGACCCGTATTTCATAACGATTAATAACTAATGCAGAAACTTTCGAAGAATTTTACATATGACGATGCAGCAGTAGAAATGGAAATTGATGAAGTTGAAAGTTTGTCTACTTCATCTGATATAAACTATTCTCTTGACATAAATGAAAAACCACATATAATTACTCAAGAAGAATTAAATGATCTTGTGAGAGACTTAAATTTATCAACAAAAGTACTCTGAATTAGTAGGATCAAGATTGGGATTGATGAAGAATTTCATTAAAGCGATGAATAAAGAAGGGTGGGGATTTCAATACCTGCAAAAACAATTTCCATCACTAAGCTACGCAAAAATTAAAGAGAGTATTTTTCTTGGCCCACAAATTAGGCACCCTATGAAGGACAAAAACTTTGAAGATACATTAAGTGATTTAGAAAAAGCAGCATAGATTGATTTTTAAAAGGTTGTGACACATTTCTTAGGAAATATTCGAAGTTCTGACTATGAAAAATTAATTAAATACATCTTAAAAAGTTATAAAAATTTTGGATTTTTAATGTTATAAAAAAAAATAGCGTCTCATTTAAACTTTTTCCCTGAAAGTATGGGAGCTGCGAACGACGAGCATGGAGAGCGCTTCCACCAGGATATTTCAGCAATGGAAACCCGATATGAAGGCAGGTTGACGCCTAATATGCTTTGAGATTACTGTTGGAACATTATTAGAAAAGTTAGTGATTTTGTCTATAAGAAAGCATCCATAGTTAAGACATTTACTGCTATATAATGCATGAAATTTGGGAAATTTCTTACGGATATCATTTCTTTTCACAAAAGATATTTTACATTTTTCTGAAACTTTAGAAATAAAGTATATTTTCACTGTTTTAAATATTAGTTTTAAGATTTCTAAGTGTTTATTTAACCGTTTATTATTACTAAAATACCAAATGAAAAAATTTATAAGGTACATGTATTGAATAAATATTACAAAATTGATATTTTTAAGATTTTGTATTTTTAAAAATCTGTGGGTGATGGAATATTTTTAATGTCATATTCTTTTTCAACATCCCATAAAATATAAAAGTCACCACCTACTTAATGAGGAACAGAAACCTTGTTTATCAGTATTATTAATTATTTCATCTGAAAAAGTAAAAAAAAAAAAAAAAAAAAAAAAAAAAAAAAAAAAAAACTTAGAAAAGTACAGAGAAACATACAAAAAATATATGAATTATAGCATGTGGATTATATGAATGGATTATATGTGGATTATATGGATTATAGCATCATGTCTGATTAAAATAGTTGTAATGGAGTAACAACTCTCTCATAAAGACGTTCTAGTGTTTTGAATGCGAACGAGATGTCATCATCTAATCCTTGTGCGCAACAGCGGCATATATACTATATCTTACTCTAATTTTCAAAGTATGTGTGGAACCTTCGGAGTTTGCGGTTTCTGTGGTTTGCTGTGCGTTTATGAAATTTTATATTCGTATATAACGGGAAATCCATTAAAGGATCGCGAAAAATGGCTAATTTCGTTGACAGATCGTGAAAAAACGCAAATTTAGTCAAATGGCCGCAGAAAAGAACACCAATTTTGTTAAAGGTTCGTAGAAAAAAGTGCTAATTTCTTTGAAGAATCACGGAAAAACGGCCAATTTCGTCGTATGATCGCGAAAAAACAGCGAATTCTGTTGAAGGATATCGAAAAAACAGCATATTTCGTCGAAGGATCTCGAAAACACGGTGAAATTTTTTCCGTCTTCGGGCATTTTTTCCGTCCTCGGGAATTTTCAAAAGACGGAATTCCGTCCTGTGGACGGAAAACTTGCACACATGGTGGCACTCCACTCGCATATAACTTTTCATTTTGGCTGTTAGCGGCGATATAGGACTCAGGAGGGGTGCGGCGTTTTTTTTGCAGAAAATTGTTAAGAAATTATTTGAGTTCACAGACAGTTTTACACTTTATCTAAGTCTGCCTGTTGAGCTATTTACACCTAAAGCAGCATCTATTTATGTCAAGGTCTAACAGAATCTGAAGTTTGGTGAAATTCTGTGCATTAGTTTTTTAGATATAGGTATAGTAAAAATCGAGAAAAAAGTAGTTTAGCAGCGCCACCTGTTGGGATATCTACACCAAAACGTAATCAGCATCTATTTATGTCAAGGTCTAAATGAATCAGAAGAGGGGTGGGGATTTAAGCAAATGATATATTTTTAATTTTCAACAGTGAAATTACTCTTGAAAATTACAGAATATTAAACACCTGAATTTTTACATAAGACCAACAAAGTGAAAAATGTCCAAGCCAGGAATCGAACCTGGAACATTTGAATAATGCTCCAATGCTCTACCATTGAGCTACAAGGACTATATTTAGTTTGACATCTCTCACTCAATGTTGGTAAGGCTGCAACCTCAGCACAGGATGGAAATGTCATGAGAACACACAACTCTGCGGCAAGCATGAGATGAAACCAAAGCCCAGCATAGGAACACTTTGTACAGGGTGATTTTTTTTTTAAGTTGCGAAAGTAAAACACTATAACAAAAGAACCACTGATCCAAATTACCTAAAATTTCACCAGTATGCTCCCAAAGCAATGGGTATTTTTTAGGCGTGGTTAAAAAAAACTTAAAATCGCACCGAGAGATGGCGCTGTACATGAAGTAAAGTCGGGAGACGAAGTTGCGCCCGGCACACGCTCATTGGCGATGAAAACATGAAGTACGCACATCTCGTGGTCTTTTTCTACGGAAATCCTCTCAATGACTGCGCCATTGACGGACAGTGCATTGTTAGTGAAACTGTATTATCAGAATAATGACACCGCAGCAACTGCTCTTAGAAGATTTAGGACACTTAAGAATTTACGAAAAGGTCCAATGACGACAGAGGGTCTACGGAAGATGGTTTCTCAAAGTACCGTCCATTGTTTTCCTCTCACAGAAGATATTCTTTGTTTCTGCTACCTTACAGCGCCATCTGTCGGTGCTATTTTAAGTTTTTTTAACCATACCAAAAATTTCCCATTGCTTTGGGAGCGTACTGGTGAAATTTTAGGTCATTTGGATCAGTGGTTCTTTTGTTATAGTGTTTTACTTTCACAACTTTAAAAAAAATCACCTTGTATATTCTTCAAGCTTTACGTTTTTGACTGAATTTTTAAATGTGGAAACAATAAAATTATGAGGGATAATATTTACTTAGAACATCTATTGAAAGTAACTTAATTTAAAAGGATCTTTTCTGGTTTTGTTTCATTTAAACTGCCTAACAGGTTAGGGAATGAAAAGGCAGACAAACTTGGATTTATGTTGAAATTTTTCAATAAAAACAAATTTTGTAATTAAAATTTTGTTGCATAAAACATAATATTTTCCTTAAACTTGAAACTAAATGTTATAGTTTGTTTTTGTGAGTGTAAAATGCAATTTGTGACATAAATGGGGAAAAAAAAAGAAAGAATGATGCATTTAGAATATTGTTTTATTAAATTTTCATGCTAAGTGCAATGTGTTTGTTTCTATTTTATATCGATTCTGAAAATATTGAATATCATCTATAAGTTGACTATTTTGAAAATATCCGATATTATATAAAAAATATCTGATATTTTTAAAAATCTGATATGTACGAACCCTCCTAAAAGTATTGTATTAATTCAAATAGTTTTGAAAAAACATATATACCAAAAGATTAAATTACCTCAGCTGTGGGTATAAAATGGGGGAGGGGGGAACTTAGCAAATCTCTGTTGGCAGCAAGCTAAATTTACGTGCCACATATATTAATTTATTATTTTTTTAAGCATTTTTTTACTGCCCAGTCAAAATATATAGTGGATGTTTTTTTATTTTTTTATTTAGAAGGTCCTACAAACATTTTATTTTATAGGCACCTAAAGCCCTGGGACATTAGGGCCCCATGCACATTTGATGTTATGGGCATGTAATAAATTATTTTTCATTTTAAATTTAAATTTTCTTCAAATTTAATTAACTGCAACGTGATTATGGGCACAAACTGCTAGGGGCCTATCAACACTTATTTTTTATAAGAATATCATTTTTAAATCTTCAATAAAATCAAAATGCTTTTTTTTTTTCTTTTTCTTCTTCCAAATGTATTTTGGTATATTTTTATTTTAAAATTATTAGATTCATCAATGTATACATTCTATTGTTATTGTTCTCTTCAAGTTTTATGAAATTCTTATCAGTTTTTATCTTTACAGATGCTTTCTGAATTCTAACCCAAATAATGGTACCAAAGTGAGCAAGAATGTTAAAGAAACAATAAGTTTTTAATCCAAAGAACCTTCCTAAAAAGAATAACAGACTTTGAATGTAAAAATAATTAATTGTAATCTAGAAATGTTAATAAAAATGTTATTTGTTTATATTTAGTTGTGCTTATGCTTAGATATTTTCTTATGAGAAAGGCAAAACGTCTTTAATCTTTTAACCACACCCATCCATAAACATAATGGCTGAGTTCCTTTGCCGATAAAATTTGCATAATAAAAATTTTTATCTTCCACAACAAATCAGCCAGTAACTCAACCTGACCATTTCAGATTTTGATGAAATTTACAGGAATTATGTTTATATTCTTATAGTTATGATATATATTATAGTTATGATATATATTATAGTTATGATATATTCTTATATATTTTTTTATCTCTGTAAATTTTCGTACAATTAAATCTTTAAATTTAGAATTTTTTTTTTGTAAAAAAGTTTTGAATTTCTCAAGTTTTATCAAGCATGGGAAGTTGTTTGACCTCATTTTAAAGAGAATTTAATAAGGTTTAATTTGATATGCAAGTGGACTATGCTTGATTAAAAGTAAGTTAATTAAATTTAAAATTATTTCTAAAACTTGAAAAAAAATTCTTTTGTCATATTATAAGTTTTAAATCCATATTTTCAGAATGGGATCTCAATGGGATCAGCAGTTAATGGTAAAAAAAAACAATGAAAAACATTTTTAAACACCGGCTGGGGTTGCTATTTAAACTTGGCACCTCGTCAAATTTATCATTGGGCTGAAGACAATATTCTTATTAATTTTCAGCATTATTTTTTCATAACTGCTGACCCCATTGCGTTCCCACTCTAAAAATTTCAGGATTTAAAGCTTATAATATTGCAAAAAACATATTTTCAAATTTTTTTTAAAAACACTATTTTAAAATTTAATTATTAATTTAACCAAGAATAGTCAACTTGCACATCAAATTAAACATTGTGAAGAAATCATTGCAATTACAGTATAATATTGACATCTTTAGATTGTGATTGTAGTGAGGCATGACTGTTGTTAAAATATTAGAATTTTCTGCATACTTAAAAACATTTTGCATACAGTGCTACATGTTTTAACATCACCACAATAATGCTAAGTGTGAAAAAATAATTGTAGGGAAATTAACAATGTAGATATTGTCAGTTATAATGAAATTTTCTTATATGAACAACAATTATGGATTAAAAAAGTTTTGCTTAATGGAAACTCTTTATTAAGTAAAAAAAAAAGATTTATTGAAACTTGTTTATTGTTTTTTATACTTGTTAGCATCAGATTACATACTGCATTAGTTTGTGTAATTTATTCAGTTTGCAACAGTGTTATTTTTTTTTTTTAATAGGAATTACTGAATTTTCTTTTCTGAAAGTTTTCTGTTATGAAAACCTACAATGAACTTATAAAGTTACATTAAAATGCTCGTTGAACCAAATAAAACTGATGAATATACAATAACTTGCTTAATTAACAGACTACTGTTAATTAAACAGATTATTGTTCTATATTCAACAGCTTTATTTGTGGTCCCAAGGCTGTTTGGGACAGTTTAATTTTACTAGATCATATATTACCATTTATTTTATGGTTTGTCAATGTTAACTTAGCAGCTTAAATCAACTACAAAATGGTATATTATTGTGAATTTTGCAGTTTAATTAATAAACAAGACAGCATATTACCATTAATTTCACAATTCATCCGTGTACATTTAACGGTTGAAATCTCTTACAAGACTCTATATTACTGCTAAATTTATGGTTTATTACTGCTAATTTAACGGTTTTAATCTCTTACAAAACTGTACCTTACTGCTGATTTTATGGTTTATTACTGTTAATTTTACGGTTTTAACCTGTTGCAGAACTGTACATTACAGTTAATTTTATAGTTTATTACTGTTAATTTTACGGTTTAATTCATTTACAAGACGGTATATTACTGCTAATTTTATGGTTTATTACTGTTAATTTAACGATTTTAACTTGTTGCAGAACTGTACATTACTGTTAATTTTATAGTTTATTACTGTTAATTTTACGGTTTAATTCATTTACAAGACGGTATATAACTGCTAATTTTATGGTTTATTACTGTTAATTTAACGGTTTTAATCTCTTACAAAACTGTACATTACTGCTAATTTTATGGTTTATTACTGTTAATTTTACGGTTTTAACCTGTTGCAGAACTGTACATTACTGTTAATTTTATAGTTTATTACTGTTAATTTTACGGTTTAATTCAGTTATAAGACAGTATATTACTGCTTATTTAACGGTTTATTATTGTTAATTTTGCGGTTTTAAACTGGCACCCCAGCTGCCGGTTTTATACCGTAAAATCAACAGTTTTTTTTTGTTTTTTTTTTGCAGTGTAGGTCAATCGGCAAAATACAAAAGATGAAACGAAAATGTTATAACGGCAGGTTGGGTCGAATCGTTCCCTGTGTGGTGAATTAAGGCCTGCGGTGATAAAGCTACAGATGTGCTTACAACACGCATCACAGAGTTGAAGTTCAGCTGAGTCAGAGATTATCCGTTTGGTAAGACCTTTCGAGTTTTAGTATGAATAAAGATATTCGGCAGCCACGGGTTGCTAGTGTATCAAAAGTTACATTATATTAACGATTTTGTGAGTGCTTCTTGTGTTTCAGATGAAAGCATTGAGCGACCGCTGGATTTAGCAGCGGATTGTACTATTAGTGTTCTTCACGTAAGTAATCTTTGTTTTAGCGAAAATTTTCACTTATTTCTAGTGAAGATGAAGTTAGTGATTTTATATTGTGGATCGCCGTTTAATATATCATAAAACTTGCTAAGTTACTCTGCCACATCACTGCGCCCATAGTTTCAATAATTGTATTTTTAAAACTTAAATTTGCATCATGGCTTTGCTTGCCGAAAACGATCTTGTCTCGCACGCAACATAGTCACTTTCAAGAACATGTATACCAAAAGATCAATAATATGATAAAAATGTCTTTCTATTAACTGTAAAATGTTTAGTACTGTAGAATATAAAAATATTTACAACAAATATAAATATTTATAAAATAATATAAAAATATGAAATGATATAAAAATATAAAATATATATATAAAACTATAAAAAATATATTAAACAAATATAAAATATTTTCTTAGTCGTGACTTGTAAATATTCAGTCAGGAGAAAAAAAAAACATTTGCGACACCCATTGTCATAATCTATGCATTACAATAACATATCAGCTCTAAACTGTACTAATAGAATATCATGTTCAACTAAAATTTATTTATTGCAAATGTACATGTATGGCAAATGATCAAATGTTTTATAAAAATGTCATTTTGTTAACTAGAAAATATTAGGATGAAGAATAACGTAAAATATTATGTTATTCGTGCATTCTAAATATCCATTCAGGAAATAAAACTTTTAACATATCCAATAATACAACATTTTATTAATAATTGGAAAATTCATCATTCAATTATTAAAATTTTAAAATTTGGAGAATTGAACGAAAATATAAGCTTCTTATACTTTGTATAAATTTAAATTACTGTTAACTAATTACACAAAATATGTATATACATTTTGTTTGTAAATTATTAAAAATCTCCAAGTTGCTGTTTCCTAAACTGTAGTTTTTAATTATTCGACAAATTAACACAATTTAAATGTAACACACTGTGAAATGTCTATAATCATTTATTTTATTTTATTAAGTCTTTTAAGAAATCGTATGTCCTTTAATGCATTTATAATTATGTACATAACTCCATAAAGATAAAATATAAAATACAAATATAAACTATTAGCACTAAAATAAGATATTTCGAAAAATATTCTTTAACACTAAACATACCGCAGAAAATTTCACTCAAGTTCTACATAAAAATATTTTACACCAGAATTGTTATAGAATAGATAGTATTTTTATTTAACTCGCATAAGTCTGCCCATTTCTACAGGAAATTAACTTATCATAATAGAATTACTATTAACAGTACCACTGTACCCTGGTCTAATGAAGGAAAGTACCTAGGTTCCACCCTTGACCAAAGACTTACTTTCAAGAAACATATTCTTAACATCAGGGGGAAAGTCGCCGGAACCCCGATTGCACTTAAATCTCTACTTAATAGTAACACCCTGGCTATCTATAACAAGCTTCTTCTTTATAACTCTTGTATTCTACCAATAATTACCGACACCTGTCTGGTCTGGGGCTGTATCTGCAAAACCTCTATGAACAACCTCAGCAAAATCCACAGCAATAATCTACGTATTGTCAGAAATGCTTCCCATTACTCTGAAATAGCACTATCCGTAGAGACCACAATACGACTACATTAAAGAAAAGAATCAATCACCTTTCTATAAAAGAATTATGAAAACTCTATGGCATCCCTAATGAAATAATCGCTGAATTGCCGGATTATGACGCCTTCGAACCACATCACCGTAAACATCCAAAATATCTATGCATTATAGGTTGGGTTGGGTTGATTATTGACGGCCAATTATCTACACTAGGGATTATAGGCCCGGGGAGAATGACCTTCGTGGGGGTCTTTCTAAGGGAACCTAATCCGTATTTACGCATGGATAAATCCACGGCTCGGAGAAAACCACGAAAACTCCGAACGATTAGGCCGACGGGCGCGATTGGGATCGAACCCAGCACCTCCCGTCTACCAGCTTCGAGAGCACAACCTCTCAGCCACTGGTGGGGCTCCATGCATTATAGACTGTGAGAATTAGTGCTCACCATAACTGTACATTTCTATCTTTTATTTATACTTTGTAAGTTTGTATTCTACATTATAAATACCTAATTTCTTAATTAAAACTTAGCATCATTGCTATACCAATAATAATAATAATAATAATAATAATAATAATAATACAAGACACTACTCACAAATACACTGGGCGTAAAGTTGTCTGCAACTCGGAAGCCCCTTAACCGACATCAACTGTTCAACTGTGCAATTTATATTTAATTTATTTTACTAGAAGATTTCTTATTCGATTTGAAATACTGCCATTTGTTAACTTTCAAATGACCAATTTTTGGTATTTAAAGTTAAATAACTATACAAGAAACTCATGGCATTTATAAAATCACAAATTGTGCAAATAGAAAAATTGGGGACAGTTTAACCACAGATATCGTATTAAAATATTTGCATATATTTTTTAATTACTATTTTAGATTAGGAATAGACAATTATAATTTAATTTTTATTAAAACGTATTCATTATTATAGTACTGTTTATAAATTTTTGTAAATATAAAAACATTGAAAAAGTATTTTTCTTTAATTCTACTTTAGTAATTATATTCATTTTAAAAGACGTTTGACTGCATTCGATGCATTTTACGGGAGGTTTTAGAGATAAAGGATATATTAGAAGATATGTATATTTTATATATAAAAAAACAGTTGGGCTCTTTAAATATCTTTTAAATAATAAAGTTTTTCAGTTGGGAAATAGATTATTATGCTCTTACATATATGCGCATAAATAATATCGTCGCCTCTAGAAAACCTATAATATGGAATATTCTTACATTTTAACATATCAAAAATACGCATTGTAGTGTATTTATTGTACATGTTAGGTCTGCCTAATCGACTGGACTCTTATGTGTTTATTTTTTAATCATTTAAATGTCATTAAATACCTATTAAAAATTACTTAGAACTTAATTTTTCCAACGTGTTTCGGCTTAGCAAACTTAAATATGCAATACAATTATTTTATTTTATGTTATTAGTAGTCAATATTTTGATGTTGGTTTTAAAATTAGATATGACACATACAGCAAATATTTTTCTATGAATTAAGGTACATTTTTGAGTGAATTAAAACAAAATCTATAGTCTGACTGTTTATTGTTTTACCTGCACACTGTCACTGTATTCAAAAGTTTCAAATTATTTCTAGTCTTTAAATTTAAGGATAAAATATGAGGTGTTTTCGAAAAGTAAAGATAAACCCCAGACAGCAGGAAATAAAAATATTTAATGAACACTTTGGGAACACATATTGTAATCTTGAACATTTGACCTTTCCATCGCAGTCATTCGTTATTTGTATGGTGAGTCTCTTTCGTGTAGCACTGTTTATAATGGATGCGTCAATTCAGAATCCGGACAAATGGAAAATACGTTTCGTCATACGTTTTCTTCAGGCAAAAGGTGAACGTCTAGCGGATATTCATAAAGAAATTGTTTCCGTATATGGGAAAATTATGAAGAGTCAAAATGTAACAAAATGGAGTTGTGCTTTCTTTAGAGGTAGGACCAATTTTCATGAAGAACCAAGAAGGCATTCTGTGATCTCTGTACCTTGCACCTAGCTGATACATACCTATCAACTTTCTACTAAACTTCCGTACAATGTGAGTTAATTTTATCCAGGTTAAAGACGTTTCCAACCATAAAAAATATGTAAATAATATATATTTAATTTCATACTTTTACGGGGAACGTATCTGAAAGCATTTCTTAAAAATAAGTCTGGTTTGAAACCTCTGTTAAATTAAATTAAATTGTACGAAAGTTTAGTGCGATGTTGGCATGTATGTGACTACCACTTATTCTTGTACCTGAAGAAACATCTTGCAGATTAAAACTTCCACGACGATGATGAGATGACGATGATGATGATCGAAGCTCCAATGTAGTTGCGACAACAGGGGGTAAACTTTTATAACTGTTGGATACAAAAGCTTGTACCCAGACATAATAAATGCTTGGACAAAAATGAGCAACTATGTCTAAAAATAAGGCATATACCAGTAACTAATTTTTAATGCACGTTTTATCAATTAAAAGTTTTTTGAATGATAACGTGGCATTGTAGCTTTACTTTTCGGAAACCCCTTGTATTATTCATTATAATTTATCATAAATTTTTAAAAACAAAATATATGACAATATCAATTGTCTATAAAAACATTTTGACACATAATTTCAATTTAAAAGACGCAGTTCATAAGATATAAATTATGATTCTTTAGCAAAAAAGTATTTTTTTAAGTAAATTAATTAATTAATTTACCGTACTACATATTGGAAACATTTTGTCTAAATCCATATTCATATTGAATAATACAGTATAGTGAACAAATTTAACTAATTGAAGGTTGAAAGCAACAAAAATATACACCCTGTCAAAATTATGAATCGTTATTAGAGAAATGTGCGTAAGCAAACTATTGGATTAAAATAAACTCATTCGATCATGGATGACAGCCGAGCCTTTGCTTCTGCGCTTTGAATTAAATTAGAATCGCTTCAACAATCTGAAGAGTTTGACAATGAGGAATTTTCAAACATAATCAGAGTGAATCAGATGGAAGAATGCAGTGAGTTTCTATAATTAAATTTGAAAAAGTTTTTAACGATTGAAAAATAATATTAAATTATATGATTTACATTCTTTTTTTAAATAAAATTATAGAAAGTTACGGAGATTTGTTTAATGAAACAACTTTACATGGTACAATTGATTTGATTCTGTCGTAACATTCGATGGTATGTATTGTCTCCAAGTTCGATTATTACAAAATGTTAAATGTGTTCGCCCGCATTCATAAAATTGAATTATATGGAAAGACTAATCTTCAATAATGTTTTTTTTGTTATTTTATGAGTTCATAACACAATAAGTACAGGTAAATAATATAATCGTTCATTTAAATGTAATATACTTCTAAAAAACTGCGGCCCTATAATCCATTAAGGATCCTGGCTTCAACTGTCAAGACACATTTTCTTGTCCATGGACCCTGAGGTTCTATGCAACATATGTCCCGGTCAGGTGACCAGTCTAATGCGGAACCCTTAGCGTAAGCAAGGACCTGCTTAGACCAAGCTTAGACCTTAAGCAAGCTTGACACTCATTTTATAGACCCCCCAAAACAATGATATGTTGAGTGAACCTTGTGCAGTCCCAGAATCGAACTGGGTACAGACAGGCGCGCTGATCATTATATTAGTGGACTTCGTAATCAGCCTACTTAGTAGTAATATCACATAAATATGATATTTTTCTATGAAATTTAATTAGATCAATAAATTCATGTGCATTACTTTAAATCATATTGTAGTCCTTGAAATTCATATTGATAAATAAATAAAAATAAAACCCTCGGTTTTATTCATATCATTTTAATCCATTGTATGAGAAATTATTATACTTTTTTTTAACATGTATAACGTAAGAATCATTTATCATATCCATAATCAGATATTTCGTTTGGAATCAGTTTATTCATGATTGTGTTACTGGATTTATATTAACCACACAAAAAATTGGAGGGATCATGAATGAAAATTTGTATTTATTCCGATCTCGGGGTTCAAGCCCGTTCTTTAAAACTATTGAGTCGTGCATATAGGTCCAAGCGTTTGTTTTTAGCAAAATATCTCTTATTTATACAGGGTGTCCCAAGATTATTGGTACAAATTTTAAGGGGAGGTAGGGGACATCACAAGGATTCAGATTTGCATAGGAACCCATGGTCGAAAATGGCTTCATTCGCCGCTAGGTGGTGTTGTTCACAAGAACATTGGAAGATTAGTTTCGGCAGATTATCGCATATTTTTGTAAGAGGTGCTACCAAGCTTACTTGACACTATGCCACAATATGTCAGACGCCATGTGTGGTTTCAACATGATGGGGCACCTCCCCGTTATGGCAAATGTATTCGTGAACATTTTAATCAGGTGTTTGGTCACCGATGGATTGGCCGTAGTGGACCGGTTCCCTGGCCACCACGCTCTCCTGATTTAAGCAGCAGGGACTTCTTTCTTTGGGGTGCACTGAAAAGTGCTGTGTACACAACGCCTATGGATTCCGATATGGATCTGGTTGCAAGACTTGTCTGTGGTGCTGCGGATATCCAAAAAATCCAGGTGTATTTGAGCGAGTCCGCCAATCTATGGTTCAACGGTGTAATGCATGCATCGCTAGTAATGGTGGAAGCTTTGAACATCTTTTGTGACATTTTCACATATCATCTACCACAGCACATGTAATATCTTTGACCAATAAATTATTTCAGATGATCTCAGTATTGTGTCTCTTCGTTTCTTGTACCTGTCACTCTACTTTCCCATGACGTTTCCGACCATTGGTTGCTATGCAAATCTGAATACTTGCGGTGTCCCCTACCTCCCCTTAAAGTTTGTCCCAATAATCCTGGGACACCCTGTGTAGATATATGCATTTAAAATTAAACTTGCCATTTCAAATTAAATGAGTGGGGATTTTATATTTTAAATGAATACAGCGCGAAGAACGGGGATTAAAAAATTATTCGGCAATTTGTAATCCCTGCCTGGTTTCTAGAAAAGTACCAACCATTCCTCAAAAAGCGCCTAAGTAATAAATATTGTATATGCCATGAAATCCCCAAAGCCGGTAAAGATATAAGTGGACGGAATGAAATTATTTTCCTTTATTATTGGGTGATTTGGAATTTCTGGGAAATAATTTAACCTCTTTATTGCGGCCCAGGAATTGCGACTATTTTTGTATTCAATCATACCACAATTTATAAAAAGATGTTGTTTGTAGTAGATTTCTTTTGAAAAAGTCCTTATATGTGTACGGCAGATATCATTTTTTAAAAAGTGGTACGAATCGAATAAAAAAACAGTCACTGGCATGACTTACGTCCCAACCCTGCAATCTAGATGTTAAGGGGTGATAGAACACACCTACACAAGCTGAAAACACCATACAATGCATGGTCGTAGCTCAATAAGTAAAGCACTACAGGGTGCTTTCTGATTGAGGAGAGAACCCTGTTTACTGCACAATTATGACTTCCAGAGCATTCACAACCGCAGAACCATGCATGAAATGCATGTACGCCTTGACGCTTTGTATGTTTAATGACAGTGTCATCTAATCGTTCGTCGCTTGCGATACGTCCATGCATTGTATTTGGATAAATAGCTTGTTTACATGTGTTCTATCACCCGTTCAAGTCTTGACCATGAGATCTGACCCTCAACTTTTCTGAAGAAAATTTTCTCCAATTTACAGCATCCACCCCCAACTTCCTTGAGCTAAGTTGTTTGTCAAAAAAAAAGAAAACTACTTACTTTCAAATTTCTTCATTTATTCTTTTAATTTTCATCCATATTAGCATCCTAGTTAGTAACATTATTCAGCATACAGCAATAATTTGTTAGATATTGTGTAAAACACACAGTTTTCTCCACGATCGGTAAGCGCACTGCAGAGCTTCACTAGTTCAGTTTTGACCATTCATTGTATGGTGTTTTGAGTTTATCTTGGCGTGTTTTAGCATCCCTTAATGTTTTACACAGGGGTTACGAATCACTTTGTATCTTATATATACCTTTCACTATCGTATTAATCTGATTATAAAACTTTCCAACATAGCTCTGTAACTAAACAACAAAGAATGATATGTTAAAAACTAAAATCATTCCTAGAAATTAGCTAACTAACAGTGCAACTCCTATAAAATACGAAAATACGTTCAATAGAACTTAAAGGCTAATTTCCATAATTCGGTATACCTAATTATATAAATTTTCCCCATAGCTATATAACTCAGAAACGTAGAACGAAGTATTATTTCGTTGAAAACCATTCTGTAGAACCTGAGTTATAATCCGTCAGAATGAAATACGTATTTGCGATATAGCAGATTGAACAAATTTGTAAAATGTTTAATATCATATATTCTAATACGAGCAAATCTTGTGTGTGTCTGGTTATATATATATATATATATATATATATATATATATATATATATGCAAATTTTATTTTAAAGACGGCTCTAAAGATTTTGATGAAATTTGGTATCCTACCGTTTTGGGGCAACAGAAAACCATTGGGTTAGGTCACATATTCGAGAAAATTCGATTAGTGGATCATTTTAGATCTCCATGGGTCAGGGTGAAGCTAACTGTATCTAAAAAATTGTTCAAACGATATTGACTAAATTTTGTATCCTACCATTTTCGGGCACGAGAAGACTATTGGGCTGGGTCACATGTTTGAAAACTTTCGATTACTAGTTCATTTTCGGGTCAACGCGGGTCAAGTTAATTTTATCTAAAAAACGACTCTAACGATTTTGGATTAAATTTTGTATCCTACGAGTTTCGGCCGCGAAAAAATCATTGGACTAGGTCACATGTCCGAGAAAATTTTATTAGTGGGTGATTTTTGGGTCACTGTGGGTCAAGCGAATTTTATCTAAGGAACGGCTTAGACTATTTAGACTAAATTTTGATCCATGTGGTTTTCGGTCACGAGAAGACTGTTTGTTGTGCTAGGTCACATGTTCGAGAAAATTCGATTAGTGGATCATTTTAGATCTCCATGGGTCAGGGTGAAGCTAACTGTATCTAAAAAATTGTTCAAACGATATTGACAAAATTTTGTATCCTACCATTTTCGGGCACGAGAAGACTATTGGGCTGGGTCACATGTTTGAAAACTTTCGATTACTAGTTCATTTTCGGGTCAACGCGGGTCAAGTTAATTTTATCTAAAAAACGACTCTAACGATTTTGGATTAAATTTTGTATCCTACGAGTTTCGGCCGCGAAAAAATCATTGGACTAGGTCACATGTCCGAGAAAATTTTATTAGTGGGTGATTTTTGGGTCACTGTGGGTCAAGCGAATTTTATCTAAGGAACGGCTTAGACTATTTAGACTAAATTTTGATCCATGTGGTTTTCGGTCACGAGAAGACTGTTTGTTGTGCTAGGTCACATGTTCGAGAAAATTCGATTAGTGGGTCATTTTGTTCATGGGTCATTATGGGTCAAGCTAGTTTTATCTTAAAAACGGCTCGGATGATTTGAACCAAATTTAGTATCCTACAGTTTTAGGGAACTAGAAGACTATTGGGCTAGGTTACTGCATGCTAGAATGCATATTTTAAAATCATAACATCAAACTGCTCTTTTTAAACATAATTCAGTAGAAATAGTTTCAAACTATACTTCCACAAACGAAAATACGTGACTTTTTCGATAATCTTTAATATGTTTTACCCCAAAATATAATTAAATGATGTTAGTATTTAAATGTATATTCCTTACATTTCTAGAATCTTATCACATTATATCTTCTTATTTTTAAACTCCGAAATGGATTAAAATCTTTACTTCAATTTCACACTTTGTAATACAATAAGTATGAATTTTATAATTTAAAATATATTTGACGGTATTAAGTTAGAAAGAATGACTTACTTGACTTGTACATGAATGGTACTATGCTAATTTGCTAATTAAAATGTTGCATGATTTAAACTGCACTAAGAAGAGCAAGATAGTGAAACACAGATTATGTAAATGCCGCTCACGTAATTAATTTCCTGCACTTGTAAAGTAGTTGTTTAGAATGTTCTCGTAACTCATTAGCCAATGAAATGGAAATTAAAGTATTAAGTACTACACATGTTACGTTATATTGTAAGTCTTCCACAATATCTTAAAGAATACATTGTTTTCAACGTGAGATTTCATTTAAGTTTAACCAGGAGATCGAAACAGTGCTCTCCAGGTTACAGGACATTCTACCCTGTGTATAGAACATATATTAAAACCATGTTTAATTGATATCTATTATAGACTTTTATATTAAATATATATTTTGTCAGTTGCTTTTTAAAAAGAAAATTTAGCTATATTTATAAAGAAATATAAAGAAAAATACATATTTTCTGAATTAAACATATTAATAAATTTTACAGAACTACAATATTTTAATATGCTAAAATCAATACATTGTGATTTAATTCCATGTAAATTACATATTTTTATGATGCTTGTTTTTCGTTGTATGGATTTTTAAATAGTTGTTATTTTTTTCATTTTACGCAAATAACGTATTGTCCGTGTAGGCTGCGTAAAAAGATGTAGGAAATTTAAATATTTCGTACAATTTCATGAAATCTTTTTAAATTAAAAATATAAATACATATTCGATTAAGCACGAAAATGAAAGAAACTGTAATAAAAATCAAAATTGCATACGTTATCTTTTTTTATTGGAGAAAACCCCATTAAAAATCTTATGTAGGAACTTTGTTTTTTACGTTTTTGTACCAGAAGTTACAAATAGTAATATTTGTATTATCTAATACCACAATTCCTATCAATAATCTTTCAGCTATCGAAAATAAATTCAATACAAAAATTTCCAATCGGGTTCATCGGCTTATAACAAATATATAAGTTTACCAAAATATAGTTAATATGAATAAGTATATGAATTTGATGACTTGTGGTAGAAATTTAATTTGTAAGAACACGAAATTTATGATTAATTAGATGAAAATTTCCTATAAAATACCTTTAACTTCCCGTTTAACATTTACTTTAAATTCTGACATGTGTCGGGAATTAAATACGAAAATATATAACACATGGGTTTTGACATGTAAGTCAAAATAATATAATATTATTTTAATGGTCAGTTTTTTTAATCATGTCTTTCCGTTTCTTGTAAAGGTCTAAATATGTATTCCACCTTCGATAGTGTGTGATAATGGAAAAAATAAAACAATCAACCTATAATATGTTTCATTTATCAATATGAAACATATTATAACCATAGATAAAAATTAATTTAGTATTAAAAAAAAATCGTTCTTCGTTAAAACTAATAAAATATCTTCCAGAGAAATCTGGAAAAGATAATTCTTCATGATAAATTCAAAAAAGGAACAATCCATTTTATGTTCGAGTAATGTTGGGTGGTCTCCAAAAATATTCATTAAAATGCATTAACGTAGATTGCTAAGAAAGTTAACATTAAAAATTTCAACTTTTAATTTTGATAAGTAATATGTAGAAAAAATATTGATCGTAAAGTAATTTCTTAAATTTCTAATACATAAAAATACGTTATTTGCATATAATCAAGCTTTCGTTAATATGATTATTGTGGTAAAATTTGGATTTTTAAAAGCACGGTATGAGTAATTAATTAGTTCAAAATATACAGCGGAATTCATTTATTTTCTGACTTTAATTTAACATACATTTCTCGCTTGTATTAGAAAAAGTTGAAATTATATATTATCAAAATATATGTCAAAAGAAAATCGATTTAGATTAATAAGTTGTTTTTCCTTTAAGAGAACTTATCTTCCTGTCTCTTTTAAAAGCAGAAATTGTTATTATACATTCAATAAACCAATTAAACGAAACAAAATTGAGTGGAAATTAACACTTTTTGTTCTTACATTTTAATTTTGAAAACCATAGATAAAAATGTCCTTAATAACAGAAATTATTCATTTTTTGGATAAAACTCATAAAATGCTCCTCAATAAAAACTGAAAAAAAAGATAATCCTTTAAGATATTTTTGAAATCTTCTCGACAAAGTAAAGTAATCGTCTAGAATCGATTCCTTACAAGAGTTTTTGTTCACAGTCTTCCAAAATATTAAAAGAAAAGAACTATGCAATTTTCTTGGAAGCAAATTTGATAATTTTTACCTTTATTTTTAATGAAATGCAGCAGAAATTGAAGAAAAGATATGAAGAAATTCGAATGAAGTCGATTCATTTATCACATACAGAACATGTAATATAATTATACACAGATAGGTTCGGAGATAAATTTATTTATTTATATCATATAGAAAATATGATATTATTTTGTGCTTAGTACGCATTAAATATTTTGATTTCAATATATAGTGGTTTAACCCTTCGGCTAGTGCTCTTACGCATATGTTATGACAAACGTGATATTTTTCACAAAATTCTCAAAAACCGTGCACTGTAAGAAAATATTAATGTTTCTTAAGGGAAGGAGGATACTTGTATTTAATTTTTACATCAAATTAATGAGTTATTTGAGTAGTTGTAGTATGATCCAATTTATTGCCCTGTAGGCGTTACATTTACAATACTTTAATAATTCAATAAATTATCAAGTAATATTAAATATAAATTATATGTAAATGATGAAATACACGTAAATAACACATTTTTTCCAATATATTTTCATTTAAAATTGTTTTATCGTTGTTATTATAGTAGTTTCATCGAAGGGTCAAAATGACCTCTTCCCGCAGTTCGAGTAGGTAAGATTTTTCCGCCGTTCTAGTGTTAAGAAACAGTTGTCTTTTTATTTATTTACAGTGTACTGGAACCATGCTCCATATCGATATTTTATCTGGGATCAAAGGATTTAAGTACTAAATTTTATCTTATAGTTAAAATATTATTCATTTAGTAACTTATTAAAAATTGTAAATATATATATATACTAGCCGCTACTGGCGACCAGTTTGGTCTCCCTTAAATGTATGTTAAACATTGCAACACGTTACATTTATTCATAATTTAATTTTCCATTAATCCTTCGCCAAATCGGAAGATTCTAATAGACAAATCATGAACTTTTCCGGTCATGGTAGCATTTCGCATATTTTTTGGGCATATGTGTCACATACGCACGTTGGCGCGATTTTTCCCACAGCCAATTTGGCGAAAATTTTGTTATGGAAATTGTTGTTTATTTGCTTTTATTTTTTTTATTCTATAAATTATTTTTGATATGTATATCAATATTTATTTACATCAAACTATCTTTTATTTATTTTTATTTCATTTTTTAACTATTTAATTATAGTATTTTTATTAGCCGGGAGCAGATGATAAATCGCCAAATATCGTTCCCATCACCATCATTCATACTACTACAATTAATTTAATTTTAAATTATACACCTGTCACTCATTTCATTTAAAATACTTAACTTTCATCTAAAATGCTTATATTACATAAATTTAAAATGCTTCACACTTTTCATTTAAAATAGAAAATAAATAAATAAATAAGAAGTAATATCATAAATCAAAACATTTGATTTCAAAATCAAAGTATCGTTTCTAATTTGTACACGCGATAAATAAAAGCTGTATTAGCGATTTAAAAAATGCTAAATATCTGATTCATTAAATATTATTACATGAGTTCAATTTACGTCAAGAAAAGGTCTGGAAGGAAGTAGAGTTGTATAGCACATAATTATGGTAAACTTTGATTGTCTCACTGGTGCGAATTATTTTTTTTTACGCGAGGCAAAAATTCAATTCCAAAAATTCATTCGCGGAGAACTTGCTTTGCAAATGATTACCTCCATGATTTAATATTTTAAATGTTCACGACGAATCAATCTTTTTTTGTTTACTTTCATGAATAGAGAATTTGAACTGCGAATCTAATTTCGACTCAAGTTATTGCAGAATATATACATAATTGAACGTAAGTCATCTCTCAAATATTAATTTATCTTGAACAATCTTTCTTAAAATGTAACTTTTATGCAGTTTTATACGAAAAAATAATTTTGAATAAAAATGGCCGCCTGGCATATGAAAAAGTGAAACGGCCATCCCGGAACTGTTGATGACAGTCACATGACTTACGCTTTTATTTTAGAAGATTACTTTTTAATAGAATTAATGCTAGAATTTTTTTCCTGTTAAATAAATACATTTATGCGGTTTTACCACACACATGGGGTAAGATAACATGATTTGGGATTTTATAAATAATCATTTATTATTAATTTGAGGAACTAACCATATATTTAAAATGTTATTATGGTACAAAGATGAGTGGAGTCTGTTCTCAAAGTTACATTAAAAATTAAATCCTTTACTTAAAGTTGTAAATTAAAATATCTTAGTCCTGTAAATAGAGCACCCAAAAGAGTTTTTACATTGTAATAGGTCGCGTAATTCTGATTTCGGGATATGCTTTATAGACTAACAATCTAAAAAAAAAAAAATCAATTTCTCACTTATACCGCGTGCGTCTCCACCTTTTTAAAATGAGAAAAATTTGGTTTTTACCAGATTTTTTATTAATAACTTCATAGCAGTACAATATTCTTCATAGCAGAAAAATTTAATTATCAATCTTCTAGAAGAAGAAAAAAAATAACAAATTTCACACGGAATGTTTTATTCTGGTCCACTAAATAACAGAGTTACATAACATAGCTCCAAAATTCGGTTAAAATAGGAATAACCAAATAAACACCGAGTTTCTTCCGGATTTTATTAACATTGATTTATGGTCAGTAATTTTTAACAAGCGTCCAAAAGCTATTAACAATCATGTAGAGTTGTAGAGTATTACATTTGTAACAAACTTCAGGCATGGAATTTGACAGGCAGGTATAAGAATTTGTTGCAAGTTAAAATGTCTTCACCTACTTTTAATCGTCCTGCCAATATTTTCCCCCCGATTTGCGAGCAAAATCCTTTGCTTCAGACATTGCAGGTTGTTTTCTCTCATTTAGTCAGTCACTTCGTAAATTTACGCAAGTTTCTGTATGCGGCTGCATGCAGAGAGTTTTTCTTCTAACATTTTATTTTTTGCATCTTGCTTTATCTAAATTTATTCGGCAAATGTGTGTCATGACATAATGGATGAACTGATTATATATGTTGTGTTTAAATGGAATGTAATACGGCGATGGTTATGATATTTGGAAAAATTTGTGTTTAATTTTTTAGAAACCTATGGTTTTTCATCGTCTGATGTAACATGTGGTTAGTAATGAAGATTATGAATATGTTCATTATATTGTATTAATATTCAACATTGTTTAAGTTTAAACATGAAAGAACTGATGCCTAATTTATGATTTTAAATAAAATTAAGAAAAACTCTAGGTTTCTTGAACTTTTTGATCGGCTGGTACTGTGACGATTTCCACTACGTATGAGTCTGCTCTGGTCCAAGTTTAAGTTATCTTAACCTCGATGACTGTCACAATTTTATTTTAGGCCCATAAATAACAGAGCTACGTTGATAGAACCCAAGAAAAACATAAATAATTAGATAAACATCGAACATTTTACAGTTTCTTAGCAATAAATTGCTGTTATTCTCTTTTAACAGAATAAAGCTATTAGACTTTTTTAGGGAGCTTGGTGCTCAACAAACTTCATGCAGGAAGTATTAATAACAACCATAAACAACAAACCTACACCGCTCCGAATTTAAAGTAAAGTGGAAAGAGACAGCAAAATTAATGCAACAAATAAAATAATATCATTCTTCAAATTGTCGGGTAGTTCTGAATTTTAGATATGGTGCTTAGATTTGTTTATACTGTAAAGTAAAAGCAGAAAAACGTTTTTCACTAACGTTAGTTATGGATATTTTAAAGATATATTTTTTTCTGCGTTATTTGTGGACTTAGGGAAAAACATTAAGAATGAAATTGGCAGTAAACTTTATTGTGAACAAAACTGCAAATAGCTTTGTTTTACTAAAATATATTGACATGACTTTATTGCTAGGTAAACTGGGAAAACATGATATTTTTCTATTATTTCTAATTTATCCAATTTTTGTTATTTTGTCCATAATTATGGAACTTTACTTATGAAACTATTATGCAACTTAAAAAACAAAACTCGCCTAAAATTTGTTATAAATATTATATTTTGCAAGATTTGTAACAGTTTTGTTTTAGCTAAAATGCATTGGTAAGAAGTTATTAGTAAGAAAACTGAAACAAAAAACAAATATTTCACTAGTTTTTTTTTTTTTTTTTTTTTTTTTTTTTAAACTGAACCAGAGGTTTGGTGTGGTGTAGTTTTCTTATTATTGGGCCAAAGAAAATATGTATGCATGATTTGTTTCTACAAGATTGATAACAGCTTTCATTCACTACAGATACCGATAAGCAGTAAAGATAAAAACCTTTTAAAACCATTTTACTGGTTTTCAGGTGCGTTCATAATTAAATAAATAAGTAGCACCTATAGTCGTCGTGTGGTCCGTCCGTCCGTCTGTCCACATATAACAGCGCAGAAAACTACCCAACCGAATGGCGGGAAATTTAATATATATTATCGTTGTAAAATTTTGTCGAGTCATTTAAAATTATATGAAAATCGATTCGAAACGTAAAAAAGATATTAATAAAAGTTTTATTCATTCTATTAAATCCTATCGTACGCAATCTATATAATAAAAGTGCAAGTCATGTGAATGAGGAAAACAAATAAGGGCAAACCACTTCTGTTTCCATATGCCATGCGGCCATTTTTATTCAAAATTATTTTTTCGAATAAAATTGCATAAAAGTTAAATTTTTAGAAAGATCGTTGAAAAAACTTGCTTCTTTGAGAGATGAGTTACATTAAAAAATGTATAGATTCTGAGAGATCTTCAGTGGAAATTACTTTAACAGCCAAATATATCCATCAATTAGAGTAAATAAACACAGGATATTCGATCATTATGAATCATAAAATTATTAAACCATGGACGTAATCATTCGCAAAGCAAGATCGCCATGGTGAATTTTACAGTGCTGTCTGGTGTAGAAAAAAAAAATTTGCATTTGTAAACGTGGCATACGTAATAAGAAAAAAACGGCATGATCATTTTGCTCATAGCAGACGATATAATTCATTTAACTGAAATAATAAGGATGATTTTTTTTTTTTACATTGTGAAACTATTTATAAAACGAACGCACCTCCTATGTCACGTTTAACGTACAATTTCCAACTTGTTTCTACTTGTCGGAAATATTAGTGTAGGGCAGCTCAGTTAGAGCCTATAATTGCTATATAAATACGAAAGCTTTAGCTTAGAAAGGTGAAAATAGAAAAGTGGACGAACGCAAAAAAATCATATAGCACGTTTGATGTCTAATTATAATGTTACATTTCAAAAAACCAATTAATAAAATCAAAATCACAGTATCGTTCAATTATTATGCAGGAACATACTATATAAAAACATACAAATGAATTTCACATTCTCCTTTATTGAAAGTTTGTTCTAAAGGGGTTTTTTTCAAGAGGTTTTGTTCCCTAAGAAATCTGTTAAAGATAGATCCTGCACATATATATTTCATGCGGTCAAAAAACAACATGAGGAGTTGAGTTTTATTGATTTCCATTAAGTATTTTACTAAGATGTTAGTAAATTATCTGTGAAATTGTATTAATACTTTTTACCGATAAAAATATTGAAAAATTCAGCATTATTGAATCTGTAGGATATTTTTATAATGCGGAACATTTTTTTTTTCTCTTCGCATTCGATATTTTCAGTCATATGCATGGTATCGTTAAAAACTATCTGAAATCTTTATACTAGAATTTAAAATATTAGTTTTACCCATCGATTTTAGTGATATTTAGTTAATAACTTATTTAAGTTCCATGATTATTTCAATATTATATAATTCAAGCTATACATTTTTAATTTATTGTATAATTTTATTTCCGAAAATATGTTAAGTAGGAATGATAGTGAATAACAGTGCAAATTCTATTTTGTTTAACAATTTATTTTATACTTACGAAAATATATCAACACTATTGAGACATATTATGATTCTCGAAATAAAATGCAAAAATTACTTTAATTTTTATAAATTGTTGTTGACTGGATGTAAAAGTGCATTGTAAAGAAAGACAAATGTTTCTTAAGCTACGAAAATATAATATAACAACGAACAAAAAGTATAAATCTACCTCTCCCGAGTTACCTACGATTACAAAAAGCGTTCTTTATCTGTAGAAATTATTTCGCTTTCAGGAGACGTGGACAACTCGGAAGGTGTTTTTGTACATTTTCCTTTGTGCTAAAATTATATTTTCCTAGATTAAGATTTATTTTTTACATTGTAGCTATAATTTAATATACAGTGTGTTTATAAAGTCCCGGACCCATTTTGATGTTTAATAACTCATAAAATAATGAAGATATAAACACTTATGGCATTTATTGATGGAATAACTCATATATTTTCCTTTTCAGGTTTGAATATCTTTACTTTTGTAAATATCGTCTGCGGGTGTGGTTAATTTCAGATAACTTCATTTTCCAGTCTAAATATCTGTACTTTTCTAAATATCGTCTACTTATTAATTGCATTTTCTCTCTTTTGTTTTTGGCAACTATTGCAATGTTATGTTTACTTTTGATGTGTTTGTTCTATGTTACTTTTGTATGTGATGTTTTATTCGAGCGAATATTAAGGAGAATGCATACACCACATGAGAAATTCACAGATTTTATGGTGGTTCATAGAAACAAAATCGATAGTGCAAGCACAGAGAAATTGCAGAAGAATTTACCAAAAAGATCCTCCATCCAAAAGCAGCATCTTGCGGTGGAAAAAGAATTTTCTAGAAACTGGAAGTATCGCATATAAGAAACGTTCCGGACGTCCCTGCACAAGTGATTTTGATGTTGAGCGTGTCAGAGACACATTTTTACACAAACCTAGAAGATCTCTGAGATCAGCGGCAAGAGAATTGGATATGCCAATTTCGACGGTGTACAAGGTTATTAAGAAAAAATTAAGACTGCATGCATACAAAGTTCAAATTGTTCAAGTTTTCAAACCGGACGATAGGGCTAGGAGGATGGCCTTTGCAACAGATATGCTAAGGAGAATAGAAGATGATGCTGATTTTCTGAAGCGCATAATGTTTACCGACGAAGCATCCTTTCATGTTTCTGGCATTGTTAATCGCCATAATGTGCGCATATGGGGATCTGAAAACCCCCATGAATACCGTGAGGCAGAAAGGGATTCCCCAAACATTAATGTGTGGTGTGGACTAATGCACGGCCGAGTCATTGGGCCTTTCTTTTTTACAGAAAAAACGGTCTCATCAGTCTTATACTTAGACATGTTGGAAAACTTCGTATTTCCACAACTAGAAGAGCTTCAGCCACATGTCTTTTTGCAACAAGATGGTGCACCACCTCATTGGTTTACCATCGTTCGTACTTCTTTGAATGACCATTTTCCAGGAAGATGGATTGGGCGAGGAGGTCCAATTCCTTTGCCACCCAGATCATCTGATATAACGCCGCTGGACTTTTTCCTTTGGGGATTTGTAAAGGACAATTTTTACAGGAGGATAGTGTCGAACATTGATGACTTAAAAGCCAGAATTACAACCGCAATAGCCTCTGTGGATGCCGACATGCTTGCCGCTACCTGGCGTGAAATTGACTATTCTCCGTGCGACGAAGAGGGCACACGTGGAAGTTCATTGACAAGGGTCATGAAACATTTTGAGTCAATCTAACCATTTATGTTATTAATTTTAATCTATCTTTATTATTTTATGAGTTATTAAACATCAAAATGGGTCCGGGACTCTATAAACACCCTGTATAATTAATATATTCAATATATATATATATGGTTGGTTGGTGTTGTCAACACAGATGTTGAACGCTTCTTACACAATAACACTCTCAATCCTGCACTCCCCTCTGAGGTGATATCTTATATCGGGGATCTCAAGAAGAATAAATCACCCGGTCTGGATAGAATCTCTACACTGTAAAAAATGACCAATGTTTCTTATTTTATGAAAATTTGCTATAACCACGAACGAAAATATAATATAATCTTCTGAGTTATCCGGAATTTCAAATAGCATGTTACATTGTCTTTTGAATACCCAGAAACGAGTACATTTTCAAAATTTAAAGAATAATTTATAAAAACAAATTATGTTTAGCTGCCCGAATTTTTCAGAAACGTTTCCGAAGGGTTTTTATAGTGTATTAATTTGTCTCCTCAGGCTGGAATACCTGTTTTTCGAATGTTATTCATTCTCAAGTACACGTTTTCAGCCGCATAAGTTAATTTATACATGGAAGAGTAAAGAAATAATCTTAATTTTAATGTTATTGTTAACGCCGTTAATTTTGCATTTTTGTCTGTTAAACATTTTTTTGAGCATGAAAATGTTTACTTCAGAATTGATAGCATTCGAAAAACAGGTAATCCAGGCTGAGTACACTAATTAATACACTATAAAAACCCTTCGGAAACGTTTCTGAAAAAATCGGGCAGCTAAAAATAATTTGTTTTTATAAATTATTCTTTAAATTTTGAAAATATTCGTTTATGGGGATTCAAAAGACAATGTAACATGCAATTTGAAATTTCGGATAACTCAGAAGATTATATTATATTTTCGTTCGTGGTTATAGCATATTTTCATAAAATAAGAAACATTGGTCATATTTTACAGTGTACCAATATTCTCTTGCATCTCCCAAAAAACTGCATTTTTTTAAACTATTCTAATTAATTGCATGTTAAATCTCTGTATGTTTACTGACTGCTGGAAGAAGGCGCTGATTGTCCCGATCCCAAAACCAGGAAAGGACAGGAACGAACGCCCTTTCTAGCTTCAGGCCTATTTCCGTCTTACTCTGCTTGTCTAAGATCTATGAATACATACTTGTAAACCATCTGAAAGAGTTCGTTACATTCAATTCGATTATTATGCCCGCGCCGTTTGGGTTCAGACTCAAATACTGGACTCAGAACCAGCTATGGAGATTAACTGAACTCGTTCACGAGGATTTCCTTCGTAGACAAAAAACTGGTGTCGCATTTATAGATTTTGCTAAAGCCTTCGATTGGGTCTGGCATTATGGATTTATTTATAAGTTAATTCTGATCACGGTTCTGCCTCAACTTCTCCTTATTTACTGGAAGTACTTTAAAGGTAAGACCTTCACTGTTAAAATTAATGACTCTATTTCCTCTTCTCTCATTATCGAGGCAGGCGGCCCTCACGGTAGTCTAATAAGCACCTGGCTGTTCAACCTCTACATTAATGATATTCCTCACATTATTCCAGATGTGTTCTTAGTATTATATGTGGACTACACGGTCATCATGACCAGATACATTTCATTAGACATTGTGATGATTAAATTACAAGCCTACCTCTTGTCCCTTCATATCTGGCTTAGAAATTGGGGTATTAACGTCAACGCAGCAAAAAGTGCCGCCATGATTTTTTCCCCTAAATCTATTTCCCCAATCGTTAATCTTTCTCTCAATGGTGAATTCATATCCTGGGTCACCAATTACAAATATCTATCTAGATTTAATATTAACCTGGGCTATGCAGATTCAAGACATAATTGTCAAATCTACCAAAGTTCAAGGTTCCCTTAAATCTTTACTGGCTTATCATATCCGTCTGTCACTCTCGAATAAATTATTACTGTATACGTCCTTCATCAGATCAACCATGTCCTACGGGTCAGTTGTCTGGGGTTCGGTCTATGAAACTCGGATGCAGAAAATTCAATTTTTTCAAAACTCATCATTCCGTAGAATTTGCAAGGCGACAACATTTGTCCAGAATGACGTCATCCATGCTGATCTCAATATTATGCCTATCTCGCAATTTATTAACAAATTTGCACAAAATTTCTACAGAGATCAACCTTTAATACCCAACGAAACGTTGCGGTCTATTCAACCTTACAGTGTGCTTATCAGTCGAGGGAAGAAGTAACCGCTTGCCATCTTGAGTACAAATGACGGCGTTGCTCCGCCTGCCAAAAGAAGGAGAAAGGAGCTACCCTAACCGATTTGTTTTCTTATTCCAAATTCAAACTTTTGTGGTACCTGTATTGTTATTCTCGTTTGGCATTCCTACACTAAAATATTACTTTTGACGTTTTCCCGACTTGCTTTTGGCATCGGGTTCTGTTAACTTTCCTACTTAGCTATCTTGGTATTGTTATGAAAAAATAATATATATATATATATATATATATATATATATATATATATATATATATATATATATATATATATATATATATATATATATATATATATATATATATATGCATTTTAATTGTAACAATACTTAAATAAATTTGCATCTTATGTAATTTAATTGTATGCATCTTATATAAAATAAATCGTTTACATAATATATTTGATTAAAAATAATAATAATAATAAGTGTATAGCTCTGACGGGGCTTCCCCCCCCCCTTCCCCTCTATGCTCAACAGTCTGACACCAATCAAAGCATCAAGCGCACATCCAGATTGCTCCTACATCAGCATTGTTGCGTGGTGAATTGTTGCGGGCGAAGAGAGTCTTTTAAATTATATAAATATTCTCCAGGTTCCGTAATTTCAATTAAAAAAACTCCATAAATAGACATTCAATGCTTTTATTAATTTTTCCATGATCAAATAGTATAATATAGGAGAGGTGTCTCTTAGCAGGAGCCAGCAAAAAAAGCCACTCACACAGTGAGTATTCAAAGAGAGAGTGCGTATTCACATAACATTATTGCTAGAGATTTACATTACTTGGCGAATAAAATTGGTGCCAAAACACTTTACTCAATACATTATTTTGGCGTTAGAATTCGAAAAGACAAGATACTTTTGGCTGGGTGTGGATTTTCAATAATTATTTGCCTCAGAGCCAGAAACGTTACCATATATGGACATGTTGATCTAAATTTAGCAATTGATATCATCACCCATTATTTTGATCGGAAGATGCTACTGAGAGTAAAGCAAAAACAACCGTTATTTTCTGAGTAAGTAAACATAAAAAAAGGCATATATTAAGGATAATCTATTTGACAATTAGAAAAGGAAAACGTTGTTTTAAATGAGATGAAGGTATATTTATTGGATATAATTTATTGCTATAATTTGAACTGTCAACATTTGCAAGATTAATGACTCTGAAATAGAAGTTAAATTATTTTTGGAATATTTATGAGAGATCAAAAGAATAATTATTATTATGTTTATTTTAGAAGCTATAAATAGGCATATTTATTTTATATACATATTGCTATAATTTGATTACATTCAGAGATGCAATTCAAGGTTAAATGAATAAAGAGTGAAAATGAATTACATGTGGATTGTTTTATGAACAATAAGGATAATTATAAAAAATAGATTTAAAAGTAATAAATAAAGTTCTTAATTTCCTTTTTGCAATAAATCTTGATATATAACTGTGATGTAGAAAACTACTATTTACCTTTTATTTATTCAATTATTGTAACGGAAAAAAAGAATGCTTAAATGAAAAGAATTATTTATTGATCTAGAAATGAATTCGTATAACTTAACATTTAGATTACTGCTGAGATTTTATGAAAATAAAACAGAGATAAAAAGGATTATTAATATACAGGGAAACGGATGAATATGGAAAGCTTTTAAAATTAAGAAAGGTTTGATTTAAATAAGTAAAATGTAAGAAAACATTTATATGTATGACAGATGGCTGTCATATATAATCAGCCTGCTATGAGAAAACTTTTATATTTTTCAATCTTCTGATGTCATTTCCATAGACTGTTCTCATCTAGATCTGAAGTGAACGTGGTCATTACGGCCCACTTATACATTCTTCAGTAACCGTCTTTTATTTTTGATGACGGCCATGAGGGATATAGGACCGAGGAGGGAGTGCCTTCCGTGGGGGTTATTCTAAGGGATCCTTGCCGTATTTATGCGAGGTTATCTAAGGTTCGAAGAAGACTAAGGAAAACTCCGAACGATTAGGCCGACGAACGCAATTGGGTTCGAGCCCATCTCCTCCTGTCTACCAATTATTAGAACAGAACCTCTCGTGCAATATATATATGTATATGTGTTAGTGCGTGGTAAAAAATAATGTAAGACCTCGTGTTATTTTCTGAAAACTCGATAATGTATACATATACATATATATATATATGTGTATATCTACATCGACATCCACACATCCACACACACACATACATACGAAATGTGTATGTCTTTGGTTACGTTTGCTTCCCCGAAAATAAAAACAAGTCTTAATTTTTTTTTTAAATCCAAAACACTCACTATGCCTTTTTGTCGCTGGATATTTCCTTTATGTATGTATGTATATGTATCATCTCTTAAAAGTAAAAGCTTAAGTATTTTTATTTTTTTTTTAGAATGTTCATGCAACTTTTACAAAAGTTTTAAAGTAAAGCTGATGAAAATTTAGGATTACATAAATATATTTGTAACTTAAAAGTGTTTTATTAAATATATTGAAAATAAAATAGTTTACACCCCCAGCGAACGGTAATTATTTGCCTTAATTATTTCATTTTAAGATTTCCTTTGCCCTTTTTTAAAAATGTGTTGTACTTTAATGTAAGAGGAGAATATAATGATTAATTTTTATACGAACTGACATAAATTCTTTTTCGCTGGTAATGTGTTTAGTTTTCAAGGTTTCTGTGCAAATATTTCAAAAACTACGATAAAGAACGATATATAAAGAAAATTCCGCGAAATTCCTTGCGTGTTCAACACCATTTTCAGACAAGCTTATTGAAAATCTTATTGTTCACTTCATTTTTATCTAAAATGTATAGCTCGACGTAGTGTTTGCTTCGTAATGGACACGAACTGGTGATATTTCTAGAAAAATGAACAGAAAACTTAATATTTTTTCACATTAAACAAAGAATATATATATATATATATATATATATATATATATATATATATATATATATATATATATATTTCTTTGTTTAATGTGTTAAAGGTGAAATGTGTTTAATGTGTGTATATATTTAAAATTATTTGTGAAGACGTGTTGTTTTATCGCACAGTCTTCGTAAAAATTGTTTTATTTCATGCATGAAGGTGTTAGAATTTAATCTATTATATGTTAAAAATAAAATACTAAGCTGTTGTTTTTTTAATCTACGATTCTACATAGTGTCATTTATTAACATAATAATTTTATGTTTTACATGTTTGTTGCAACAGACATTAATGTACTATAAATCACATAAAAAACCAGGGCACATGTATAAAGCTAAAAGAAAAAAAAAACCTTTCAAACTACACTAAATAGGGTCAATATGTATAAAAGTTTTAAAAAACATTTTCACCTTTTGGTACGTGGCATCTTCAGTTACTTATGTTATGTTTCTTGCTCGATAGACTCTCTGTTTTCACCAGACTGAAAAGATGCTTCGGAGTACGAGGTGAAAATATATTTATTTTATTTTATTCATATTGACTAGATTTAGTGTAGTTTGAAAGTTTGTTAATTATTTTTAACTTTTAGACGTGCTCGTGTTAATAACTCTTTGATGTGCTTTAAAAATAAATTAACGTCTGTTGTAAAAGGTAGTACAGATAATTATTATACAATGCAAACTAAGATTAGATAATAGAGACTAGTATTCTTGAAGACGAGATACATTTAATATTTTAAAATGAATGCATTATATATTTGGTAATTTAATTAATAATAATAATTTAGAATATTTAATAATTAATTGTTAATAAAATGTGTCTAATAATTTAATACCTTCTTTAATATATTAAATCCATGTTATTTAGAAGTAAAATTAATTATATTAATTATATTAATAATATTAATAATTTGATACCTTCTTTAATATATTTTGCCCATGTTATTTAGAAGTAAAATTACAGCAAAACGCTATCACTTCATTTTTCTATAAATTTAATGTTTTCATAAAACGTTTTGTTCTTTCTACTCGTTCAAATGCTAATAGTAAAATTACATTACGTTACTATTATATTAAAATCTGCCTGTCAATTGTTTTTTCGCAGCTGCAACTTCTACAATATCGAACACTGGGCGATGGAACTAACACTACTTTTTAGCATACGTAATATAAGTTCGCAGAATTTTAATATTTTAATTAGTTACCGAGATATTATTATTTTTTTAAATTTTTATTGACATTTCTGTGATGGTAAAAACTAAACTTCACTTTTGTACATAAAAGAGAGGAAAGACGAAACAAAAAAGAATTTTAGTTTTTTTTTTTTTTTTCTCATTAAAATATTAGAGTGAAATTATTTTCAATTTAAATAGATGATGAAAAAAATCTTCATTAAATTAAATTTTATAAGAAAATTCGAAGAAATAAGACCACATTTTCACAGATTCAAACTTTATGAAGCATTTCAATCTGTAAAAGAAAAAATCGTCTTTTAACATATTGACATTTAGTAATCATTTCATCGTATCTTTTTTTCAGCTTTACACTTAACATTAGATTACATTACATAAAATTTAAACTCTTTGCATTCAGTCAGTCAATTACTGATCCCAATAATTGAATTTGAAGAAAAATCACATATTATTTAAAATTAAATATTTTTAACAAAGGCGGTTAAAACGTTTCACAAAGATACTAGTAAAATGGTTTATCGGGTTATTTTAACATAATATTATATAATAAAATCACTCATTAGAATTAAAATTAAAATTTAAATGATTAATTGATAAAAGTAGAACACAAATAGGCTTATAAAAACATTTTAATACAATTATCGACATTTTTCGAACGCACAAACGTCGCCATTATCGAGATCTACACGGTAAACAAACTATTCTCGCAAAACTTTTTAAAAATGAACTTGAAAAACATAAATCACGAGATCATATGCGTAATAAAAGCAGGATCTTAAAAGTAGTCAACTGTAAACGTGAAAATTAATATTTCCTTATTATTATTTTTTTTAATTGAACATCACTTCGCGACAGATTTTAGGTGATTCAAAAGAGGATGATTCATTGCATATGTTCTCGGTGCGCATAGAGTTTTTTTATATATTCACGAATAATAGATACAAAATAAAGTATTGATGCATAACTTATTTTACTTTTCTTAAAATCAATTTTTAATGTCTCGATCCTACGTAATCTTGCCAAAGTTGTAGTTCTTATTACACATATGGTCTCGTGATTTATGTTTTTCGTGTTTATCGTGTAGATCTCGATAATGTCGCCGTTCCTGCGTTCGAAACATGTCGGTCATTATATTAAAAGGTTTTTATAAGCCTTTATGTGTTCTACTTTTATCACTTAAGAATTTAAATCTGTATTTTATGAGCCTACACTAGTCACGCGAAGAAAGGCTCAAGCTAATGTTATGTCTATGGGAAGGTTCTTGGCAGATTTCTAGTTCGCATGTTAATATTTTTAAATGATTTATTTTTAATAGGATAGCTGAGACCGATCCCTAACGTTGTTAGTTTTTGCTTTTTTGATTTTTATACATTTTTTTTTTTATAAGCGGACATTTTCAATTTTTGAACCAGTTCTTAAAATGAAAGTACCCTTATAAAAAAACTGGAACCAAAATCGAAAAAGTAAAAACTAACAACGTTAGGGATCGGCCTCAGCTATCGTATGCAAAAAAAAAAAAAAAAAAAAAAAAATCATTTAAAATAATCTATTTTTACACGTACATTGCATGAATGATTTATACAATTTATTTTTTAAATGTTTTACACAGTTTTATTACTGTTATTCTAAAGAAAACGTAAAATTACTTTAAAAATTCTTGTCATGATTATCTATCAATGTGACTATTGTAGTATCAGCTTAATCCTGCCTTTCAATGACGACGATTTAGCGAAAAATTGATTTTCGTAACGTATCTCAAACCTACGTATATTAAGCCCATTTATTACATTCGGTGTAATACCATAAACTTAAGATTTTTTATGTACATTATTCATGAATAAAAGAAAGGCAGACAAAAAAACATTATAAAAACATCAAGGACATTTGTATTGTTTTATCGCTGAAGTGCGTAAATTAAAAATTAAATTTTGCTGGAAAACAAACCCACAGGGAAAAATTTATTGAAATCTGGACAACATTTTCTTGTAAGTTTAGGCTCATAGCAATACAAAAATATGTATATAAAGGAATGTTTACTTGATGGTCAAAGTAAATATTCAATAATCATGAAGCACCAATTTTATTATGGGAGTAAAATATTGAAGATAATCATTATCTAAAAAAAGTTCCACAGGCACTATTAAAAGTAAACACTATTACTAGTAAAAATATATACTTCAGTTTTATAAAATAGTTAATCTACTATTTGCATTTAAATCTTTTCAAAAACTGTTAAAGTTTAAGGAGAATTTACCTAAAGAAGAATTAAGATGCGATTTTACATTAAACAAAAATCATGCGAAATAAGGACCTGTAGTCTTTTGATTCCAACACATTTTTTCCAGATTACTTAATACCAACATTTTATTCAATACGGAAAAGAATTTACATTTAAGAAGTTTTAAGGAAGAGAATTCAACTCCTTTTTTTTCGGATGAATATTTTTATCTGTTTATATATGACAAATTTAGCGTGTCATTTATATTCAAATCTTAAACAATCTTCCATATAAATTGAGATTTGCAAATATATATTAAAAACTTGCAACCCGCTCCGGCATCGCACGGGTGCCATGATGTTTTAAAGATACCTGTAATCTTTACACTTATCTTTAAAGTTGAAATTCAACATCATTTTTAATTTGCACAAATAAAAAATTACAGATTACATTTGAATTTTTCTTTTATTCTATCAAGTTAAAACACTGTCGACGTCATACATAAATATAAAAAAGAAAAAGGAAAAATCGCATGTAAATGAGAGATAAAATTTACAATACATATAAAAAATATTTTAAAAAAAATCGTCTGCTGCGACTGTCACGACTTTCATATATATCACAAAGCAAGAAGCCCTAAAAGTTATTTTTTTTCTTATCCAAATGCCAAATATAGGCAACAAACGTGATAAATTGCCAAATATTGTTTCAATGGCCGCCATTGACATGAGTACTTCTTTAAACTGTACAAATATTTTTTTCAGATTTAAATTATTCATCTTCATTTTATAATATTATTTCTCATTAAAACGTTTTTCTTTGTTGTTTAAATAAAATCAGTAATAATTTTTTTATTTTATTTTTGAAGGTGTTTGTATTTTTTTAATCTCTAACTGATACAGTCCTTGCTCAAAGACCATTAATCAAACGATAGAATAATATACCGTCTCCGAAGTGAAAAACATATATCAATGCCCACCTTTTCGTCCAAAATCAGTATAAAATACAAACATTATTATACAAAATCACGGTTATATCGCTATATTATACATCTTAAGGACTGCGTGATTTTTTTCTATCCGATTGTGCAAACCGAAAAAAAAATCCATCGGGTAGTTTTTGAAATTACCCCAGACATATACTTTTAGGAGTTCTTGCTTTATAATATATGGGATGATTAACAAATAAAACAACTTTTAAACTAATAAAATTATGCTAATTTTCAAATTAAAGCAACGCATGATTTAAGTTGTATTAATGAAAGTAAAACAAAGAAGCAGGGATTATGTAAATGCCATTTAGTTGCTTAATTTCCTGGAATTGTAATGTGGCCGTTTACAATGCTCCAGTGACTCATTATACGGTAAAATGGAAATTAAATGTTTATGACCAGAGCTTTAAGCACTAAGCATGCTACATTTAAACATCAAATGACTTCTCTCTGTAGTAAAGCAATAGATTTCAGTCAGATTTCACATTTAAGTTTTACAAAATCTATACATCACATGCATTTTTTGTAAGATTTGGAATATATATGTTATGCTTCGTGTTATCTGATACTTTTTTCTGCCAAACGTGTAATTTGTCATAGGTTAAAATTTAATTATTGTGCTAGTACCTGAAAGTTGTACACAGTAGTACAACGTAATACAAATAATAAACTAAATGTACTTCGGTAACAATCTTCGAAAAATAGAATGATGTTCTTATATTTTATGATGGTTAAGATAGTGTATAAAAGAATCATAAACTCTTGTTAAAACTCAACTACAAATAAACATACATATTTTTTAAATGTAATTTTTTTTCCTTTTTTTCGTCCCCCCCCCTATTCCCTATTTCACGTCTATCTCACAATACCCTCAAAATATGTCAATTACTAATATTATTTGTTTGCAAGCACTGCAAGAAAAAACGGCAAAATATACAGCAAAATGTTCTGTAAATTTATGAACCCAAATTGCCAGCATTATTTACTGTAAATTAACAGCAAAATGTGCCTTAAAAACTTTTGTTTTTGGAATTTTACAGTAAAATCTCAGCAATTATTCTAATTTTATTGCACAAATTACTGTAATCATGCTAAATTTTACAGGAAAAAATGCTGGCAATTTGGGTGCATAAAATAGCAGCAAATTTTGCCGTAATTTTTGCCGTTTTTTCTTACAGTGAGTGATGAAATTTCGTAAAATATTTTTTGTCTAAAAAGTCTGTTCGCACATAGTTGAGTAGTTCGGTTTTCGGGTTTTAAACAATATCGGGATGTTATTTGCCCAAATGTAAACAGTATACCGGAAGTACCTCTACAATAGCTGATAAACAGATACCCCAAACAACCTGCATTGTATGCATTTTTTAGAGGGAGTGGCTGCAAGTGCGTGAAATGGTCGTTTTCTCATTAATTCATGACTCATGTTCTCCTAGTGGGGTTACAAAATGATGTTTTCTCAAAACACGACCTAATTAGGAATATTTAAATTATTATCAGTAATATTATTTCCTATTGTTAGTCACCAAGGCAACACTTAGTATATTTCAACAACCACACATTCAAAGACGCGGATTTTGATCGTTTACATTAATTGAAATCTTTTTTGTAATGAAAATAAATATTTGAATTCGACACCAGAAAAAAAGTACTAAACAATGTTAAATATAAAAATTAGAAGTTTAGTTTGTAAATTTACGCTAAATATTCAAAGGTGAAGTCGAGGTACCTAACTACGCTTTGCGGCAAGTTAGAGTTCCAGAAATAAAAATGAGAATGTTCACAAACTCGTGATAGGTTGCATTATGGTTTGGAATTAATATCATGTTTGCCTCTTATTCAAATATATGCCATTTTACAATTTTATTAGTTTTTAATCTTTTTTTTCTCCAACAAAGGTGTATACAGTGCGTTACTTTATATGTTTGTTCTATGTATGCACAAGCATAACTTTTTAGCTGATTACTTTAAACTTCTATTTTTTGCTGCAAATTCTGTAAATGTTTTCAATATAATTAGTATCGGAATACAATTATCTTCAATTGTGTATTGTTTTGATGAGGCATGTCAAACACGTGGCCAGCACACCATATTTGGCTGGCTGATAACTTATCTGGTCTCTAGGTTTCATTCAGTTCATGTTTGATACCGAAAATACACTTTGCAAATACCGTAGATGTAGTGTTGTCAAGTTAGAGATTTTTTTAAATTCAAACTATCTAACACTATTTAAGAATACTAATATATGTTTTATTTAATAACAGGCATTCCGTTATTAAATAAAGAAAGGATTATTAGTGGAAACAGTGGTAGCTATTTTGGTTTATAAAATATTCAAAAATCTTGATACATTGTCTTGGCGTTAGAGATGACAAACATCAGAAAGTAGAGTATATGTATATGGTCATATCAAACGCATTTTAAAATTTCAGGTTCAAGAAACTACGATGGAAAACTAACCAATCAGAAATGTAAAAAAAGTAGAATTTGAATTTGAAAATTAAAAGATTTATAAACGTTTTATGGCATTTCTTAAATATTGCTATGTGTTTTATGTTGAAACTTGTATGTCTGATTTTGTGCACCTCGAACCCAGTTTTTCTTTTCGTTTTTTGATAATTAGACAAGATATTAATTAAAAATTCATTAAAACCCCTTTTTTTCAAAATGGCACGCTGCTACAGTTGTTTGTACTAAATTGCCATTTCTGCGGAAATTCAAGAAAGAAAAGTATGGGAACAAAAAAGGTTTGTTTTATTTCGTATTTTGAAACTGCCGTTTCTGCTTTTCATATCAAACTACGATGAAGCAAAATATTTTGATATTCTTTTATGCTCCCCATATATGATTTATTCATTTGTATATTAACTTAAAAATGGGATATACATTTTCTAATTCATTTTTTAAAAGGTTTTAAAAAGATTCTTTCTATCTCATAGCATTTCTGCATTGTCTAAAACTTTTTTTCAGCACTCGGGAATAATATAAATAGATTGAAACAAATTATAAAGGTATTCTTAACAATAATATAATATATTTTTTAAATAATCTTCTGTATAACATTTCTCAAGCAGGAACAGTTGAATATATGTAACATATTATGTGATTATATGTGTAATGTTAAATTTATTGTCAAAATTTCATGAGGGAAAAAAAGAATTTACGTTAGGATAGAAAGATCCAAATCTACGAAATACGTTATTTTATAAAATTAAAATCTGAACTATAAGCACTAATAATAAAAGCGGCTCTCTCAGAGAAAGGGGAAATCGTTAATTATTAAATTAATGTAAACTTTGCTATCATGTCAACATTCTGCCTGATTCAGAATGCGTTTCTGTAATGTAGATAGCTAATTTCACATCTTATTTAATACAATCGTAAGTGGAATGAAAAAAAAAGAAATTTAGCAAAAGTTGATTTTGCAATGATGGAAAAGATATGCTTTCCATAATAACAAGAAATAAAAATCATGTTTCAAGCATAGATTATCAAACACTTTCCTACACATTCAGATTACTGTAACAAAACATGACCGTTTAATAAGGTAAAAAATTGTCTAAGTTTAAACAAATAAAATGGAAAAAACACAACAAAGGATCACGGTCCATAAGCCGTGTTTTTGGCCCATGAAAAAGACTAAATCTCGATTTTGTTATACTGACTTAATTATTTCACTTTTTAATATTAAAAGGTTTATCTTGTACGATTTCAACAATAGTTTTTGCATTTTATTCGGATTCATATGACTTACACATGATCAAAGTTAGTATTATTCGTAGTTTTTGATGAAAAATACGCAATTTCTCCTAATTTTACCTCAATTATTTATATGAGTGCAATCGTGCAACACTTTCTTCGTTACATATATTATAAAATACATCAATGTGTACAATATATGTAAAAATAAAAGTGTTGCAAAGCTTCGCTCATAGTAAAATATTAAAAAATATATTAAAAATTGAGGTAAAATTTGGAGAAATTACGTATTTCTCATCAAAAACTACGAATAATACGAACTTTGAGCTTGTGTAAATTATATAAAAACGAACAAAATGCAATAAATATTGTTGAAATCGTACAGGATAAACCTAATATTAAAAAATCCCTGACGGCTCGGCCTACAGGCACAGGTAGATTTCGAAGACACAGACCGTCGGGCGCCTGTTTGTTGGGAATTGCGGAAGAAATGACCTTTTTTCCATGATGCAGCAGTTGGAACCGCCTACTTTGAAACCTAACTTGTTTGCAGGTGGAGCCGGCAGGTTTTTTTTTTTTTTTTTGCTATAAGGGTTAGTCCTATAAAAAACTTGTCAATATAAAAGTTTTAGATAATATTAAGAGGATTTATAATAAATTTAAACGGATTTGATATCTTCTGAATTGACGAATTCTTTTCTTCTAAAACCCCCCTTCCCCACCCCCTCTTTTAATGATTTTAATGATCTTTTAATGGCCATTTTTAATGATATCAAAAATCTGTCATACATCAATTTCGGCCCTTTTCCTAGAAGTAATAATAACTTCAAACGGATTCGATACGTATCATAATTAAGTATCATAATAAAAAACTTGTCAGTATAAAAGTTTTAGATAATATTAAGAGGATTAATAATAAATTTACGTGGATTTGATATCTTGTGAATTGACGAAGCTATGATTTTTTTCCGTCTAAAACCCCCTTTCCCCCCCCCCCTTGGTGCCATTTTTAATTATATCAAAAATCTGTCATACATAAATTTTCGGCCCTTTTCCTAGAAGTAATAATAACTTTAAACGGATTCGATACGTACAATAATTAAGAAATTATGGGGTTTTTTCTGGTTTCACAAAAAGCCCCCCCCCCCCTCGTGCGATTTTGCCCATTAACGAACTTGACCGAGATTTTATGCCCCTTGATTTTATGTATGAGTTTGGAAGAGATTTATGCAGAATTTTTCCAGTTATCGTGTCCATAAAAAGTGACATATATATATATATATATATATATAAAGTTTTGAACTGGGGGTGGTTTGGGGTTCTGGGAGTCATGATCGGCGTAGTTCTGCAAAAATTTTTCAAAATTTCCAACTTAGGTGAGAATGTAAGAGGTAGTATTTCTTACGAAATCTACCTAAAAGTGAAATAATTAAATCAGTGTAACAAAATCGCATTTTAGTCTTATTTCATGGGCCAAAAACACGGCTTATGGACCCTGATCCTTTGAAAACCCACTTTCAGCAGAAAAATATCCGGATTATTCTGTGCATACTTGTATATGATCTATAGATTTGCATATATACTACAATGAATGGAAACGTTTTCTTCAGATAGGAAACTCATAACATAGGTGAAAATTCTCCATAAGAAATTTTCGTTAAATAAAAAAAATGAACTTGAATATTTTTGTGTAACCCTATATATGATTTAATGATTTTATACACACCAATTACCGGGGAAAAAGTTAAATTTAAAAACGCATATTACAACTGAAAACGCACTTCCCGCAATTATCGCTTAGAGACAGTTTCTGTAACCGAATCATTTTGTATGTCCGTGTAAATGACCGATGAATATTATGCACACACTGTTCCGTCGTAAGCCTCCTCCATTGCACCTCAGGAATATACATCAATTTCAATATGTTGGAAATAGTGTAACATCATTAAAATACACTGCAAGCGATTTTTCCCATAGACAGTAATGTAACTGAATTCTTTTGAGTGTCCCTGTAAACGAACTATAAAGGCAACACACTTAATACGTAATACCGAGCATTCTATAGTAAACCTTAATAACATATATAGATTGCATGGTAATCCGAGTTTAATTGAGCGTATTAGAACACGGTAAGACACACAGACGACAGACAGACAGACGGCAGACAGTCAGACAGACAATCGAATTCATAAAATATTTTCAACTTTGTTGGAAAGTGTTAATAACACGAAATCGTGCTTCAATCTATGTTTTTTGTGCATAATACAGAAGAGTGAAGAGATGGCCCATTGCTATTACCCCCCCCCCCCCCATAGTAATTTATTTCAATGATATTCTAAAAGAAGAGTATGATTGCAAGGAGGGATATGAAAAAAATCAAGTTATATTTTAAAATTTTAGCTGTGTTGCAATCGCTTACTGGATTTTTGCGCTGTTTGCTGTTTTTGATCGTTCATATCTTATTCTTTCTAAAGTTGTAGCATGTATGCTTCATCACTACTTTTTTTACTTCGACAAAGGTTAAAACCTCGAAGTGTGATCTGAAAGATTGTTTTATGATTTTTATTATTATGAAGAAGGGACTTTTCAGAAAATTAGATTTGTAGACACGGAATATACGAAATTCAATTTATTTTAACGATATTCCAGAAAGAAGAGTATGAATGCACAGAGGATATGAAAAAAAAATCAAGTTATATTTTAAAATTTTATCTTTGCTGTGAAATTGTTCACTGGGTTTTTGCGCTATCTATTGTTTTTGATCGTTCATATCTCCATCTCATCCTTTCTAAAGTTGTAGCATTTATGCTTCATCACGACCTTTTTTACATCTACAGAGGTTAAAACTTCAAATTGCGATCTGAAAGATTGTTTTACAATTTATATTATCACAAAGAAGAGACTTTTAGAAAATTGAATTCTTTTTAGACACGAAATATATGAAATTCAATTTATTTCAATGACATTCCAAAAACAAGGGATGAATGCAAGGGGATATGGAAAAAAAATCAAGTGATATTTTAAAACTTTAAGTTTGATGCAATTGCTTACTTGATTTTTGAGCTATTTATTGATTTTGATTGTTCGTGTCTCATCCTTTCTAAAGTTGTAACATTTATGTTTCATCACTACTTTTTTTTTATATCTACAGAGGTTAAAACTTCGAAGTGTGATCTGAAAGATTGTTTTATGATTTATATTATTACGCAGAAGGGACGTTTAGAAAATTGGATGTTTTAGACATGCAATATCTGAAATTCCTTTCTAAAATCAGTTTTCAAAGCAACTTTATTAGAATCGCTTGGTCTATAAACTTTATCTCGTATAATTGTAGGACAGTTATCACACTTTTAGCACTGCGATGGATTTTTTTATGTTGAAGATCAAATCATTCAACTCTCCGATATTTCATTAGACTATTTTCTGAAGGATTTCAGTAATTTTAGTGTATAAATTTTAATGTCTGTGAAGAAATGTTTTTTTATTATTTATCTTCGTCATAGAAATATTTTACTTGAAACCAGGGGTGTGCACTCTTTGAAATTTCGAAAGAGCACTACTTTTCAGATTACAAATTTCCTATTTAATATTTAAATTGCAGAATTTACAATCGTCTTATTTAATCACAGAATTAGTAATATTTTTCTGAGATTTAATAAAGCGAAATATTATATTAAAAAATGTTGCAGAACGGAACGCACCATGTAAAGGATGCTTCCTATAAAAATGTATATTGTTTTATTAAAAATTTATAAAATCTTATATATTTTGAAAATAATAATATTTTATGTTCAGAGACTAGCACCCTCCCCCCCCCCCAAAAAAAAAAAAAAAATCATACAACTGAAATTGCATTTTCTGTCTGTGAGGATTTCTTTTCGTCTATTCCAAACAGAAAAGAAAGATAAATAGAAAATATTTGCATATCTTTGAAAAAAAGAAATGACTGTGTATCATGATGTATATTCCACAGATAGGTATTTCGTTATACGTTGTATTTTGAAAAAGATGTTTTATGTTTTAGTATGTAAAAAATGTATCTCTAAAGGACTAAGATAAAAATCGGACCATTGTATGACGCATTAAAGGTTTTCATATTAAATAAATGTATATTGTTTTTATAATCCAAACATAATTATTGATAAACATGATAAATATAATGTAATATTAAATGAAAGAAGACAAAAAGTCTTACACAATTTTTTTTTAATTATTATTATTTAAAACGTATGTAACATTTTAAGTTTAAAAATTACTTATACTTTTAAATCCCTGTTTTAAGCATCCAAGATTTTTAATTATCATATATATTGTAAAAAATTAAAGAAAAAACACTTTTTCTAATCTGTCTTACACAATTATGAAAGCATTAAAAATATTTCATGTAAAAAATTTTAATCAAATGTTATATTTGATACATTCGTTACATTGTTTTACTGAATAGTAAACATTTAGTTTTGCTTTAGTACAAATAATTAAATAAAAAGAAAGTGCGCAGTTATTACTGATGGCATTGAGCTCACAGGCTTATCACACTAATTGTATATTATACTCCGGAAATAAATTAAGGGGGTATTAGCCTCCCCCGTTCCCCTCTTTATACTTAACCAATGAACCCCCCAAACTAATCAGAGAAGCGTCTTATCACAATAAACCTATGTACAAAATTTGAAGCAAATCCACTAATTCTGCATGAAAAACTCAATTATCTAAATTAAGTGGAGATTCGCCTCCCGTCCCCTACTTTATACTTAACCAATGAACCAACAAAACTAATCAGGGAAGCTCTTTATCACAATGAACCTGTATAAAAATTTGAAGCATATCAGATAATTTTGCATGAAAAACCCATTTATCTAAATTAAGGGGGATTAGCCCCTGTCTCCCCCCTTTATCCTTAACCAATGAACCCCCAAAACTAATCAAGGAAGCGCCCTATCACAATGAACCTATAAACAAAATTTGAAGCAAAACGGATATTTCTATCAAGAGTTATCGCGTTACGTACATACGTACATACACTCACACATACAGAACGGGCGGGCACATTAGCTCTCCGGCTTTGATAGCCTGTGAGCTAAAAACCTTATTGGATCACTTTATATAATTATATAAGAAAATCACTTATTAGGAAATATAATATTTAAAATAAAACAATAGTTGCTAAAAGTGATAAGAGTACACGTAAAGGCTTATAAATACCTTTTAATAAAGAGCGTTTCGTACGCAAAATTGGCGGCATTTTCAAATTCAATCCTAAAAAAATTAACTATCGATGAAGGAAAATTGAAAAATGAACTTGAAAAACTAAAACCACGAGATCACAGGTATAAAGAAAGCAGGTTCTTTAATAAAAACGGTCATCAGCGAACGTGAATTATTTTATCCATATATTATGGAAAAGGCGTCCGCGTATGTCCATCAGAGGCCCCTATAACATTTCAACACTTGACAGGAACTGTAGCGGCAGACCCGATCACGGAAGTTTTCAACACAAAAATTTAAAAGTTTAATTCAATAAGTTTAAGACACTGACCAGTGGTGCTGGCGGGACGTTTAATACGTCCGATGACAGCTGCGGCTTCGAGATCATTACCATTTATTGTTTTAGAGTTCATTTTTCAAATGCATATGCGAAAATAATTCGTTTTATCACTATTGATCTTGAGAATGGTGCCGATTGTGCGTACGAAACTAGTTGATATGTTTCTTAAAAGGTATTTATCAGCCTTATAAGGAATTTATATTCTTATAAGGTATTTATAAGGTATTTTGAATTTAAAAGGAAAATTTCTTATAAGAGTAAGAATATTAATATTTCTTATTTATATTCTTATAAGGTATTTATAAGGTATTTTGAATTAAAAAACTAAATTCAATAAGTTTAAGACACTGACCAGTGGTGCTGGCGGGACGTTTAATACGTCCGACGACAGCTGCGGCTTCGAGATCATTATCATTTATTGTTTTCGAGTTCATTTTTCAAATGCATATGCGAAAATAGTTCATTTTATCAATATTGATCTTGAGAATGTCGCCAATTGTGCGTACGAAACTAGTTGATCTGTTTCTTAAAAGGTATTTATAAGCCTTTAAATGTATTGTTATCACTTTTAGTGAGTATGATTTTATTTTAAGAATCGCTTTATTATAAATATTTATGTAGATTTAATGTGAAGACTTTCGTACGTGCTTTTGTATTGGAGATTATGTAAAAGTAAAACCAGATAACTTACGAATTTTAAAGTACATAATGTAAAAAAAGTGTGTACATTTTTTTTTCATATAATGAAATCATTAAATACCTACGCAGAAATGTTATAAATATAAACGCGTTTGCTATAATATTTTTTAATATGTATGATATAATTTTAAAAAGTTGAAATTCCTCATGAAATTCCTATGTACATTTAAAAGTACATAATGTAATACTAAATTTTGTAACCAATATTTTTTTCACTCTGCTTCCTATTATTTGCCTAATAGTTATGATCACGCAGTAATTAAAAATTCCTGACTGTAATTGAACACCGAACAAAGTGTTATACCAAAAAATATATATTCGATATAGTATTTTGTAAATTACATTATACATATTAAAAAATATTCAGTTATAGCAAACACGTTTATATTTATAACATTTCTGCGTAGTTATTAGATAATTTTAATACATGAAAAAAAAGAATGATAATACTGTATAATTTGCACCTGTCCCTTCATTATCTCAATAACATGTTTTTATTTAATTTAATATATTTAGAATTTCAGATCCAAAACTTTTTTTCAATTTTTTTTTATATAATTATTTATGTAACCTCTTGAGACCCAATCTCGTATTTTTTGCGCAATTTTTACCATAATTCAGATTTTTGGTCCTTTTGAGACTAGAAATCAATAAATATGTTCATTTATTCAATATATATATATATATATATATATATACATAGTTTTTTAGCATTTCCAATAAAATGGATGTAATACACCTTTAAAAATACATTCTTTCCTTCGTGTTTCTCCTTGTAATACACCTTTAATAAATAACCCTTTTCCGAGTTTCTACTCGTTCACACTTTTTTAAATTCAAAGGCAAAATTTTATGAATACCATTTTGTTCTTCTGCTTTCATCATACCACAGGAATGCAGCCATTTTCTCGATTAAACACAAGTTTATTTAACACGACGAAACATCACAAACATTGAAGAATACGCACATAGATATACATAAAGATGAATATTTGTAGTAGCAGCAGCAGTTATAATATTATTATTATTCGTTCTATCACCAACTATATTTCTTTTCATAACGGGCCCACAGCACCACACAACCTGTCACTCTGGCCTCCCGCCAAACTTCTTCCCGTCTCCCTTACTCCGCAGTAGAAGAGAGAAAAAAAAGGGTTGCCTTAAACCTGACGTCACCGGCATGACACCCCCCACCTAAGATTGCAAAAGGGGTATGCCACATTCGCGATCTGAAATCCAGACCGGTGACGTTACTACATTTCATCCTCTACCAGTCAACTACTAATAAATAATAATAAACTATAATATATATATAAAAAGAAATACAAAAAAATATTTAAACATCTCAACCATTTCTGGAAACTCCTGCTAGCTACTACAATATAAAAATACAATTAATGTTTCATAATATATAATACTAAATACAAATAACAAATGAAGAGCAGAATGCAAATTAATATGAAATACAATTTCAGCTGCAGCATACACAAAAGTGAACTATCAAAAAGTTTTTGCTTTTAATAGTCATTAATTGTTCATCGAAAGTTAATAGTCATTTTATTATTCCGTTGTCTCCAGTCTAGACAATGCATCCGCATTCGTCAACTTTGCAACAGGACAATGTGAAATAATGATGTCATACTTCTGCAAAGCCAATGCCCATCGCTGCAGTTTGGAAGATTGGGGAGCATTTTTGGTGATGAAAGTCAGTGGGTTGTGATCGGTGATAAGTTCCACGGGAGAACCAAAAATATAAGTCTCGAACTTCTTTAGACTCCAGATAACCGCATAGGCCTCCCGTTAAATGGTCGGCCAAGCCTGTTGAGTTTTGGTGAGCTTTTGACTGGCATAACTGACTGGATATAGTCGCTCATCCTTCTGTTGAGATAGACATGCACCGATGCCTATTGCAGATGCGTCACATTGAATGGTAAAAGGAAGTCCAATAACTGGTGTATAAAGACTAGGTGCCTCTACGAGACCCCTCTTTGGTTCGTTGAAAGCTTTATCATGTTCCTCCAATTTGTCAGGTCTGTTCTTTTTCGTAAGTTCTGTCAATGGGTATGCTGTTTCGGCATACTTAGGCAGGTAATCGCGGTAGTAATTACACAATCCGAGGACACTCTTAAGTTGTTTTTTTTGTCTGTGGAACGGCTAACTTTCGTATGGCTTCAACTTTCTCTATGATAAAGCAAATTATCTACTATAAAGAACCCGTTATTACCTTTTTCCGCGTCTTTGAAAGTACCCTGTAATGTTTCGCAACTCTTATGTTGCTCCCTGTATATACTTGCATCTGATCGTTGACCTGCATTCAAATCTCCGCTATCTTCTTTCCTTTCAATACAACTAATCATTAATTCTCTCTCCGCGTTTTGATTTTCACCTCGCCAGCATTAATTTTCAATACTTATATCATCCCCCTCTGTTTGGTTGTCTTCCCCCTTTTTCCTTTCAATTTCATTTCCCTTTTCCGATCGCGTATCATTTACTGGCGCCAAAGAACATTTCTGTCTGTCATCATCCAAAGAACATTCCTTTCCCCCCTCGTTACTAGCTAACTGTAATATTTCATAAACTGCCGGTGTTATAATACATGTCCCATATAATTTATCCGTAATGGCAAAAAGTACGTCTACGCTGTTGTTAAATATACAATTTGACTCTCCGGATTTTAAAGCTACGGGTAGTGTCATAAGATTAGCAATTATTCTTTCTCCAAAAGCCGATATTAACTGAATTTTTGAATTTTCATTATTTCTAAATGAATCCGGTAATTGATTAGAGTTTATTACGGGTATTTCTGCAGCACTATCTAAAATACATTTGATCTCCTTTCCCCCTATCCACAAATGTTCAAATCGAAGTGGTTGCGTACTTAATGGCTCGTTTCCAAAACAGAGTGTTTCAACCTTGGCGATTATTTTATCATTTTGCTTATTTTTTCCGACAAAATAATCTTTTTCGTTTGATTTTGCAAACTTCCAATTTTATCTTTTTCTCTATTATTCGGACAAAATCGCAAATGCATCGTCTGTTTACAAAGTCTACGTTCTTTTGATGTGTTTAATTTTCTATCGCTACGAAAATTGAAATTATTTCTAACATGGGGGGTACATATTTTCCATTATTGTAACTTTTAGCTCCGGATTCGTCATGATTGCGGGGTTTTACTGGTTTATCATATAATTCCGAAAATGTTCTGCCCTTTGACGTAAACCAATTATCGCATACTTCCGCAATTTGTCGTGGTTTTAACCATTTATCTAATTGTTTTATCCTCACTTAGCTTCGCGTCTCCGAATCTAGTGAACTGAATAATCTGTCGCTGACAATTAACTCATTAAGCGTGTCAAAATCGTTTAATTTTCTCAGTTCACAATAGAAATCCCAATTGGCTCTGAGCCTACTCGCGAATTGCATATGATTCTCATTTCTCGATCGTTTTGCAAAAAGAAAGTTTTCGAGGCAAGCCTATGGTGTAGGTTGAAATTCTTTTAATATTAACGCCTTAACCTTTTGGTAATCTTTCATTTCTTCCGTGTTTGCGTGCACTAACAAGAGCGCCGCCCGTTCTCCTACCAAATTAAACAAAATCTCCACCTTTAATTCCTCTGCGACATTTTTAATTTCGAATGCTTTCTCTATCGAAGTAAAAAATAAATCCATGATTCCGCCTGCTGGGGACTGTAATAGTCAAAGTTTTGACGCTTTTGATAAGATCTTCTAACGAATTAGGTTTAGGTCCCTACCCCCCTGTGTCAACATTTCTATACACGTTTTGCATTTTAGCCATTTCTATCTGAGCTTTAACTAATTCCAGCTTAGTTCTTTCGATTTCCAATAACATATCTTGTTCCGACTTCGACTTTTCTTTGTCGAATTTTGCGACTTCTGCGTCACGCTTTTCTCTTTCTATACTGTCTGACACCGTTGTATTTAAAAATTCTTTTATAAATTCATTATCTTTTGAATACTGATCGATTCCCTCAATTAATTCTTTCAAATCAATTATCCTGTACTCACTTTCTACTATTATGCACAATTCCGTGGCAACAACAACTAGGTTTTCTTTCCTTAACCCTTTAATATTAAACATTTTACTTTTACTCTTAACACTTACTTATTAATACTATAAATATGCTCTGTAAATATCTATATTATCTCGTTTCAAAAAAAGCTCATAATATTAAAATTAGCACATTGTTTCCAAACATAAAATATTTCTCAATATGATTCTATTCATGTTATTTTCTATTTTCTTCAGGAATAAACATACAGAAACATGCAACTTACTTCAATCATAAATCCAAGCTCTGATTCTACGTACGAGAACGTATAATACAGCTTTAAAAATACCTTATTTCCTTCGTGTTTCTCCTTGTAATACACCTTTAATAAATAACCCTTTTTCGAGTTTCTACTCGTTCACACTTTTTTAAATTCAAAGGCAAAATTTTATGAATACCATTTTGTTCTTCTGCTTTCATCATACCACATGAATGCAGCCATTTTCTCGATTAAACACAAGTTTATTTAACACGACGAAACATCACAAACATTGAAGAATACGCACATAGATATACATAAAGATGAATATTTGTAGTAGCAGCAGCAGTTATAATAATATTATTATTCGTTCTATCACCAACTATATTTCTTTTCATAACGTGCCCACAGCACCACACAACCTGTCACTCTGGCCTCCCGCCAAACTTCTTCCCGTCTCCCTTACTCCGCAGTAGAAGAGAGAACAAAAAGGGTTGCCATAAACCTGACGTCACCGGCATGACACCCCCCACCTAAGATTGCAAAAGGGGTATGCCACATTTACTATCTGAAATCCAGACCGGTGACGTTACTACATTTCATCCTCTACCAGTCAACTACTAATAAATAATAATAAACTATAATATATATATAAAAAGAAATACAAAAAAAAATATTTAAACATCTCAACCATTTCTGGAAACTCCTGCTAGCTACTACAATATAAAAATACAATTAATGTTTCATAATATATAATACTAAATACAAATAACAAATGAAGAGCAGAATGCAAATTAATATGAAATACAATTTCAGCTGCAGCATACACAAAAGTGAACTATCAAAAAGTTTTTGCTTTTAATAGTCATCAATTGTTCATCGAAAGTTAATAGTCATTTTATTATTCCGTTGTCTCCAGTCTAGACAATGCATCCGCATTCGTCAACTTTGCAACAGGACAATGTGAAATAATGATGTCATACTTCTGCAAAGCCAATGCCCATCGCTGCAGTTTGGAAGATTGGGGATAATTTTTGGTGATGAAAGTCAGTGGGTTGTGATCGGTGATAAGTTCCACGGGCGAACCATATATCCAAGTCTCGAACTTCTTTAGGCTCCAGATAACCGCATAGGCCTCCCATTCAATGGTCGGCCAAGCCTGTTGAGTTTTGGTGAGCTTTTGACTGGCATAACTGACTGGATATAGTCTCTCATCCTTCTGTTGAGATAGACATGCACCGATGCCTATTGCAGATGCGTCACATTGAATGGTAAAAGGAAGTCCAATAACTGGTGTATAAAGACTAGGTGCCTCTACGAGACCCCTCTTTGGTTCGTTGAAAGCTTTATCATGTTCCTCCAACCACCAAAATATCTCAGGACTGTTCTTTTTCGTAAGTTCTGTCAATGGGTATGCTGTTTCGGCATACTTAGCAGGTAATCGCGGTAGTAATTACACAATCCGAGGACACTCTTAAGTTGTTTTTTTGTCTGTGGAACGGCTAACTTTCGTATGGCTTCAACTTTCTCTATGATAAAGCAAATTATCTACTATAACGAACCCGTTATTACCTTTTTCCGCGTCTTTGAAAGCACCCTGTAATGTTTCGCAACTCTTTTGTTGCTCCCTGTATATACTTGCATCTGATCGTTGACCTGCATTCAAATCTCCGCTATCATCTTTCCTTTCAATACAACTAATCATTAATTCTCTCTCCGCGTTTTGATTTTCACCTCGCGAGCATAAACTTTCAATACTTATATCATCCCCCTCTGTTTGGTTGTCTTCCCCCTTTTTCCTTTCAATTTCATTTCCCTTTTCCGATCGCGTATCATTTACTGGCGCCAAAGAACATTTCTGTCTGTCATCATCCAAAGAACATTCCTTTCCCCCCTCGTTACTAGCTAACTGTAATATTTCATAAACTGCCGGTGTTATAATACATGTCCCATATAATTTATCCGTAATGGCAAACAGTACGTCTACACTGTTGTTAAATATACAATTTGACTCTCCGGATTTTAAAGCTACGGGTAGTGTCATAAGATTAGCAATTATTCTTTCTCCAAAAGCCGATATTAACTGAATTTTTGAATTTTCATTATTTCTAAATGAATCCGGTAATTGATTAGAGTTTATTAAGGGTACTTCTGCAGCACTATCTAAAATACATTTGATCTCCTTTCCCCCTATCCACAAATGTTCAAATCGAAGTGGTTGCGTTCTTAATGGCTCGTTTCCAAAACAGAGTGTTTCAACCTTGGCGATTATTTTATCATCCTGCTTATTTTTTCCGACAAAATAATCTTTTTGTTTGATTTTGCAAACTTCCAATTTTATCTTTTTCTCTATTATTCGGACAAAATCGCAAATACGTCGTCTGTTTACAAAGTCTACGTTCTTTTGATGTGTTTAATTTTCTATCGCTACGAAAATTGAAATTATTTCTAACATGGGGGGTACATATTTTCCATTATTGTAACTTATAGCTCCTGATTCGTCATGATTGCGGGGTTTTACCGGTTTATCATATAATTCCGAAAATGTTCTGCCCTTTGACGTAAACCAATTATCCCACACTTCCGAAATTTGTCGTGGTTTTAACCAATTATCTAATTGTTTTATCCTCACATAGCTTCGCGTCTCCGAATCTAGTGAACTTAATAATCTGTCGCTGACAATTAACTCATTAAGCGTGTCAAAATCATTTAATTTTCTCAGTTCACAATAGAAATCCCAATTGGCTCTGAGCCTACTCGCGAATTGCATATGATTCTCATTTCTCGATCGTTTTGCAAAAAGAAAGTTTTCGAGGCAAGCCTCTGGTGTAGGTTGAAATTCTTTTAATATTAACGCCTTAACCTTTTGGTAATCTTTCATTTCTTCCGTGTTTGCGTGCACTAACAAGAGCGCCGCCCGTTCTACTACCAAATTAAACAAAATCTCCACCTTTAATTCCTCTGCGACATTTTTAATTTCGAATGCTTTCTCTAGCGAAGTAAAAAATAAATTCCATGATTCAGGCCTGCTGGGGACTGTAATAGTCAAAGTTTTGACGCTTTTGATAAGATCTTCTAATGAATTAGGTTTAGGTCCATACCCCCCTGTGTCAATATTTCTATACACGTTTTGCATTTAAGCCATTTCTATCTGAGCTTTAACTAATTCCAGCTTAGTTCTTTCGATTTCCAATAACATATCTTGTTCCGACTTCGACTTTTCTTTGTCGAATTTCGCGACTTCTGCGTCACGCTTTTCTCTTTCTATACGGTCTGACATCGTTGTATTTAAAAATTCTTTTATAAATTCATTATCTTTTGAATACTGATCGATTCACTCAATTAATGCTTTCAAATCAATTATCCTGTACTCACTTTCTACTATTATGCACAATTCCGTGGCAACAACAACTAGGTCTTCTTTCCTTAACCCATTAATATTAAACATTTTACTTTTACTCTTAACACTTACTTATTAATACTATAAATATGCTCTGTAAATATCTATATTATCTCGTTTCAAAAAAAGCTCATAATATTAAAATTAGCACATTGTTTCCAAACATAAAATATTTCTCAATATGATTCTATTCAAGTTATTTTCTATTTTCTTCAGGAATAAACATACAGAAACATGCAACTTACTTCAATCATAAATCCAAGCTCTGATTCTAAGTACGAGAACGTATAATACAGCTTTAAAAATACCTTATTTCCTTCGTGTTTCTCCTTGTAATACACCTTTAATAAATAACCCTTTTTCGAGTTTCTACTCGTTCACACTTTTTTAAATTCAACCATTTTGTTCTTCTGCTTTCATCATACCACAGGAATGCAGCCATTTTCTCGATTAAACACAAGTTTATTTAACACGACGAAACATCAGAAACATTGAAGAATACGCACATAGATATACATAAAGATGAATATTTGTAGTAGCAGCAGCAGTTATAATAATATTATTATTCGTTCTATCACCAACTATATTTCTTTTCATAACGTGCCCACAGCACCACACAACCTGTCACTCTGGCCTCCCGCCAAACTTCTTCCCGTCTCCCTTACTCCGCAGTAGAAGAGAGAAAAAAAGGGTTGCCATAAACGTGACGTCACCGGCATGCCAATGGACATTGGATCTTCGTCTTGTGAAAAGCGTATTATTGACTTGAATGAATCTGAATGGAAAATTCTTAATATTGGACAAAAAATAATGACACAAAATTGAATTAGACGCAAATTTAATGACACAAAATTGAATTAGACGGAAAATAATGACACAAAATTTCCTTAGACACAAATTAATTATAAAAAAAATAATTAGACACTAAATAATAATTATTTTTATTATAAAAAATTAATTACACGCAAAAAATAATTAGAAGAACTTAAAATTCAGTACTTTATGAATGTGCTTCTGCAAAGCAATTGTTTTTGGTAGTTAAACACAAGTTGCATTTCATGTACACAAATTTAGTTTTTTTTATATAAAATTTAATTTTGCCCCACAATGCATTTTATTTGTCCATTATTTTAGGTAACTGTTGGATACTCTTTTTAGAACTGAGTAAACTCGGTACTTTTGTCAGATCTTTTGTGTTTGCGCGTGGTTGCTACCCAGCAAACACATACCTTTCGGCACATGATCGGACCGCAGCCGGCAGTGTCGGTTAGGCGTCGGCATCGGGAAAGTGGTATCGGTGAAGTGCCGGTTGTATGTCGGCAACTGATACTAAAGAACCCTGCTTTTTCAAATGCCAGTTACTGTAATCGGTCCCCTTATGGTTCGATATCGGCAAGCGACTTAAATCGGCAAATGACGCTGGACCGATATCTGGTATCCGTTAATGGTCCGATTACATTTGCCAGCATCGGTCCGAATTTGGAATGTTTAGTCTTAGCCGTCAATTTTTTTTTTTCAATTGTGATTAACCGGCATTTTTAAGTTAGATTTCTTAAGAAATACTACCTGTTACATTCTCCCCTTAGTTGGAATTTTTGAAATTTTTTTGCAGAACTACGCCGATTATGACTCCCAGAACCCAAAACCACCCCCAATTCAAAAGTTTATTAATCTATTTATCTATCTATCTATGTCACTTTTTTATGGGCACGATGACTGCAATAATTGTGCACAAATATCTTCCAAACTGATACATAAAATCAAGGGGCATAAAATCACAGTCAAGTTCGTTAATGGGCAAAATCGAACCATTGGTGGGGGGGGATGGGGGGCTTTTTGTGAAAACAGAAAAAAACCATAATTTCTTAATTATGATACGTATCGAATCTGTTTAAAGTTATTACTACTTCTAGGTAAAGGGGCGAAAATTTATGTATGACAGATTTTTGATATCATTAAAAATGGCCCCAAAAGGGGGGGGAAAAGACGGGGCGGGGGGTTAGAAGAAAAAAATTCATAACTTCGCCAATTCACAAGATATCAAATCCGCTTAAATTTATTATAAATCCTCTTAATATTATCTATAACTTTTATACTGACAAGTTTTTATAGGACCAACCGTTATAGCAAAAAAAAAAAAAATTTGCCGGCTCCGCTTGCAAAGAAGTTAAGTTTCGAAGTGGGTGGTTCAAACTGCCGCATCATTGCAAATAAGGTCATTTCTTCCGCATTTCCCAACAAACAGGCGCCCCACGGTCTGTGTCTTCGAAATCTACCTGTGCCTGTAGGCCGAGCCGGCGGAGATTTTTTTTTTTCGATTGTGATTAAGTGTCTGAGTTTTGTTAGTAAGTGCATGGTTTTAAATAATGTATATTATATATTTTTACTCTTCTTTTGAAGAATTGGTGCAACAATATCGAAAAAACAAACTATTATTATATTTCTCTCTTTTTTTTTTTTTTTTTTTTTTTAATAATAATAAAAATTGTGGATATATTTTTGAAAATGAAATGTAAAATGTATTCAATATTTTACACACATTTTAAATAAACATATTAGACGTGATAACAAACACATATATGGAAAGATATTGTTTGCTTTTTTATCCCCCCCCCGAACCCCCGACGAATGCACACTGGATGGGGGCGATATTTAGATGATTAATCACATATTAATTATTAAAACAATCTAAGAATAATGTATTGTAAAAGCTTTGAAAACGTAATCTGTCTCAATAAAAACCTGTCTTAAACTAAAAAATGCATGGCCCCAATGATGGAAGTTTTACCATACAATTATACCTGCTGAGACGGAAAACTGTCTAAAAAGGAATTGTTATGTTTTCAGCGATTTCTTTTTCACAGGCTTTACTGTATAATAGACAAAAATAATAAACACTAAAATAATTAAAAAAATTAATTGCTGTATCATTAAACCTGTTTTATTGGTCATTTTAAAAGAATAAAATTATGTAAGTATCCATATAATAATTTTAATAAACATGAAATAATAATGCATTTCTTGTAAGCATTTATCAAGAAAGTTTCGGACTTTGGTGTAATTTGATGATGATTTTCAATCATATGAGACGCTTTCACATCCAAAAATTGATTATGACAAAGAGCCAAGTACAATTTACGAAGCTAACACGCCAGATCTGGAATGTTATCCGTCACTTTATTGTCTACCTTGGGAGCGTACTAAAGGGAAAGCAAAGCGATCATCTAGTAAAACTGCGCGCGCATGCTTTCCAAACTGGATTTTGAAGGGCAAATTGCAACCATAGATTCCCGCGCTTTCATGTAGTAGTTGCCTGATGTGAGATGCGTGAAGCATCACGCGGGCTGAATAAATCATAATATTGGTAAGTCTGCTTAATTTTCTTTTATTAAATCCAAATTAATCTGAATTAAGTTCATTATTTTTGCATACATTTAATTTTGTAAATATTTATTCTCTTTTAACGATTAACTTTGCGTAGGAATTTTTGTTGTACAAAATGATAATAGGGTGAAATTAGAAGAATTTGCTTATGCAGTTTTCATATTTTTATTATTTAAGTTTTTGTGACATGTAGCATATTTTTAATTATTAATAATTAACAAATTCTTTGAACGTTTCTTTATTATAATAAATGCAGAATGACATTTGGTTTTCTTATCCATTTGATGCTCTATAATTTTACAATACTCGTATAGATCATGTATTTAAAAAAAATAGTCAAAATTTTCGATTGCTTAGTAATGGTAATTTGCATTTTTTGTATTTGAATTTTAATTTATTCAAAGTTACTAATTCATTCATTTTTTAAATTACTTAAAGCGATTTCTTTTTCACGTATCCTAAATTTTTTACGCAGCGGTATAAAAATTCCTTAATACTATTCAAATTTATTAAATTTTAGTCATGCAAGATGTTAGAAGTTTAAATTATTACTATTAAATTGGTTTAATATGCATTTCATTTCTATCAAATTTTAAAAAAATGAATTTTAATCATTGTATATATTACGGCCAAAACCCGAAATTCGGCCAATTCTAGAATTGGCCAAGATTCCTGGCCAAAACCCGAAGTACATGAAATAAACAATGCATTTCGGGTTTTGGCCGGCCAAATCGCGAAGTGGTCGGGAGTCCTTGGCCAATATACGAAATGGGGATCTAAGACTCCCCGACAGGTGGCCCTCACGTGCACACGTGACAGGAAAGGAAGTTTCACGCTGTGACGATTATACTCTTTAGAAATTTATGACAGATGTTCTCTAAATGAAGATTTTCCCGCTTCTGTGACTTATTCTGATACAGTGAATTCATTGTGACGATTATATTCTGATCTGTTGAAGAACTAATTCCCTGCCTTTGAGACTCAGAATTCATGGTGAGTATTTTATTCTTCGTATTAGTAGATTTTATTTTGGAATACAAATTCTTACGATTCATATAAAAAATATTCTTTGTCCAAAATCATTATTTGTTACAAAAAAAAGTAGTATATAAATAAAGCAATAGTAAATTTTTTCATCTTAAATGTAAAATAATTAAACAAAAAAGAGAGAAGTAATTAATAATTTTCGTAACGGGGTCAAAGTGCCCTTAGCCCCCCCGCCCCCCGTTAAAGACAGTTTTTAGTTATGTTTTGTTTTCTATTTATGTATTTAAAAATTATCTTAAACGGAGGGAAATAGATAAAAAAACCCTAATTAAGAAATACAGTAAACTGCTTCAATTCTGCATGTTTACTTTCTTCTATATTTACCAGAAAAAAGTATTGGATTCATGAAAATTTTCGACGGATTTATACGTTTTAGAAGGTCCTGAACACGATTTGACTATTTTTAGAAAATGTCTGGTTGCGACTCTGTCTGTCTGTATGTATGTGACAAAAAAATTGTGGGCGCTCTATCTCAAGAACTAATGCTCGGAATTTAATAAAACTTTATATTCAGTTAGTCTCTAATATAAATTGGGGCTGATTAGTTTTCGGTAAAAATCGCCCAGCAGGTGGCGCTGCTATGCAGCTTTTTTCGCGATTTCCGCAATAGCTCTATCTCAAGAACTAATGCTCGGAATTAAATAAAACTTTAGATACAGTTAGTCCCTGATATAAATTGGTGCTGATTAGGTTTTGGTAAAAATCGCCCGGCAGGTGGCGCTGCTAAGCAGCATTTTTTGCGATTTCCGCAATAGCTCTATCTCAAGAACTAATGCTCGGAATTAAATAAAACTTTAGATTCAGTTAGTCTCTGATATAAATTGGTGCTGATTAGTTTTTGGTAAAAATCACCCAGCAGGTGGCGCTGCTATGCAGTATTTTGAAGGATTTACACGATTTTAGCGATATTCATATCTCAAGAAATAATTTACGGAATTAAATAAAACTTGAGTTTCAGTTAGACCTTGATATAAATTGGTGCTGATTCTTTTTAGTGTATGCGAAACCTGTGTGAGATAGAAGAAAGTTTTGGGATTGACACATCCGACTAGATAATATGTGTTGTTATATTACGGGATTTATGTTGATATACTTAAAAATTGTTTTGCACGTAAAGTTCTGATTAAAAAATAAATAAAATTTGTTTATTTCGTGTTTGTATTTTCTATTTAACAGAAGAAAACTTGTCGGTTGTGCCAATCACAAAACATTCTTCTGTCTCATACATGTTAATACTTCAAAAGTGTATTTTTTTAAATTATATATTTTCGAAACAAAAAATCTGAAGCATCTTGCATTGATACATGAGACATTTTGAATAAACGTGTTTTTCGGGATCCCTGATCCCTAAAACGTGTAAATCCGTCGAAAACCGGAAGTTGAAAAAATTTCGATTACAATACTTTCTTTTATTATAGATAGAAGAATTCTGTTCGAAAATCTTGCCCCTTCCTAATATTGTTCTGCGGGCTCTCATGTTAACAAATAAATATATCCAGTGTTTTGTATATGTAAAATTAGTTTCATAATTAATATGTAATACATAAAACCAACATAAAGAAAAGCACAATAACATTTAATTTCAATCATATGCATTGGCCTTGTTACATTCCCTTCTCCTTTTTCCCTACCAAAAATTTGTTTCTTATGAGGTATTGAAATATTTAAAACGTAAATTTACAATGTTTATTCTGTTATTTACGTTGCTTTTTAAGCGTCGTATAATCATCCTAGTGCAAGAGTATTTGTATTTATCATATTGGTTACTTCGCGCACATATATCGTTAATAAGGTAATCGCTGTAATGGAGTCACTTACAAAACGGGACCTTGTGTAATTCGCACTTATAATTTGTTAATACGGCAATCACTGTAACATGGTCTCCTGAAAAATGAGGCTCCCTGAGCGTTGCGCTCACAAACCGTTAAAATAATGATAATTATAACGGGCACCTTTTATATATTGGGTATTGTGCGCTTCGTGCCTATTACCCCTTTAAATCGTGATCAGTATAACGTGGTCCCTTAATTTAATAGGACTTTTTGTGCTTCGCGACAACTAAGAGGCTAACTTAACTCACGGGAAAACACCCGTTCACTAATATTAATCCTATGGAATTTTTTTTAAATATCTCATTTCTTTTATTGAGCTTCTTTTGCATTGGGTACTGAGGTCGATCTCTGCGCAGGCCGTTTTTTGCTTTTCGATTTTATTTACAGATTATTTTTATTAAGATTCTTTTACTTTCGAAACCAGTTCCAAAAGTGACAGTAGCCTTATAAAAAAAAACCTGTAAACAAAATCAAAAAAGTAAAACAAATGACCTGCGTAGAGATCAATATCAGCTATCCAATGCAAAAACAATCATTTAAAATTATTGAAATACAAACGAGATATTTAAAAAAATCCACCAATAGGATTAATATTAGCCAGCGGATGTTTTCGCGCGAGTGAAGTATCATCTTAACTGTTACTACAGCTATCACTAAAATATGGTTTTGTGCTCTTCTAGACCTTTAATCTTTAATACAGCAATCACTGTAACGAGAGACCTCTCTGTAACGGGCCTCTACTTTTCGCGCTCAGAAATCGTTCATATGGCAAACATCAATATTACACAGGACTACTTTAAAAGAATCGTCATATACACTTTAAATAATTGTCATTTTTTTTGCCTTAGGGACATTTAAAAAATATATATATACGGTCGTCTACTGGGAGTGGAAATAAACTATACTCACAACAATGAGATTTAAAGCGATTTAAAGACTTTCAGCAATTTGTGTAATCCAATTTTGCCCAAATACGACCCGACTCGCGATTTGAGCCGTTTAGGTTGACAATTAAAATTTACTGTTAATAATATTTGCATTAGGACAACCGATGAAATATTTTACAGTCCGTGTACATAGTTACGATGGGTTTTATTTAAAATGCATTACAATGGTATTTGCATTTTAATTATTGATATTCTTCTTTTATAGGTCCTCTCATGGCTACTTCTGATAGCCGAAATAATATAATGGGTGAAGATGACTTGCATGTAAATGCGGAACCAATATTTGATATGAAAGTCAAGTTTTCTGATACTTTGAATACGTTGCTGCGAGAAAAAGCATATAGCGGTATCCTCACCAAAGACAAATACTGCGCTGTTATAGAAGACGTTAAACAGGCTAAATTAAAACAAAAAAAATAAAGTGTTGACTATCGTCGGCTAAAAAAATATGATGTAATCGTCACGGCAAAGAAAAACTTATTGCGCCAGTAACAGGAGAGAATAGTGTTATTTTGTTCTATGTGCATGCAGAAGAAGTATTCGATTTACTTCACGATACTCACTTAAAAATTGGACATGGAGGTCGTACACGGATGGAAAAAGAGCTACAAGCTAAATACAAAAATGTCACAAAAGAAGCTATCATGCTGTATCTCCGCCTTTGCAAGCCATGTCAGATAAAATTATCTAATCCTAAGAAAGGTCTAGTTTCTAAACCTTTGATATTTAAAGAATTTAATTGTAGGTGCCAGGCAGATCTTATTGATATGCAAAGTAACCCCGACGGCGAGTACAAATTTATATTAAATTATCAAGACCACTTAACAAAGTTTATATTGCTGCGACCCCTGAAGAGCAAAAGAGCAGAAGAAGTTGCTTATCAGCTACTCGATATATTCACTACCATAGGTGCTCCAAGTGTGCTTCAATCCGATAATGGAAAAGAGTTTGCGAACCAAGTTGTGAATGAACTAAAGAACATGTGGCCTGAATTGAAACTTGTACATGGAAAACCGAGGCATAGCCAAAGCCAGGGCTCCGTCGAGCGTGCCAACCAGGATGTCCAAAACATGATTAGTACATGGATGCAGACAAATAAATCATCACATTGGGCTGAGAGTCTTCGATTTCTTCAATTCATGAAAAACCGTCCATTTCATCAAGGCATTCAACAATCGCCGTACGAGGCCATGTTTGGCTGCAAAGCGAAAGTGGGACTGAGTACATCGAATCTGCCCAGAGAGGTTCTCGATAACTTAGTTACAGACGAAGACCTTAAGAACATCGAACAAGAAATGGGTGATGCTATAAATCCAGGAACTTCCACCGGATGTGAAGCTGTAACTGAAATGGTGGAACAAATAGAAAATCCAGACCGATTACCTGATAATAACAGTGGTCAAAAGGTCTGTGTATTGTGTGAAAAAGAGTGTTATTCCGACCACTTTTGTGTATCCTGCGGCAGACATATACACGCAACATGTGCAATAAGTGATAAATCAAAAGAAGGGTGTGGAGATAAAATTACTTGCTTGCTATGTCATAATACACAAGAAATAAGGAATAAGAGATCAGCAGCTCATGATAGTTTGCAAGCTCAAGCTGCAAAGATGCTTAAAAATTCCCTCCGGCGAAAATTGGAGACAATGTACGCATCAGCATACCAGATGTTGACAGAGGTCGCGGTGATCCAAGAAGCATGCTTGCAGTTGTGATGAACATCGAAGGCTCTTTCTATAAGTTGAGAACTGAACATGGTGTTTTAAAACAATTGTATTCCAGAAGTGAGTTTAGCATTCTACAGGAAAAACTGCTTACACTGGAATCTGTGGGTAGAGAAGAAAAGTCTTTACGAACCTTTGCGTCAACCCAATCATTAACAGGTGGCCAGGGCAATACTAGATGCAAATGCACCACTAAGTGCGCAACAAATCGTTGCAAATGTGTAACTCAAAAAATATTGTGTAATTCCAAATGTCACAGAAGTTCATCTTGTTGTAACAAGTGATGATCGAGATTAATAAATTTAAATTTGGAAACTTAACTGTCTGAATTGAATTTATTAATTTATAATTAACGAGGTCGCACCTGCCGAAATTCGACTCAGGAATTATTTTACTCACGTATAACAAGCATACAAAGGTAGTTCCAGTGAATTACGTGGACTAATCTAATTCAAAAAACGCTTATTACTTTAAATTAAGTTTATCATAATACTATGTTTAGTAATCTTAACAGTTTACGTTAGTGAAAAATTAAACTTCAATCATCTAATATATAGTTTATTTCAAAGTAAAATAATCAGTGACATGTAATAAGAAATAATCAAGATTAAGTAATCGGGTAAACCTTACATTCTAATATTTGTAATTGGGACAAGAGAAATCGGTGAAAATTACGTCACTCCCACACAATCATATTCTTTTATTGCAGTTTTACAAATAGAAAAATGCATTTAATGCTAAACGTAACGTAGTTTTCCCAAACACTGTTAAAAATCTAAATTCAGTCGTTTTTACAGAAAACGGTTAGATAAAAATAATTTCTATATTTTGAACAATGAGAAGGCTTCATAATATGGTCAAGTAACCGTTAGCTATAAAAACGGCTGAGTGACTGGACAGTTTGCAGTAGATTTTAAACAATTTAGATAACGTCAACATAAACATAATGTCATTTTCAACAAAACGTCATTTCAGATTGTTAATATACAGTAATCACTATAATAGAGACCTTTCTTAAAACAAGGTCCTATGCGCTTCGCGCTCAAAAGTTCATTAATTGATGTCGTATTTACTAGGAAGAACATTGCATACAAGGTAATATTTGCTCACCATGAGTAACATAGATTTTATATCTTAATTTGAGTACAAGCAGTGTTAAAAACCAGAAACCTACGCTATTTAGATGCATTTGTTGTGAAATATTTTCGTTTTATCTATGAAAATGTTCTCTTTTTATTAAATGTCCTTTTTAAACATTAAAGCACTTTGGTCTTTTCCTAAATAAAAGGCAAAAATGCAGAAAGGGTGAACATTTATGCCAATGTAATGTGATATGACTAAGCATTTTTATTTATATAGCTAAAGAGAAACAAAATTGCTATAATCGTGTAAAAATGACTAAATTTGCCCTGCCTTTTCATTTAATCTGTATAGGTTTAAGGTCCGAAGAACCTCAAACTCAATACCCGATAAATGGAAAATTGTTGAAAAACATTTTAACATAACCGTACTGAAATGTAACCGTTTTATGAAAGAAAATGTATGTTTTCTCTTAAACATGATTCCCTTTTTTCTGATAGAAACATATTGTAAAACGTTTGGATCTAATGTCAGCATCAGAAGAATGAAATACCAATGTAAATTTTGTCATTTGGACACAATTGTAGACAAATATTGCCGTTTTCTGAATGAAAAAATATTTTTTCAGTCGAATGTCTTTTAAAAATGACGTCATTATTACAGGTAAAAGCAATTTCTTCTATTGAATTTTTGGTATCTAATTTCAGAGTGGGTGGAAATCAAAAATCTGAAAATAATTTCATTGTGATGCAATCATAAAAAAATGCTGCAGTTTCATGTTTTTAAATGAATGTTTTCTTTTAATATATGATGTTAGTTCAATTTTAATGCCCTTGACAAACATTATTTTTGCAAATTGATACTTTATTCTTTATCATTATAATAAAATGTCATCAATGAAGATACAAGAAAGAAAAAAACATATGCGTCAAGCATAGATTATGAAATACTTTGCAACACTTTTTTGCAACACTTTGCAACACTATTTTAACAAAACCGTTTAACAAGGTAAAAAAGATACTTAAGTAAACATTTTTAAAAACGCATAACACATTTGTAAGCCAGATTTCAGCCACTACTGCACATAGCCGGAGAAAAACTAATTATTTTGTGAAGCTCTGTATATGATATAATGATTTGTATATATTCTATATAGTATTCCAAAATTTAGTTTAGTTAGAAAACGCATAGCACAGTTGAAAATACACCTTCAGAAAATTCTACCAATGGGCAGAAATTTTCTTGAATTATTTTGTAAAGACCAGTATATAACCTAGAGGTTTTTATACACGCCAAATATTAAGCTACAATTTAATTTAAGCAAAAATACACATGGAACTACTTAAATCACACTTCCAGGAATTACTTTTCATAGGCAGCCAAGTATGAAGTTCTTTGCACAGCCCTGTATATGATTTAATTTATATTCCAGAAACATCTCTTGGTAATAAAAATACAATATTTGTGCTTGAAAGTACATAATTCAAATTAAAAAGCATACTTAATGTACCTTTTTAAAAGCTCCTTAGTAAAGTTTAAGAATTATTTTGTTTAGCCCTGTATAGGATTAATAGAATTTATACACACCACGCAGTATGCAAACATTTAGTTTAACTTAAAAACGCATAACTGAAAACGCACTTCCAGCAATCATCCCTAACAGATAATACTTCGAATACAGTACTGTATTGTAAATCTATTATGTGTCCCTGTAAATGAACAATAATTGATATATACAGAATATTCTACAGAAAAAAGTCTTGTACTAAAAATCAGTAATAAATGTTAGTTTCAGCATATTTCAAATAATGAAACATAATTAAAATACGCTGCAAACATTTTTCCCCGTATACAGTTATGTAATAGAATTTTTTTGTGCGACCCTGTAAATCAATAATAAATTATTTGTGCTCCTTATTCTACAGGAAGCATGTTTTAGTGCGCCTCAGAAATTCATATCATTTTATTATGTTTGTAACAGTGTAACACCGTTAAAGTACGCCGCGATTGATTTCCCCCATAGACCATTAAGTCACATATTAATTTTGAGTACTCCTGTACATGAATTATAACTCTACATACTTAATTTCCATTACCGAACTTGTCAAGCACTTACATTCAAACTGCCCGACTACCCATAACTATTTCGGGAACTGGCCAACGGCATCTGGCCAATTCGCGAATTGGCAACGGCCTCTGGCCAATTCTAGAACTGGCCGGCCAATTCCCGAATTGGCCAATCATTTTAAAATGAAGTTGGCCAATTCTAGAATTGGCCGATTTCGGGTTTTGGCCGTAACATATATAAATATTTGACATTTCCAATGTATATAATATAACTGAGCGATTTTGAAAGGGTATATTTATATTTGAAAAGGAAATATTTAGAAACAAATTAAGAGAAAAAGGAAAAACAATATTATAAATAATTTTACTTTATTTAAAAAAAAATAATAATAATGGAGCATCAAATTAGATGTAATAATAAATGGTTTTGAAAAACAATTGTCCTTCTGTATAAATGAAAAAATATATAAAGAATTTAGAAAAACTAAAAATAAGTAAATATGAAACATGTCTATCATATAAATTTTTTTAAAATAAAGTTACAAAAATATATTTTTCTAATCTTGCCCAGAAATTACATAAACTCTAAATTTCGTTTTTTATATTTTTTTAAAGAGAGAATAATGTTTACTGAATTAAATTATGCAAAAAATATTTAACTTAGTTGAGATGTTACAAACATTCATTTAAAGCGTTCATAAAATAAAATAATAACAAACGGGACAGAATTTTCTTTAACCAAGTTATTTAAACTGATTTTTATTTTCTGTGTAAAATTAAAGTTAAGTTTTTTTAAATTTATTAATAAATAGTAAATTAACGGAACGGAATATTATTTAGTATATTTAGTATATTTGACTTTAAAATAATAATAATAATAATAATTAGATGTATTGTTTTATACTTTCCTTGAAAATATTTTGTTTTTTTAAATAAAGTTTTACAGCGACACTTAAAAAGAAAAATATATGGAAAATGTATTTTTTTTTTAATGGCAGGGGCTATTAATGGTAAAACTGTATTCGTGAGGGGGGGGGGGAGGGTGCCTACATCTGAAAAATAAATTTTTACAAAAATAATCAAAGTTTAAAAAAAAATTAAGTACCATTAGGTGGAGTGCCCCCCCCCCTTTCAGCTGCTAGTTCCCAATAAAAGGGGTGCTTTCGGCAGTTTATTGCTTGCGGACCACATTCGACAATACTACGGATTTGTTATCAGTATACGGTCGGCACAGCATCTCGCCGTTGTTAGCGTTTCCGGTACCGGAGTGCCGTCAATTCTACCGGCGTTGCCGATACCGGACCGACTATGCGCCTATCTGTCGGGCGTCAGTCGCGCGGCGTGTCGAAAAAGTTACGGAACCGGTACGGCAGGCGGTGTCGTGCCGATACCGTCGGAAACGGCAAAGCGGCAGTCGGCCGATTGCTTACCGATAGCTCTGTGTTTGCTGGGTAGGTAGAGAAGTGCTGGGACTTGCGTAT